>VZTR01007561.1:306370-326185 GCA_013400775.1 Chaetops frenatus
GTGGAAGTGATAGTCTGTCAACCCCACGTTAAAAATAAAAATATCAAATAAATGTTATTGAAAATAAAGAAAGAAGCCACCTTAACGTTTATCTCCTTCAAAATGGCCGGTGCCCCCATGCAACTTTGAAATCTGAATAAACTCCTGGAGGTGACTCTTTGCCAACGTTCGTGCCTATGCCAGCTTTCTCACAAACGAACAGCTTGTATCTCCATGAAAACCAATGGATGGAACAAATTGTATTAAATTATGTAAAATGATACTAAAGAGCACAATCTAACAGTAAAAAAAAAAATATTTAAAAATTGGAAAAATCTTGTTTTTATAAATTTGAGGAAATTGTAAAAGATAATTATGGGGGGGAAATGTTACATTTTTATTACACTTAAAGGGATGTCTCATGGATTTAAGCAGGAAATGAGATTTATTCTCTCATAGGTCAGACACACATAATTCTTTGGTGCCGTTGACACCTGTGAGTTATTTAGCCTTCCTCATACTTTAGCATGTAGAGAAATCCCATCTCTATGAAGCTGAGCATAGCCCTGTGACAGTCTCAAATTGTCCCTCCCCATCACACTGTAGGAGCTGTCAGTGCATATTATGGATCCAAATTTCTTTCTACTTCTCAGAGACCCTTTCTGGAGGGGGAGGGGGATGCAAATAACAGTAATTAGCACCAAATTTACTATATCTTCAGGAAATTATTAAGGGTATATTCAGCACCTATTGGAGACTTTTATACTTTAAATATCCTGATATGTCCATGCAAAGAACATTCCAGTAACTTTGCCTGAAATGGGTTTTAAATTGATGATTTCCAAGCATGAGTCAGTTAATCATGAACAAAAAGATCTGACTATTTCTGTATCCAGGGTGCTGGAGAGGGTGAGGGTGTGAGAGCTTTTGGCTGGTTTAAGGTTTTAAAGGACACTCTACCAGCATAAAATAGGGAGTCAAAATTCAGGGCTTTGTTCTGACAGCCTGTAGCCCACAGGAAGCCCCCCTGACCCCCCAGCCCCGTGCAGGGCTGTGCCCACAGGTTGGAGGCAGATTTTAGAAACCAAGGTCATCCCTGTGATGGCAGCAGGACCTGGCTGTGGACTGGTGGCTCCTGGTGGAGTCCTTCTGCTGCAGGCACAGACAGAACATCCCCCAGGCCCAGGGGAGGTGGTCAGTGGGTCAGTGCCCAGGTGTGCAGGCAGGGCTCCCTCACCTGCCTGGATCCACTGAGAAATGAAAAAGAAATGAAAAGTCTCTGGCTTATCCTGTCTTCAATCAAAGAGACAGGGCACCATTAATCCAGTTTTAAAAGAAAGAGGTTTGTCTGCATGTGCCTAATTTTTAATTCCCTCCCCACCTACCCCCAATCCCTTTTTCTATTTTCTCCCCCCATCTCCATTTGCAAGGCCCTGAAATGCAGACTCATGATTCTTGGCTGCAACAGATAGTTAATTTATTCTGCAACTGCATTAACTCAGCATCCATCTAAACCTTCCTAACCTAACTGTGGAAGACTATGCCACATGACTGAGGGTTAGCTTGAACCCTCTCTGTTCTGCCACATCACTCTCCACTGGAGATCTTTGCAATCCTTAAAAAAAAAACAAAACCACACACCAAAAAATAATAATAAAAAAAACTTCTGCAGCCAGTAAAGCACATACAAGAACTGCTCAGCAGGACAAATGAGCATTGTAGCTTCCATAGTCACATACACCACAGGGAGCCTCAACTAATTTCCACTCTCAATAGAGCTTATACAGACCTGGAAGCTTAAAATTGTTCCCGTCTTTCCAATGAATAACACTGGGATCCTGTAAAAAAGACACTCCTTTCCGGAAAGGCAAGAGGAATTTGAAGGCCTGGGGGCTGCAGTGGGAGAAGTTGCTCTGCCCCTTCCCTAGGCAGCTGCAGGGTGCCTGGGAAAATCTAATGCACCCAAAAAAAAATCAGGTGGGCTTTCCTGAGCAACCACGGCCTGGGAGCCACCCTCACTGCCAGCAAAAGAGCCCACCTGAGGCTGCTAAAACGTGGGAGCTGAGGCCAGCACTGCCTTCTGGAGAAGCACAGTGTGGCTGCTTTCTTTGCAAACTGGTAGAGCTCAAGAGCTGGCCCTGAAGGGTTAATGCTTGGACTTGACAAATTTCCCCATCTCCACGATCCAGTCACCACCACAGCCTACCCTCATGACTCACAACAGCTGGAGCTGCTAAACTGGCAGCATCACTGAGTGGCATCAGGAAATTTAAGATAAAACACATATACAACACAAGGAATCCTAATAAATTCTGGAAACTGCAGACATGTAAATCTCCAAGCGCTAAAAAAGCATCCTGCTAGAGAAACTATTTTTAAAAAAGGCTATTAGGAGGTGTGAAAACGAAGCTGTCTATTATGTTTCCAAAGAAAGGCATCAAATGCTTATTTTTCATCCCACTGGCTTGGGAGTGCCCGTTTGTGACAGACAGTCAGGGGGCTCCTGGCCAGCTCAGCCTCCCGGACATCAGAGGGACCAGACACTTGGGGAGAAAATGCAACTTGCTGCAACAAGGCTGGTTTAGATCATCTGAATGAAACCTGATCCCAGCTGCCGTTTTCTGGGTCTCTCTTCCGTACCTTTTCCTACCTGTATTCTTTTCATCGTTGAAATCCAGCAGCTCCTCTACTTACGTGATTTTTTTTTTTTCCAGTGGGGTAAATTGGGGGAATAAAGTATAATAATAAAAAAACAAGATGGGGAAAATATTTCCTTCCCCTCTGTGTGACTCCCACTGCAGACAATGCAAATCCCACAACACATGTTTGCAGGGAAATCAGAGCACACTCAGGGCTAGAAGTGCAAATTTGTCTCATCTAAATGATTAAACTAGTAACAGTTATAAACAAAGAGCTTTTTATCCCACTGATTTTGGGATGGATTAATGCTTTTCTCCAAACAGTCTTCAAATAGTTTATGCTAACCAAAATATCCCTCCAAAAACAGAGCCATACAGTGACCAAATAAGCAAGAAGATTACTCCAAGGGGCAGACAGCAGCACACAAGGTGAATCCAAACTTTGAGGGGCTGTGCTGAGATCTTGACAAACTCAATGAGCTCCACGGTCACATTTTTATCTCTACAAAAGTTCTTATTTAATTTTGTGTCCAACCTGCAGCAGAAATGGTGCACCTGGAAACCCTCTCCTTCTGCTTCAATTCCTGTGATTCCAGCCAAAAGTGCCCTCAGATTTTTTTTTCTATTTATATTTTACTATCTAAACACTTAGGTTTGCATATTTATTTGTTTGATTAAAAAAAAAATAAAATCTAGAAGGAGCTTTGAGAAAGCAGTTATCAAAGGAGATAGTGGACTCTGTGGTTAAATTTCATCTTTATCATTTGTACATAAACCCCTCACAGTAAGAGCCCAACAGTCCCCAGTCCTCCTGCCTTCTGCTTCCTGGAGGTATGGGCACACCTAGACCTTTACTAACTATCCAATACACCCTTCCCTAAGTACCAGGAGGAAATTTCCTGCCACATGTCAAAAGCTGCTGGCAGAGTTCAGGAATCAGACCCACAGTCTGTAGCAAAACTGCAGCAACACCCTTAATTTGCTTTCACATTGGCTTTTCTTTTTTTTTTTTTTTTAATATTAAAACTATATTTCATCATTACGATCTACATTTCCACTCACACATCTTTTTCATTATTTTTTATCAGCTAATCTAAAATGATACACCAAGTGCTACCTAAAGAGCCAGTTTAATTTTAGTTCTTAGAAGGAAAAGATCAGACTCTGATTTTGCTCAGAACCCACTTCCATGAAGCCATCGGAGTCACACTGGTACAAAAGTGATGTAAATAAGAGCAGGATCAGCTTACAGGTGTTAGGCAACAGAGTAAAAGAATACCTTCATACAAATTCTTACAGGTAGAGCACTCTATACCTGTGATGGAAGTGCTATTTAAGCACACAGCAGTTGAATGAACAAAAGAATGGCTTTTTAGAAAAAAAAAATTTATATCATTGCAAAACATCATGGGAGCAATTGCCTTCTCTCCCAAATGTTGCCTAAAAAATCCAGAGTACTTGGACTAATAAGGACCTTTTCCAAATTCTTCTAAAAATATGAGGTCTATCATGAAAACACATACACAGGTGATACACAGTTTTTTCATTAGACTTTTATGCAAGAAATTGGGCTTGCATATTACACATTATTCAAAAAGAATAATTAAAGTCCTACATGGACACATATCTGCCTCAGGGCAGACCTTTTATGTTGTTTTGCATTCCATGTGTCACTCAAAAGAATTGCAACTGGGAAATGATGTTGAACTAAAATAAGACAAGAACACATTGACTAAAATTATACCCTGTCCAATTTGCTGACACCCCTTCAGACATCTTGTCTTGATTGCTGTGGTGCAACCACTGTTCTGTGTATGGGTGACATTTAAACTGAGCATAGTTGTACACTGAAATCAAATAAAGGATTTGAGGACTTTTTTTCTTCTCCTTTTTGATACTGAAAAGTACATGGGATTTGAAAGCAGAAGAAAAAGGACATACTTTGAGCAGTGATCTGCTTTTGTTATCCTGTCTAGGAAAAGCATTGTTGGCTTTCTACAATTAATATATTTGTGTGCGAATAATCAGATTAGGAGCTTGAACCTCCAGCTCTCATGTGCCCAAAACTCCTAGAGAAGTTAAAGGGGGGTTTCAGCTCATGAGGATAACAGGGCTGAGCCTTTATTCTGCAAAACCAGCTTTGCCCAAGGCCTGACAAGTGAACCCATTTGAGTCACACAGACTTTGTCTGGTTTGCCCGGTTCCAGTGGCCCTGGCCTCGCAGGCTGGGGGTCCCCTCATGCCACCCCAGCCCCTGCCCTCCCAGCAGCCACTCAGAAAGCCAGGAGCACAGGATGAAAACCCTGGGATTTTTATGATCCATTAGAGCCTTTTTTAAACCACTTAGAGCTAAATTTAACACATCCTCTGCATGCTACCCATCCCACCTTTCCTTCCCACCTCTAGCCTTCTTCTTCGGCTGTTTTGTTTTCTCTTTCATTTCACTCACTTCCTTAATTAAGTTGATAATGTAATTATGTCACAGCTGTAGCATCCTCCTCTTGCAGAGGTGGCTGGATTTCTGTAACTTCAGCTTGTTTGATGATTGAGTGATAGATACAGAGATAATTGTAACTTTTCAGAAATCTTATTTATAAGTTGTGAAAGGAAGGTGCTGGTTACAGAAGGGGGAATAATGGTTGGTATCAAGAGGGTCTTGCTTGCTTACTTTCCCTGAAAAGTCAGAGCTATGCAGGAGAAAGGAAGCAGCAGGGAATGAGGGTTTTTAACACAGAATTCTTAAGTGCTGAGAGAGGGAAAGCACTTCAGTTGGGGGAGGGAAAGAGACCTTCATCTTTCAGTAATTGTCAAGCCAGAGGAAAGAAAGCAGCCAGTTCAGTAAAATCTCAGCATCACAACCCTCCCCCTCCTCCCAAAAAATACACAAAAGGTGTTGCATTGAGCTACTGTACATTCTCAAATAGAAAAACCTGATACTCTTTTGACAGATAACATGTAATCAATATATTTGCCTTCCTATTTTGCTAAAGCATAGAATTTCCTGTGATGTTCTTGATATATGACTCTTAGTAATGAAAGAATACTATCCCTGACCTTTTATTACATATGGAAATATTAAAGTGTTTTACATCAACACATCATGGCATATTAATAGGAGACAATCTAGGGGAACAGTTAACTGAGAAGAGGAAAAAGCTTCATCAACTACTCCAATTTCCAGAAGAGGATCAGAAGTACTTGCCCATATGAACAAATAAAACATATCTACTGGGAAATGTAAACAGAGTCGGTGTGAATCATGAGACCCATCATGTTTTGGAGCAAATCTGCAAGCACATGCATATTCCAGAAATAAAACCTATTAGCAGGAGGTCAAGGTTGCACACTGAAAGAAGTAAAGAGCTAAAACTTGGCCTATCTTCTTTTGACTTTGGGGTGCTCGCTTCTTCTCTTTTCATGAGCTACCACTCTGCTATTCTTGATATTCCTCATCTTCCAGCATGCACTTAGGAGACTCTTACGTGGAAAATAAAGTTCTCCTGGCCATGTCTACATGTGCAGCACAGCCTGCCTTCCCCTCCAAGTGCTGGGGGATGGTTACTAAAAATACCTCTCTCAAAACAGTGCCATGCACACGCCAAACTTTGATCTTCGAAGCTTTTACCACACCAGCTTTAAGGCTACAATCCTTATTCATGCCTGTGTGTATTTCAATTGAAAGGAAAGAAGTGGGGTATCTCTCTCTCTGGCATGTCTGATATTCTGCACAGATTTTGTCACCCACAGCATGTGCACAAAATTTTGTGAGGCTTTTTACAGAGCGTGCTCTCCCAAGGAGTGAGGTGCTTCTGGTGTTTAGCACCCACCAGGACCAGCATTAAAATAAGGCAGATTCTCCTGACCTGACGGGATACCTCTCTGCTGGTGCCAGACCTCCATGGGATCAAAGACATCCACCTTAGGTACACCTTCAGTCAGCCTTTCATCTGCCTCAGATTTCCCCACCAGTTGAAAATCTCTAGGTTTGCACAGCTGCAGGCCAGGTACAGCCGTAACTTTTACCAGGATCTTTCACCATCTTGGGTCTGACATGTGGTCAAGTCACAAAACAGGCTCTGACATACTCACTAACTCAGCTGTCTCTCTCTGAAAAACACATTATAGGAGTGGTTATTCTTAAATTTTCCAACCCAGAAAAGAGATGCTCAGGTGCTGAGAATTCCGTGCAGTGTTCTATGGCTTTAGGGAAACAAACAGTGGGAACAGGAGCACACCTGGTGTTGTTTTGATTTTATGGTGTTTGGGAAGATGACTCCTAGCAGGCATCTGCAACCCACTGAGGTGCAGAGCTGCTAATGGGCACCTTGTAACCTTTTAGACACATCTGCCTTTGTCCATTTGTCCATTCAGTAACCAAGAATCAAAGGGGAATGCATCAACTCCACTGCATTTTGGTAGACACTGTTTTTGATCATGGAATCACTCTCCAGTCAGGTGAATAAGCAATGTCCAGAAGACACTTTGGGAACTTTTAAGCCCTGTTAGGATAAAATACTGTAGGGCAAACATCATAGCTCTCAACAGCATGGACACATCATTACCATCTCCATGTCACCCCAGCTTTAAGGCTGTGTTTACCCTGCTTCACTTGAGTCTCTCTCTTCTTTAAAAGCAGAAGTAGAGAGGGAGAGAGAAAACACCAAAAACTCTCCCTATAACGCCCAAAGTGTGACATCTTACTGTGGTCAAAGATAACAGAGAAACCATGAAAAACTTCAGGTAATTTTCACATGACTGCATTGATTATTTGACAGAGAGTTCCTGAAAATTATGACAAGCTCAATCTTTTTCATATTTCAGAGATTCCTGGGTGGACTGAGATGGAGGCAGTTGTGCAGCTTTTTGGAGTGGAAGGGAAGCTGTGCCCTCTGCCATGCAGGCAAACCAAAAACTGAGTGATGCAGTCTTTATGGGAGGACTCCATTACCAACTGCCTAAAGAATCTTCTTGCTATTATGAAATGGAAATTATTTGTAAAGAAGGGTTAAAGGTCACATGCAGGCATTCACTAGGAATTATTGACATAGGTATGACATAGATGATAGCCAATCAAAAAGCAATTTTATAAACATTGTTATTAAATAGTATGGTAATTACTTTAAGTACTGGAGGAATGTCAGGGTCATATGAGAGTTTTGTTGGTGTCATAGGTTTTTTATTTGACACTTAGGGGATCAATGACACTTAGTATATTTATTCTGAAATGTGAGCTCTGTCGCCAGCCTAGAAGCTAATTCACATACCACATACTACCCCATACTTATACAGAAATAATTTCTGATTTTTATTTCATTCACTAAGTATCCAGCAATGCAAGCGTCAAAGCTCGCCACACATAAAAGTATGGAAGTAATTAGGGATTATGTGGTAAGTGTACAAACATAGTTTATATTACTGTGTATTAGAAAGGACCCCTTTTATAGCTGCCTTTGTCAATTTGACAGAGCAAAGGGTTTTAATGTACTGTAATAAGAAATGTAAGAGGGGGCAAAGGACAGAGTGGCTGTGATGCCTGTTTGTAAACTGCCTGGCCCCAAGGTCCTCCCTCTCTCCTACTCATCCATGCTCCATGCTTATTCCATGGTCATATACATTTTAACCCAGTTAATAGCAGGCTGGTGGGGGCAGAGGCTGGGGGACATCCCTTAAATGCACATTGTCAGCTGCCTCCAGAGCTGATAGCAGTGCTTCCCAAAGACAGCACGGTACAGATGATCAGCAGCAAAACTTCCATGATAAAACATCTTACAGAAATATTTTACCTTTTTTTTTTTTTTTTTTCCCTAGGCCACAATTCCACTCAGGATCAGGTGACTGACTGAAATAAATAAATGTAAAAACTGCCTGAGAGGTGAAAAGACAGGCAGGGTGACATCCCAGGCAAGCCCCTGAGCTGACATTTTACGAGCTTGAAATTTGTAACGGGGTTTCCCGGGGGTTCCGTGGCTTTGTGGTGGATTTGTTCCACACCTGTTCCTCATCAGGAGCAGAGACAGCCCCGAGAGGATGCACAGCTGAGCTTGGAGCAGCTCATCCCAACCAAGCCAGTACCCTGCTCCCTCCCTGTAATGAGAAACAGGTCTGGTACAAACCTTCCCACAGCCTTCCCGTGTCCTCCACAGGGGCAAGGGAAGGCTGTGGAGGGATAGGGAGTGGTATTTACTACTCAGAAGGCCAACAGCATCCTCCACTTCACGTGTAATAGATGACAGTGGTGCTTCACAGCAAAGAGTTCAGAATTTAAATTGTAACATGAAACATATACTAGCTGGTAGTGTCCCTGTCACACCCTGTGAACTTCAGCTCGATTAAAAAAAGGAATCAGATGACACTGATAAAATGTTCTTTTCAGTGTAAATGAAAGGAGAACTTTACCAATGCAGGTTTAGTGCAATTTTAAAACAAAACTCAAAGGGAACAAAAAAGGTGGAAGAATGAAGGACCACAGCACATGCTTTAGAAATGGATATACACATCAAACACAAATACCCGTTCTGAAAGATGTGGGATGACTGCAAGGCACCATGTTTGAACCTCTCTGTGCTGTGAGCAGAGTGGGCATCTCTCATCCTCCCACAGGTGAGGCAGCCACCCCTCTGCCAGCCAGCCCCACTCCTGCCTTAACTTGCACTACACCACCGAGCAAACCATGCCAAAATCTGCTGGTAGGTAGCCCTAGACAGAGCTTGACTGGCAATCCAGCACTGGAGTTCCAAAGTGTTCTACCAAAGGGGCACAGAGCTGCCCTTGCCCCCTGCTGCTGCTGCTCCCTCTGTCCTGTGGCATAGGAAGATCTGTCACAGCAGGACAGGGAATTGTAAAGGGCTCTTGCATTTTCCTTTTACCTTTTATGCCAGGTTCATCCCCAAGATCTACAGTGCACAGCCTAAAGCCTGGAATAAAAACAAGGCCTCCCTGCAAATGTGAAAAATCTCATTTTACTGTTATTTATGCAGCAGATAATATGTTCTGGCTGCAGATTGACTGAATTGGTGGCCCCACATTAAATCTCTAATCTGAAGCATGCAGAGGCTCCTCAGCAGAAGTTTGCACTGTGGCATAAGTACTTGTTAAGAAAGTAAATAATCCAAAAGGCATCTACTTCCAGAAACAACATTAAACAAATCAGCAATTCCTGACACTCTGGAAACACAATAATTTAATGTGTTGATAGCTGCTTGGCACTTTGGAAAACCAGGAAACTCAGTTAGATACCCCTTCTGCAAGGGGGGCTAGCAGCTTTAGTCGTGGAGTTCCAACACCCTAGAAGCTCTGGCTGTGGTTTTTGTACAGAGATAATAAATCCAGGCTTTAATAGGGAGCTCACATTTAAAAATAATGCCACTGATCTCTATTTGGCATGCAGCAGAGATGTGGCAAGCATGATGAGAACAGGAGAAAAGATCAGTCACCAGAAAAAAATAAAGTACAGGAAACAGGTGATAGCTTTAGTGTAATGAATTCCCTAACTTAAGTTTTAAGTTTATTAATTACAGACAGACATGGGTCTAAGTGGTATGATTTAAATACTGTGTTCAATTTAGCATTAAGATTTTGGGGATGTTCAGGTCTTGTCACAACTTTGAGAACTTCAGCTCCAAGTTGGGCAAGATCAGCACATTGCCTCTACCAGGTTCACTCCCAAAGCTGAGCCCTGATAGTTTCCTCCCACCTGCACCACCCCATCTCCAAACTTTCTCTTCAAGATCTAAATGTTCACACTGTGCTGGGAGCACAAAACATCTGTGGGGTGTTCTCATTCACACACCTCAACCTCATGGCTTCAGCATCTTTCCTTGGATAAAATGCAGACCCATTTAATCTAGATGGGAAATAAAGTCAATTAATCAGTCTCAGGTGAGGAAAATCACATAATACCAGTCCATGGTCACAACATCCCCCTGGGGATGGGAGGTACCTTCACGTTGGGCAAGACAAACCACACCTTTTTGTCAAAGGTAGCACTGTGCTTCTCATTCACCTAATTCCAAGCACTCCTGGGTGACCAGTACTGTTATACAGTGACTTGACTGCTACTGATAAATACTACTGAAACACTGACTGATAAGAGCAATAGCCAAGGAACCAGTGGAAAAACTGGAGACTTAAAGGGTGATCACAGCAGAAGTGAAAAAAAGAATGCAGATTTTTCATATCAAAACAGTACTCTAATTTATCTGAAAGCCTAGTTCTTATCTACTGCACAGTAAAGATGCAAGCCTCAAAGACAAAATTCTCCACTTTTCTGTTTCAACATATTCAGAATGTTGAGAAGCATATTCAGGAAGTTTCTATATTTGATGATCTTTTTCCATTCTAAGTTTCTAATTAGTACTATGCCCTATTCTGTGAGTTTTATTTTCAGCACTAGAGCCAGCACACAACACCCAGAATGCCTATCCTTCAACTGGATAAAAATATGTACGTCCACATTCATCCTGTAGCAACAGATCCTTTTTTATCTGCTTGCTGAGGATGTGGAGCAGGATTGACCAAACACCAGAAGCTCAGGATCTGTTCACCCCTTCCCACTTTATTACAGAAGCAATTTAGCTGGTGGCTGTTGTTGCAGGCAGACACATTCACCGGCTTGGTCTGCCACACGTCCAAGCAGCACAGATATTTTGAGATTCTCAGGCAGGGAGGGTTTTCAGCAGCAGTCCCTGGTGCCCCAGGCAAGCCCATCCTGCCCTCCAGGGACACAGGGGCTCTCTCCAACACTAGTTTTACAGTAGCTGCATACAGTTTGCACAACTACTTGTCTCCAGTTTTTGTTCTAGGACAGTCTGCCCCAGCTCTGATAAGTAACTTTCAGAGTTTAGTTAGGGCAACAGAGAGCAGCCTGCATGCCTCCCCTGTACCCCACCAGGATATTGCCTCCTGTCTTTTTCCAGCCTGAGGACAAGAGACGTTGCTCAGTCATTCCACTCCAAAAACTTTCATTCCTACATTCACATTCTGCACCTACCCAAAAGGCAGATGTCACCTACCCCCCAAAAAATACCAGAATTCAGAGAGACTAGCACAGGTTTCTTCCTATCCTCTCCTCTGCTGAAGTTCAGCCTCCAAGACAGCAGCAGCTGTCAGCACCAGGAGGGACTGGGGGCAGCTGTGGCTGGCTGTGTGCATGGTCCCCTCCCAAGTACACCTGGAGGGCAGCTCAGTTCTACCCACAATAACTATTTTCAGTAGATGCCCAGACAAATAGCACAGCTCCTTGGGACTCCCATGTCCCATGCATCACCCGAGATGGGCTCCAATTGCTTTGACTCACACCCCACCACTCAGCTTTTTGATCCTATCTATTTAGTATTTAAGACTTTTTCCTGACTCCTGAAAAATCTGTCAGCAGGCTTACATTTGCATTCAACGTTAACAAAGGAAGAGCTGAAAGTACAAAAAAAAAAAAAAAAAAAAAAAAAAAAAACACTGGAATAAACTGCTGGCTTNGGTGGGAAAAGCTGGAGGGAGGTGTAATAAAATGAAGTCAAATGAAAATAAAACAAAAGAGGAACACAGTACATAGCAGGAAAATCAAAAGACAAAATAAAAGATTAAGGAGTGCAGGTAAAGATAAAATTCAAAAACTGCTTTAAATGTTGATTCTCTCCCTACTGTTTTTGTTTCATGCAGTATTTTGATGCTAGCATCTAATTATTCTTTGCAGTGTTTTATCTCCCCCATTATAGTATCACCAGATTTTTTTTTATTGGCACTTTCCTTATTAATGATTACAACACCTACGTTTAAGGAGCTAAATGAGTTCTCTCTTTTCCTGAGCTGCAGAGAGGGGGGTCAGCAGAGAAATGAGAATTATTCTGTTGTATGCAGATGTGTTATACTCAAAATTATTTTTGGCCATTGAAGTAGCTCCCACAGCTTGCTGAGGCAAAAGAAAGATTCCTCTCCATTCCTAGCTGTGACCCAGGAAAGTCAAGGAGATCTCCTTCTGCTCTCCAGTCAATCACAACAGGAATTTAACAAATCTTTCAGCTCCAACCTAAAAGCATTAACAGTTTCCTTTTAAATACCTGTTCCTAATTAAACTCAGCTTCCTTTTCACAATCATTCAGCGCAGAAACACCTCCACCAACAGAACGCGTTTGCTTTTCCCTCTCTGCCGTGGGTCCTGATGCTCGCTGGAGCAGAGTGCATCAGAGGCCCCCCGAGTGCATCAGCTCTCACAGGGCAGCCCGAGCATCCCCGGCCGGGCAGGGAGGGGCCGGAGCATCCCCGGCCGGGCAGGGCCCCGCACGGAGACAGCGCCCGGCTGCTGCCGCTCGCTGCTGGGCTCCGTCTGGTTGTGTTCCCAGCGGGCCGGGGCTGCCAGCTGCGGGCAATCCAGCTGGGCTGGAGCTGGGGCTGGGGCTGGGCTGGGCGCTGTCGCCCCCGGTGCCACCGCCGGGCTCAGGCGGGGAGGGCTGAGCTCCCTGGGGAGCGCCGGGGATGGAGCCCGACCTCCAACCTCGGCCACCGCCCCAAGGACAGGTGTAGGGCTTTGGGGGCAACTGAGTAACAGCAGAAACCTGGGCTGGCAGGAAAGCCCAAACACGGGAGAAATAATAATAAATATATAAATAAACCAACAAACAAACAGGAAGGTGTATTTATTATTTACACGCTAGGCAGAAAAAGCAAGCCAGGGTGCAAATAACTGCAGATAAACTTCTGCCAGGAGCCAGAAATTTTCACACCTATGCAAGGAGGTGGAAACCTGCTCCAAGCTTACTACTTTATTTTGTTTTTTTCCCTTTGGAATCCAAACTATGTCTGCCATGCTTCCCACACAGGGCACAAGTTACATTAATGTATTGGTTTTGACTCTGGCTTTCAAATGCTTTGGATTCTTAAGTATTACAAGGGCCTTGGTAAGTAATTGGAAGAAATTATGAAGATCCATATAAATATTGTTCTAAATAACTGCTTAGTAAATTTCTACATATTTATATTACAATAAATAAATCAAATTTGCAATTAAAGTTTCATGGCAAAGAAGTAGAACTATCATATTGGAGAAGCAGACAGACAGCCTGTTGGGGAGACAAAAGCTAAAGCTTTCTTAACACAGAAAATGTTCCACGAATAGGGTTAAATACTTAATGGTTGCTAGCAAAAGATAAGACAAATATTCTTTGTTAATATTTATAGAATCCCATCAGGAACTCTTTTGTCCTAGCATTGTTTCCAAAATTCAATCCCCTAGTTATATCCATCATTTTTCATGTGATTAAAGGAAACTAAATTTGCTGCCTTGTCTTGTAAAAGAGTAAAAAGTTAGATCTGTATTATTAAAGCCTCTTGGTTAGAGCAGCAAATGTAATATTGATAGCCTATGGTATATAAGTCTAAAAAACCAACTGATCACACACACACACAAGACATATAAAATGCATTCACAGGATTCACAATGTTGTTGCTAAGAAGTTGGCATCCAGGTAAAAATTAAGAGATAAATAAAATACTTCACACCGGTAAAAGGCAAGAAATTAAATACTAGAACCACAAGGGTAAAAAAAAGGCAAAGGCTTTGGTGACAGGGAAGTGACACTGCCTGGGGCAGGGGACCTTCTGTGGGAAAGAACCCTGAACATCCTGCCCTGCACACAAACTGGGAGCCACAGGGAATAGTGGGGACAGCCCTGGCCATAAGAGGTGTCCTGAAAACAGCAGAAACCTGCTCAGGGTGCAGGCAGAAACTGCTGCTGGATATCTGGCTGTGGAACCTTCTTGGTAGGCACCAAATGAGCTGGGTGCCCAACTGTGGGCATGGGGCAGCTGTGTTGAACCAGGCAAAGGTCATGCCAGGCACACAAGGGAGGGAGGGAGGGCACTGCACCCATCAGGCACCTCCAGGGAGGGCTCAGGGGCTGCAGTGCAGTCACAGCATCATCCCCCAGTGGGACAGACCCCAGATCCCTGCCCAGCCCTGGAGCC
Source organism: Chaetops frenatus (assembly GCA_013400775.1). Lineage (NCBI taxonomy): Eukaryota > Metazoa > Chordata > Aves > Passeriformes > Picathartidae > Chaetops > Chaetops frenatus. Next base: position 320,944 of record VZTR01007561.1, read on the forward strand.
AGAGCAGTGGGATGGGTGGGGTCCCTTCCCACACCTGTGAAATGCTGAGAATACCTGAGAGCTGCTGTTACTTTTGGTGATGAAAATACATATTTATTTATGTTCATGGCCGTACATCTATACACAGAACACAACTCCATCTGCAGCAGCCTGAGCACCTCTCAGTTCTGCTAACCAGCACCAGCATTAGAACCAAAGTGAGCACATCCCTGAGACAGATCAAGCACCTGAGTGCCAGGTGTGTGCTGCTCTGCTGAGCCTCTGCCCCCCAGCCCCTCCACCGAGGGCAGGCAGACCCTCCCGAGCAGGGAGAGGGGCAGGGGCTTGAGTACAATCACAGCTCTCTGTCTGGGAATTTTTATGCCAGATTAAAAAAAAAAAAAAAACAAAAAACAAACAAACAAACAAAAAAAACCCAACCAATCTTTATTCTATCTCCTTTAGAAAGCCAAGGCTCAGTGTTAAATTCTTCCCAGCCTACTAAAAAGGTTTCTTTTTTAAAAAACAGGCAAAAGCCAAGTCCTCATTGATCCAATTTTTATTTCTTTACCCAGAACTTCTTAACAGCTTTAGAAAAATAGATAATTATTGCAGTTAATTTCAGCAAAACAGTTCAAACTCATCAGGGCTGCACAAGTATAATTTACTACTCCTTCTGACTTATTGTTTTGACTAGATGTAGATTGATGATTAAAGTGATAAACAGTAACATTTTTATAAAATGGCTGACTCTGCCAATGGCAACTGAATAAGAAACATGCTGAAATAGCTGTGCTGTTATTGTGATTGTACTCAAGGCTGTCAACAAAGAATATAAGTATTTGACAAGGTGTTATCTAATTGTGTTTTTAAAAGCCACGATACATACATCTTTTAATGTGTCACTTTAAGCTGCAAGAGAATTTCTTTTATTAAAAAGTACAAAGGAAAAATGAATGCCTTGCATTTTCTTGTTTCTTTTTCCCAAGCTCTGCCCTTTTGCCGTCATTCGACAGAATATATTTGCTCTTTAGTCAAATTGGCTTTTATTTAAATGGTAGCCCAAAATAGCACAGCAACATTAGGTGTATAAGAAGAAAGAACAGTGTGTCCCACAGACAATTTTTATCTCAGCCCTGGTGGGAATTAACTGATCGAAACAGAAGGCTAAGAATAAAAATCCTTTTGACGCTCAGAGTTAGTGAAACAGCATTTTGGAGCAAGAAAAAGGGTTGGCTCTTTGATTTTTTTTTTTTTTTCCTTTCATAAGAGGGATCACCAGGAAAAGTACCATAACATACTGCCTTTGGAGCTACCTGAAGTCCTTGCATGGTTCATGCTACACACAAGCATCCTTACGTCAAAAATCCACACTTATCCTGAGAGCCCCTCTGAGCTGGGGAAGGGGTGCCAGCCATGCTGACTCCAGACCATCTCAGCCCTCTGCCCCTTTCTCTGCTTGTAAGGCAAAACCTGGAGACCTCAAGAGAAGAAGGGCTTTGCTAATACAATAGAAGAAAGGTGGAATCTCTTGGACAAGTGAAGGAGCAGGGGCAGGAGGGGGCACTGGTGCAAGGGCTCTGCCATTGCCCCACAGAGAGAGAGGGCTGGGAGGGAAGGAGGGAGTTAAAGTGGGCCACAGAGGGAATTAAATGAAGATGCTACCAAAAAAAGGGAAACTCCTCCTTATGTGTTCTTGCCTTCTAGGATGACAATAGCATTGTGAAACCCTGCAAGGCCTGGAGAGAGACAGGGAATTAACTGTTTGGAAACCCTCCTAGTAGGAGTTCACAATGTGGGGAGGAGCGAGGGAGGTGTCAAGATCCGACGGTGCCTCCTAGCATCTCTCTGGGGGTGGAAAAGGGAGAGCATCAAAACTCTTCCCTTTCCAGCTAGGTAGGGACCTAACATAACCAGGGGCCCTTGTGAAGCAGGAAGTCCTGTTGGACCTACAACACCATCATTCCAAGAGTGTTTTCCCTTGGACATCAGCTTGAAAAAGCCCTGATCTTCGCCAGGAGCCAGAAATGGACACCAGCTTTCCATTAGCATTTGCCTTACTGTTGACCACGCATGAAGAAGGGAAAACTTTGTGGCAAGGAAGATGGCAGCAGCATGGCACTTACTTAAAAACAGAGAGTGTTTTTGGGTAAATAGCTGAGGGTCAGGCAGAGTAGCACACTGATGCAAAATGCAGGCTCCCAAATTGCACTGAGATCTACCAATGTCATTCCCACACCAATCCCAGCAGCACCACCGAAATATAGAGGTCAACTTAGTCTATTATGGGACAGCAACTTCTAATTTTTAATCCCAGTGGTATTTTCAGCATGGGATAGAAGTTAAAGGAGAAAAATCTCTTTATAATGAAAGACACAGAGAGGTATCATCTGACCTGATTTTGCAAGGTAAGGTGCTTCATTCCTTCCTGGCCTGAGCAACATGTCTTTATTTGTCTTTGAAGATATATTTGCCAAAAGTTGTGGGGAACAGTCAGAGCTTCACTGTCAGAGGTTAAGAACATCTTTGCAGCCATCTGATGGCCTGGGCTCACAGCACTTCTACACATCATACCTTACCATTAATTTTAAAACTACCTCAGTATCAAGTTTTTCGGTTTTTTTGGAGGGAGTTGAAAGATGCTCTAAAGATAATGACTGAGTGGCTTCCAGGTTTTGTGTTTAAAGATGTAAAATATGAGAGACATTCTAGAAAACCCTGCACATCCTTCTCCATACAATAGGGAAGGTGCAGGTCATGGGCCCATGGTTGTAGCCCTGGTTTTCAACCTGAAGTGTTTTGATTTCTAAAATTCTGTTCTCACAGAATGCTAAGTAAACATGGATAAATGTTTTTGCTAAGTTTATCTTGTTTTGAATTCTTGTTAAGGGGAGGGACTTCTTGATGGCCCTCTGTTTTGACCAAAATGATTGAAGAGGTGTTAACTTTGCCCACCAATCTTATGGACCTGTGTAAAATAGTATATAAGGAGTTAGAAATTCCAATAAAGTAGAGTATTTTCAGCCTTCTGATAAATGGAGTTTATGTGTCTGAATCCGTGTTCTACAGAAACATATGGTAGCCAGAGAAAATAACTGAATATAAATATGAACAATAACTGAAAACATAGCTTATTGTTAATATAGGATCTCCTATCTAAGTGGGGAACACAGCTGTCAGATCTCTGGCCACTTCAAAAGTTTAAAAGCCAGAAAACTTCCAAATCAAAATCCTGCCCTTTATCTAAATGCACCAGGAGCAAAAAAACCCAACCCTGTCTCTGAGAGCAGAGCCAATGGTTCAAGGGCTGGGGCTGGGTGCTGAGTGCCCAGAGCCCACCTCCTCCCACAGCCCCTGGCAGAGGCAGTGCCCTGATCCCAGGGCCTGAGCAGTGCTCCTCATGGAAAGGGAACCAGAGGAGTCTGTGCCTCACTGCTGAGGAGCTGAGGCAGTGCTGACCTGTGGGCCCACTGCTGGTTTTTAAACAGCAGCTGGAGCTGGGTGCTCTGAAAAAAAAAAGAGACAACACCTCCAGGCTCTTCTAAGTGACTAATGGTGCACCTGCTCTTGGCAAGGGCAAATCACCTGTAAGAACCCACAGTGGCCACGCAGCCATGACCAGGCTTACAGAAAATAAAAGCTACATTAAGCAATGGGAAAGAAAACCACACAAACAATAATCTGTGTTTGTACTTTTTCAGCCACGGATGTTGTGTAGTAGCTACAACATAGGCCTAGGTCCATTCTTACTACCTGGATTCTCAAGAATGTTCACATAGAGGAAAAACAGTTCCCTGTGAGATTTTAATTTTTAATAACATTTTGGCATTAGTTCTCTTTCAGGTGCTGCTGTGCCCTTTAGTAGCTGGCTCCAAATAAATTATATTACTATAAAAGGTTTTACCACCTTTTACATGAGCTGGAAGTATGAGGAGTTACCTGAAGGCAAAGATAAAAGGTAATATAATTAGTTAACTTAATCTCAAGCAGAACATCTGACTCATTTGGGGTGCAGTCCCAAGAAAAGATCCTAATAAGTTAGTGTAGAGAAAGAGTTTTATATTCAAATGGACAAAATCATGAAAGAATGTACATTGCTGGAGTCAGACCCAGAATTATTTTTATCATCTTTTGTCTTTCCTTTTTTTATTACTCCTTTTTTTTCAATGAAGAACTGTAATTCAAGGGTGCTGCATTTTTTTCATGATTTACAAGATGTAGCCAACATTTTGTGAACCTTGTGGGAATTTAAAAACTTCTTGAAATTTATCTGTATTTCAGAGTGAATCCTGTGACTCTGGAGCTCCTTTGGAAGAGAAGAAGAAAAAGACAGTCATAGGCTCCTGCATTAATTATGATATTTTTAGTTATTTAGCTAGATTTAGGAAAAATAAAGTCAACATACTGTAAATAAATTCTAAAATCCCTAGCTTTGTGGTTTCTCGAACTGAGTCTCAGTGGAAGAGCTTCAAAAGCCACATAATTTCTATTACAAAAAACCAGTAAAACAAACATTTGGGCTGTCTTTTGGAATTTTTCAATCACTATATAGCAATGCTACCAATGTCTAAAAAAGAAGAAAACCTGTTTACAAGCGTGTCAGGAGGAAGGGAGCCATTTGGGGGGATTTCATTGTACAAATTACCTGGCCAGTAGCAGAGCAGTGTAACAGCTTCAAAACCTTCCTCAGTACCATGCAGAGGTGGGGTGAGGAGTAATGGCTTGGGAAAAGTGGCCTCATCTTTTGGTCAAGCAATTCCAGTGTCATCCAGACAATTAATAAGCGGCCAGCAGAGTGTGTAACTGGTGATTATCTGAACAAAGGGGTTTGCTTTTGCATTATTTCTCAGGACCTGGTGCAACATGTTGGAATTTTTAGCCTATTGCTCATTATCGCACTCATTTCCTGAGATCTTGTTTTAACGAAGACACTGTCAAAGTACTTACTTTGTTTTACTCTCTGTTCACTTTTTCACTGAAGTCAGGAGGATTAGATACAAAATATGATCTGGCATTCTGTGATGAGAATATTCTTTCTTTGAAAGGATTCCTTTATTTTTAATATCTGAGCAGCTAGCAACAGTGAGGTAGGGGTGTTCTTTCCAAGTATCTACACACCCAAGGGCTCCCACACAACAAAACTACATTTAGGACTTTTGTGTTCTCATCCAGAAAATCCTGGAGGGAGGGAGATGATGGAAACTGAGACTGCTTTAACAGGCAGGGAACCTGTATGGCTGCTGGTCCAGTCCCTGGCCTTGGG
>VZTR01007561.1:326514-384014 GCA_013400775.1 Chaetops frenatus
ACAACTTTCTCTTGGAAGAGAGCCAGTGTCAGAAGTATATACATTATCCCTTCTTTTGGCTTCTAGAGATCTGAGATAATCTCTTCATACACAGGACAAGAAGAAATGTCCAGTGGGTAATACATGGTCACACTTCTGTTACTCAGCCTTTGGAGTATCTAATGACCCCTAATCCAGACTGGATTTTTTTTTTTTTAACCAAAAATATTAGAACTGATAACTGAAACCTATAGGCTCATGGACAGTTCTCCTGTTTCCATACTCATATTAAGACCTTTCAGGTGAAAGAAGGGTTCTTATTTTGCATAGAGTTGTGGTATTGGTGGGTTGATTTCATTTTTATTTTAGGAATACTTTTTTCCTGTTGCTTTGTTAGCCTTAATATTTTCCTTTTATTACCAGCACATTTCTGATTTATTGCAATGTGGGGCCAGCAAATAAGATTGTCAAAATGAGTATGTGCTTGTTATAACCCACTCAAAAAAAAANGACAGTCATAGGCTCCTGCATTAATTATGATATTTTTAGTTATTTAGCTAGATTTAGGAAAAATAAAGTCAACATACTGTAAATAAATTCTAAAATCCCTAGCTTTGTGGTTTCTCGAACTGAGTCTCAGTGGAAGAGCTTCAAAAGCCACATAATTTCTATTACAAAAAACCAGTAAAACAAACATTTGGGCTGTCTTTTGGAATTTTTCAATCACTATATAGCAATGCTACCAATGTCTAAAAAAGAAGAAAACCTGTTTACAAGCGTGTCAGGAGGAAGGGAGCCATTTGGGGGGATTTCATTGTACAAATTACCTGGCCAGTAGCAGAGCAGTGTAACAGCTTCAAAACCTTCCTCAGTACCATGCAGAGGTGGGGTGAGGAGTAATGGCTTGGGAAAAGTGGCCTCATCTTTTGGTCAAGCAATTCCAGTGTCATCCAGACAATTAATAAGCGGCCAGCAGAGTGTGTAACTGGTGATTATCTGAACAAAGGGGTTTGCTTTTGCATTATTTCTCAGGACCTGGTGCAACATGTTGGAATTTTTAGCCTATTGCTCATTATCGCACTCATTTCCTGAGATCTTGTTTTAACGAAGACACTGTCAAAGTACTTACTTTGTTTTACTCTCTGTTCACTTTTTCACTGAAGTCAGGAGGATTAGATACAAAATATGATCTGGCATTCTGTGATGAGAATATTCTTTCTTTGAAAGGATTCCTTTATTTTTAATATCTGAGCAGCTAGCAACAGTGAGGTAGGGGTGTTCTTTCCAAGTATCTACACACCCAAGGGCTCCCACACAACAAAACTACATTTAGGACTTTTGTGTTCTCATCCAGAAAATCCTGGAGGGAGGGAGATGATGGAAACTGAGACTGCTTTAACAGGCAGGGAACCTGTATGGCTGCTGGTCCAGTCCCTGGCCTTGGGTTGGCACATCCCACCACAACGGGCAACACTGCCAGGGAGGAGAGGACAGCAAGGAAAGGTAACTCTGCAGTCAGCCCAGGAATCCTGCTGCTTCTCTGCTTTGGTCACATTATTTAAAAAGTCCCAGTGCTGACCCTCTCTCAGCAGTGACCACTAAGACTGGAAGGGTAGCAGTCGTGCTAAAGAGAACACAAGACAGGGTGGAAGATGCTCTGCCTGGTCTGGGTGAGGAGCAGGTTGGGCAGCAAACACAGGTCCATGCTGAAGCCCTGGGAGGATTTCTCCTGTCCTTTGGAGGAAAGACACAACAATATCAACATGGGCACCTTAGCAGCAACACTGCCAAAGTGGATTTCTCTCCACAGAAACAACTTTTGTGACCAGAGAGTCTCCTAAGCTGACCAGTCACACCTGAAGATCTAGAGCAAGCCAGCCACACAACTCAAATGAAAACAAAGTCCTTGTGCAGGGATCTAGCCTGAACATATGAGTCCACCAGGACCCATACATAAAAAGATTATTCAAATTATTTTTCAGATTATGAAAAAAGTATCATTCCTCTAAGAGTACAATGCAACCATGTCAGCTCTCTGGAAAACATTGCTGTGCTTCACTTATGCCTTCCAGAGATGTATTAAAAGGGATAAGGACCATATTGTAGGATAACCACCATATGCCANCAAAAATATTAGAACTGATAACTGAAACCTATAGGCTCATGGACAGTTCTCCTGTTTCCATACTCATATTAAGACCTTTCAGGTGAAAGAAGGGTTCTTATTTTGCATAGAGTTGTGGTATTGGTGGGTTGATTTCATTTTTATTTTAGGAATACTTTTTTCCTGTTGCTTTGTTAGCCTTAATATTTTCCTTTTATTACCAGCACATTTCTGATTTATTGCAATGTGGGGCCAGCAAATAAGATTGTCAAAATGAGTATGTGCTTGTTATAACCCACTCAAAAAAAAAATAAAAAGGATTTTAAAAGAAAACAAATTCATGTCAGTTTTAATTTTGACACTGATTGATGCTGATATTTCTGACCAGTTTTATGTTGCACAGATTTTGAACAATATCCTCCTCTGATCTTCAGTGCTGTAGTTATAAATACTTGATAGCATTTTCATAAAAGGATCTTTTTACAATACGCTTAATGAGAGCTTCTGCTGAAGATACACAAGTAAAAAGAAACCCAGCTTAATATGGTGATAGTCAGATACTCAATAAGTGGCATGTGTTCTCAAAAACCTCTGACAAAAAACTTTCAATTATTATACCTGTGTCTTTCAGCATCACTTTACCATATCAATTATTCATGTAACATCTAACTGAAACAAGCTATATTTAGCAGTCATTTTTAAAATTCTCTAAACAGTACTACAACAGCTGATATGACCAAAAAATGATCATTCATCACCTGTCTGTAGTGATGAACCTGTCACAAACCGGGAAGAAAAAAAGTTGCTTTTTCTCTTGGCTTAAAAATAAAACAAACTCTAAACCACAAATTTATTTGTGATTATGAGACATTTGCTTTCCATTTCCACAGCCAGTTAGGGTTCACAAACATGAAAATCCATTATGGAATGGTACATAAAGTGTGACCGATTCTTGTTCAGTCAATTAGTGAGCAAAGTCTGAATATGATGTTTATCTGATCACCTGCATCTTTAGTACAGACATTGCTAAAGGTGGCATTAAGAAAGGACTAGGTTTAACTTCTTGGGAGCAACTGGTTCAAGAAATTGCACATCTGCTGATTATGCATTCACACAAAGCACACAGCAGCCCCTTTCCTGTTTGTAATAAAAATCTAAGGACTATATATGGAAGAATATAAGCATGTGACAGAAAATAAAGTTAACACTAAAAATCACACTTTTAGAGCTTTGTTTCTATTCATGAAGCTTGTTATTAATGTAGGACTCTTCAAAAAAACACTGTGTGGTCTCTTTGTTTGTACTAAGACACACATTAAATATGGACATATTATTCCTCTGAACACAATGCTATTTTTATTTTACAAGAATTACTCCAGTGACTTCTATATAGAAATTATCTCACACATCTGTATTCTGATTATGATATTTAGTACAAGGGTCATGAATAATAAAATTGCTAAATATGCTTATTGCCATCTATAAATAAAGGTTATCAGACTGGAGGTTTTGTTTTTGGAGTGGTAGAACAAGTAGGGTTAGTTGCAAGACAATAGTGCTTTAATTTAACTTTGAAAATAAATACTCAAATGATTTCCAAGGTGCAGTGGGCCCAAATTAAAACCTGCAAAATGAATGCAACAGCACAACTGCAGGAGTTCACTTTATGGCAGAAAGTTCACAGATCTGCCAGCAAAGCATCTATAAATGTTAGAGTCATCTTTCAGCATGGACCCCATCCTACCCAGGGGTAAAACTCCAGCTTGGGTCTGAGGGGTTAAAAAGCCATTCTCCATAATGGCTATGAAAACTGCAATTTTTTACAACTGGTATTTATCCACGGATGTATTTGGGCAAGGCAGGGAGGGTGTCCCTGTTTTCCAGCTGAGATTGCCTGGCTGCAGCAGGAGCTGCCACACGCTGCCTGCACAGCCCTGCAGCCTGGCCAGGGACAGCTGTGCCCACAACAGGACTCCCCTGGAGCTGGTGGGTGCTCTGGTATGGTCACAGAGAAAAAGTGTCATGCCAAGGGACAAAAAGGCTGCTGAAGATGAAGAAGAAAATGTAGATCACTACTTTAAAACAACCCAAGATCTTAGCAAGACATTATTCCTGACAAAGAACAAGAGGAGAACAGAATCTGTTTCCCCCTGTCTTTAGGGTGGCTGAGCACTGGAACAGGCTGTCCAGGAAGCCTGTGGAACACTTCTCTCTGGAAACATTCAGAACCCACCAGGCTCCTGTGTGCACTTGCTCCAGGTGACCCTGCCCAGGCAGAGGGATTGGGACTGGATGATCTCCAGAGGTTCCTTCCAGCCCTGACTATTCTGCCATTCCATGATTGTCTCTGGCCTCCCTAACTCGATCTTGTGAGCTGCAAATAACAGCCAGCCAAGAGTCACTCCATGTTTCCCACACAAATGTTAGGATTCTAGGCTGAACTATCTGTACTTTGTGTGGCCTTTGAAGAGATGATGCAAATTAGTTGAACAGTTTGAAGTTGCTGTTGAGCTTCCTGTTTTAATGGCCTTTTTTAAAGGCTGATTCTTACAAGAACGGACAAATACGAGGGTAACTTTGGTGCTTCCTTAAAATCTCCGCTCAAAAAAAGAACCCCTGTCCTCACACCTCTTTAGGCTGCTGTGCAGGATCTTACAGGGTATGATGCTCACACATCACCTTGCACTGAGGACAGGTCCAGGTGGCTGTGGAGAGCACCTTGCCCACCCCAGCAGTGAAAGGAGCTCTGTCCCCAGCCCCGCAGCCTCTCCTGCTGGGAGAGCAACTTGCCCAGCAAACATCTGTGTCCCTGGGCACTTGGCTGCATGTGTGGATGCTAACTCTGCTAATGGCGAGGTTGCAGTGCAGTAATGAGAGGAACAATGTTTGTTTTGATCAGTTTGATAATTCATTTAAAAGTATTGTACCAGAGCCATGGAGACAGAAAGCCACGCCATTGTTACACGCTGGCACCGTCTCGTTATGTGAAGTAATTGAAACCTGTGGGAACAATATATGATTTAAAGCAGACAGTGAGGTTCTTTTCTTAAACAACAATAGCATTGTTTTTCTATGGTCCTGATCTTGCTCATGGGAGCAAACTTCTCTAGGCAAGGAGTTAGTGAAATTTTCAGTTGCTGATTTTTAATGGCCAACAAGGACTTTTCAAGAAGGTTGAAGAGTTGGGCCCTCTTTCAATAAAAACGCCTTCAGTGGGATGTTCTTGATTTGCATATCTGCACACAGTCACACACAGGTTTCCAAGTGCTCCTTGCATGTGTAAGATCAGTGGCTCAATTGACAGTAAGGGACGTGCCCTGAATTTCTCTGTAGGGTGGCTGCATGTTTCTCTAGTGGGGCTTGATGTTTGCTGGGTTAGAGGGATACTTAAAACACTGCTCTCTGCTTTGCATTAAGTTTATGTCCTAAATCATCAAATAACAATAGAAAAAAATAAGAGTGGATTTTAGTATTACACACCTCAGAGGTGCTCAGTAGGTACTGAGGAATTTCTTTGCCATAATTAAGAGGTTTGGAGATCAGATGAACAAATGACAACCGATCTTGATTTACTTGGAAAAATGAGTCATATCACTTATTATTAACTATTAAAGTAATTTAAACCCTTTTGAGAATAGATCTAATGCTGCAGTGCTTTGAAGGTTTGATGTGTCTTGTAATCCATAGATTATTAAAGTTAATTTCTCTGCTGAGATCCTACTTTCAGTAAAAAAAAAAAAAAAAAATGCATGCACACTAAAATGATGTTGGTTTTTTTGTTTGTCTCCCTCTTTTTTATAACAAAGATGTACTTTAATTGGCTTTCTATTTATACTGCACTCAATGAAGGTATGGAGGCTGCAAGTGGGAGAAACCTTCCACAATTCTGGCTTGCAAAGCATACAGAAAAGCACACCATTCATCCACAAGTACACCCAAACCTTTCATTTGAGTTGGGTTGTGCTTGTGGGTGCATGGTGTTCTTTTCTTTCTATTTGTTCTCCATGTATAATTTAAACTACATTTTGCTTTAGAGACCCTTAGCAGATAAGGAAAAGAAGGCAATAACAATATGTTGATTTATATCACCGTGAAACATTTTTCCCCCCATACTTCAAAGTAATTTTAATTGAATTTAATCCTCTTGACTTTCATTTACTTATAAATGAATTTTAGTTGTAATGTTAGAATGAAACAGAATTTAGCAGTTAACAGGTTTTTAGTGTTTTTGATTATAGATTATTATATAATGTTTCTTGGGCTAGAAAATACTGAATGTTAAATACTGTCCCATATTAGATCATTTTAAAACCTTCCTCTCTTCTACAAAGAGAGGAGAGGCATAACAATTTAAGTTAAAGTACAGTTCATTTAAAGAAGTAAAAATGTTTGAGAAAATGATTAAAAGTACTGCAAATCACTGCAGTTCAATGATGTTAATGACCAAGAATATATCCAAGTAGAAAATATAAAAAAAACCCCAAAACAAAACAAACAAAAGTATCTTCCAAAGGAACTATGCCATGCATGATTCCATCAGCTGCATTTGCACATTTATCATATTTTAGCTCCTCATTCATAGATCATAGGACACTAAGATCCCAATTCATTAAAAATTGAATACTCTATTTAAGCTGGATGTTCCTATGCTTGGAGAAGAAGCACGGAACCTTTTGGGCTTTTTTTCTCTGAAAAGTCACATTTTACCATTTGATTCGACCTGGACAGCACTCCTCAGTTAATTGCTACACAACTTTAGAGCTTCATAATTTAATGTACAAAAGAAATTTCAAATGAAAAAAAAATATATGCTATGAAAATTACAGAGAAAATTCCCACCTGCCCCCATGCAACCCCTTCCTGCTACCCCTGCTTTAAAACTCAGTTTAGCAGTCATGACATACTTGAACTCATCTTGAAGCCTGTGGGCCAGTCCCCCGACCACTTGCATTGCACTGACATTACTGGGTGTTCTATTGGCAAATTTAGGGGGATTTTGCCATCCCTGTTTATGCAGGTCTGTCCTGCACACCCAGCTCACTCGTCAGGAAACTCAGCACAGCTTCCAAGGCCCAAGCAGCCGTGACACAGCCTGGGGCTCTCAGCAGCTGACTTTGAAGGCAGCGCTTTGAAAGAAGAAGTTTGGAAGCACCAGATGATCTAGTCTGCTAATGAATGAGATCATCATAATGAGGATCTAGTCTGCTAATGAATAAGCTGGGTGTGCAGGAAGGGCAGGAGCAGCAAACAAGTTTTTTCTGGGTTTCTGAAGAGATGGGGATGGCTTTGAAGCATTTAGCAGGAGACTTGCCTGTTCTCTGGCAGAAACATGGTCAGATGTAGGATATACAAACAGCACAGTACCTGTCATTTTAAAATATGCCTGCAATCCCTAAGGATCTTAGCTACCAATATTCAGATTTATGCCTTACATAGTTACCAATCTAATTTTGGTATTAGCTTTCAAGTTAGCGCATCTTTATTTGCCTTGCTTGCTGGGGTCTCCTGCCATCCATACCACTACACACAACCTTAAATTGGAAATGCATACAGGGATCTGGCTTCTTCACTGGAGCACGGACATTCCTTCTGTTTTCAACCCACCATGCAAAAAATATTCCTTACTTGAAAAAACTAGGAAAACCACCCCTCTCCCAAAATGTGCATATTGCTTAGGTAACAACAGTTTGTTTTTCTGACACAAAAATCACTTATTTAGTAAGTTGTTATTGAAATGTATTTATGCTTACCAAGATAACACAGTAACTCCACTCATAACGTCTGAAAACTTCCTGCCTATTAGAGAATTTCAGAACTTTACTCGTGTGTACTCTGACACAACATGTTTACTGACCCTGACAATGCACCTACTGCCAGCTAAGCTTACACAACCCAAGGAGTTCTGTTTCCCAGGGAAAAGCCCATTAAAGCCAAGAGAAATTGCCTGTCTGCATTTGCATCCACTGCTATGGAAGAGCACAAGAGAAAACACGGACAATGTGTAGATGCAGAAGTGCTGTTATTAAAGGTGTACGTGCAGCAAGCACCATCCCAGACTCTCAGTGCTGTAACCACTGTATCCTGCTATACAATAACAACCTGCTTCCTATTCAAAGTAATCACTGATGAGGGCAAATCTTGAATTTTTAATGCTGCCTGATGTAGGCAGCCCAATGCTCTAAATAAGAAAAAAAAAAAAAAANTCCTAAGAGATGCATCTGTCTATAGACTCTGCTTAAGAAAATTAAATGGGGCAAATAAAGTACTTAAACATAAAGTTTGAAAGAAATTCCAATTAAATGCCTTGTCCTAAATAGACAAGTGTGGATTGACTGAAGTTTTACCTCAAAGGAAAATTTTCTATTCATTCCACGTGCTACCATCACGAGTGGAGGAAGTTCTCCTCCATCAGCAGGAACCACCTACGTTAGACAGACAGGCCTCTGGGTTTCCTGCAGCAGGAGATGCTTGTGGGACAATCAGGCCCACTAAGAAAGAAAAGATGGGCTGGAATAAAGGTCTTCCTGTGAGTCTGGCTCTTCAGAAGGTGGGAGAAATGGTGAAGGAAAGCTCCCTGCAAGACAGGGCTTCAAAGTCCTGCAGTCAGTATTTTTTCACTCTCCTGGCTGGTGCACAATGGCAGCTCACCCTGCTGGGTGGCTGCTATGCCATAGCATGCTCAGAACATACCCCAGTCCTTCCAGTACCAGCTGTGGGTTCACTACACACCAGGTGGGTTAAAGGAGCAAAGCAATCTGGTGGTCCCTCTTTTTTTAAATTCAAGTTTCTTCCTTGCAGAACACAGGAATTGGAAGCACACCTCTTTTTCTTCCATATACAGATGTTTACTACCAATTACTACAGTTGAGACTGTGACCTGAGAACTGAACTGCAGCAAGAGCTGCAATCTCTACTCTTGATCTCCAAGGTTGCACTACTGATCCTGGAAGTGGGAAAGGTGATGTTTAGCATTTGTCAGGAAAACTGAGAAAAATATTATAAGCTTTATTTTATGCAACCTACTTCTCTTCAATTTTTCAGGTCAATTCCAGAGGTTGAGTGTTACTGTATATGAAAAATCCAGAAATTTTGGTTGAAGAAATGTGTGATTTCCTGCACAGGTGGAAGAGGTGTTTGGGGAAGGCGGGTGCCCCAAAAAAGCCAATTCCAGTTGGAAGAAGCAGCTTTGTTTGGCACCTTTGGAGACACTGTGGCTGCCAGGGCTGCAGCCACTCCAAAATGACATAATCCATGCAGAATTGGGGACCATTCCCAATTTAGGGTGCCCGTGGGCAGTGCAGGAGTGAAGCCCTGTGGGATCCCCACCTGGCCACTGCCTCCTGCAACCTCGGGCCGCTGTGGTGCTGCTGTTTTAAAGATTTTTAACACTTCGTAAAGCAGCCCTTAGCAGGCCACAAAGTTTACTCACTTCCATATGAGCTGCAAACGGCAGGATGGGAAAGTCTGGCTTTTACAGAGGGGAGAGGAAAGGTTTCACTTGCTTCTTCGGAAGGCCCTGGGTGAAAGGGGAGAAAGGGTCTCCTGCAGACACAGCCCCACGGTGGGCTGAGAGACGACAGGAGGTGTGAAACCTGGCCAGCACCAAACCATCTGAAGCAGATGAGAAACCAGCTAATTTTATCTAAATATAGAGACAGGTTAGACTACAATACCTGCTACTTTCTGTAATCTACTGATATACCCAGTTAATAAAATCATGAATACTAATTATGATTAGTAGCAACAAATGAAGGAATCTACACAAACACTGAGACTAAAACATGATGCAGAAAACACGATATAACTGACCAGAGCACCAGCAATTACAGACTGCTTAAAAGCAACACCTTTATCCAACGATTTATATTTTTCATGAACCACCCCAACCCACTTCTAGTTGTGTGTTAAATGAGGTTAAGATTATTATTATTATCATGAGAAGTCAAAGAACTCTGTTCAGAATTTTCTCAGCACACAGAACACAGCCTAGAATACGAGAACTGAGAATGTCTGGTTTTGTACAATACTATAGTAAAAACATGACTGAACTGTGTCTAGCCAAATCTCAATGCTAAATGGGATATCAGCATGGGGTATTCCTTATTCTTGACCTATGTAAGAGTTGCCTGTTCTGTAGCTCTTGATATCCACAGATCTCACACCAGGTTTGTACTCTTATATCTTTTTATATCACCATAAACATTAAAAACATTATAACTAAAATGTGAGAACAGCCTGCACCTGATTTTATCACGTGTTATGCTAATACACCATGTTAATGAGCTATACTAGGAATATTGAAAATGCAATAGCATCTTAATGCAATATTGATTAAAGACTGATATTCTTGCTCCTTCTGTCTCACTTGCAATGGTGCCTGGCAAATTACAGCTGTAGCTTCATGATCATAAACTTAGAGGAAACATGTTCAGGGTCTGTCAACAGTTGAAAACAGGATTCACCATGCATTTGTGTCTATCTTCTTCATAAAATGTTTAATGCACAGTGTTTTGCAGCACAGTTTATACTGCATGTGACCAATATATGGAACTCCTTCTGTGGAATGCGAGACCATGTAATAGCTGTAGTAAACCAAATGTGCAATAATATTTATATACATCTGCTTTACATATAGGGTAGCAGCATGCACGTCCATACACACAAGATTCAGACGTGTGTGTATATATATATATATACATACACATATACACACACACACATATACAGCATTGCATATTAACACTTCAAAGGCCTGAATTAACTCTCTGTTTTGCTTTTGTTTGGGGAAACGGAGCTACAGGGAGCTTGCCAGCCCCTCTCACAAGGAAAGGGGGATGGAGGGGCAACCAGCCTTTTAATGTTGCTCCATTGAGCACCTGAATATTTCCACTACTCTGAGTATGACTCTACTAGCATAGTATGAGTATCATAATATATTTACAAACATACAGCCCATTTCAGCCACAAGTTCATCAAAGTTTATTTGATTTATAAATAAAACACTATGAGAAATTATTCCATAAGATTAGGAAGCAAATTCAGCCTCTGTGTAATTCAGCAGACTTTAAAGGATTGCTCTAGAGAAGAATTTGGTTCTCCCAATCTAATGTATTCAAGGAGTTTGGAGAAAAACCGATTTTTTTTAACAAGAGTTTTACAGATGTCTGCTAAAACCTTAATAGAAGCTTTGAGCCAGAGACTCCTATAATTCAACCCCTGAACTTTTGAACAACAATTTTATTTAGAAAGTTGATTTATTCATAAGTAAATAGGATACAGTGTGGATGAAGTACAAGGGATCAGGAGGCAGTTATTAGATTTATAAGTACAAAAGCCTCACTGTTGCAGACAGTGGAGGCTCAGCAGTTACTGTACCTTTCAAAACTAATATGTAACCATATCTGTTTTAAAAGAGTGATTCATATTACTCCGAATGCATGAGAAACTCTTTCTCATCCCCACCACAGGAAACTTGAGTCTGATTTTAATGAGCTTCAATTGGAATGTGGCCTTTGAAAAGTAGTGCATTTGAAAAGATGGAACATTAAATTTTGTAATGATGTAAAACATCTTCAATTTTTGACAGGACAATGGTGCTTATTGTGCTTTATGGGCCCAGTGGTGATTCAAAGGTCACTTTGTATATGACTCCACAGACAGGGGCAGCAGTGAATGAAAATTAGGTTACATGTGATCAGCTTTATTATTAATCAGATGAAAATGGATTTTTAACATTTTTCTAATGAGCAACAGAGAAAGAAGAAAATACCATGAATAAAACTACGAGAGGGAAAAGCAAGACCAAAATGCACAACGTGCATAACCAAACTAACGTGTATTAAATCTGAAATCCTTAAATACTGTCTCAAGAAATAAAATGCAGCTGCATATTTTTGTGTCATAAATATATAGAAAACTGCTGAAATACCTACTGTAATTTACTATCTCTGTCCTTTGTTTATAACTAACTAATGAACTGATTTCTTCGTACAGTATATTATAGCAGCACCAGATAGCAGTGCTATGGTTAAGGTTGTGTCAGCATTTCTATTATAAATCCTGTTTTTCAGGGGTTTATAACTCAGCTGTGAAAATGCAGCCCAGGCTAAAACTTGGCACACAAGGTCTCTGCCAGGAAGCACATTTCTTTTACAAATTCCCCCAAAATGTCTCTTGGAATATTCTGGTACCATATGAATGTGAATTATACAAATACAGTAAAAGTTTACTAGTTTAGAACTCTACCCTTTTTTATCTATATTAACAGGTTTGATTTTTCTTTTTTTTTTTTTTAAAGCAGCTTTTACCTTGATAAAATGACAGACTAACACACCTTTGCCCTGGAAAGAGCAAAAAATTAATATTTTAAAATCCTTTAAGCATTGCTCCTGAGAGGAGCACTGTTTTTGTGTACCCTGGAATATTTTCATGCTAAATAAAACACAGTGCTACAGAATGAGATTGTTGAACATTTACCATTGGGTCTGCACGCCGCGAGTGAACTTGCATTAAACCTCACATTAATAAAGCGCTTAATCACAAGAAGCCTGTGTGTCTAGCTCTGTGTTTGGCTCAGCCAAATGCCATTTGGCTATCAAAGACCTGTTTTGATTAGCAACTAGTGCCAAGAAGCAGGGAGAGGAGTGGCTCTCAGAAAGGAGAAACGCTTCTTTTCGCAGTTAATCACCCAAAGAGGAGCAGAGAAAACCACAGAACAGCGACGGACGAGAAGCAAATCCAAAATCAGCCCCAGTGACAACAAAACAGCGCAGGTTCCATCCTGCCAGTCACCAGGGCTGTCGGGCTCTGCTGTGGAAAGCTCATGGCCAGGGCTGGAGCCACCTGACCTAGGGCAGCCTAATTTCCAGCTTTCCAAAGGGGAATGCCATGACCAAGTGCCTCAAAGGGATGGTGGGCAAACAATGCAACAGCAAAAAGCACCAGTCAGCACAAGAGGGGGTGTTATATGAGAGGCTGGGAGTATTTTCTATCTTTCAAACAGATTTACTGGGATATAAATGGGTGAGGGGAGGGGGGCAGCAGATGGGGTAAAGAGCGCTGCGTGCTCCCTCCCTGCTTTCTCACACAGCACACACTCCCAGGCTTGGCACGGGGGAAGCGGACATGTCCTCCTGTCCCATTTGTGCTGCCCATGCCCAGGCTGACCTGGAGTTTTTAACACTGACTTTTTCTGAAAATACTCCATGAGTCCATACAAGGATGGCTGCTGCATCCCAAGCAGAGCTGCTATCCCTGCCCACACAGCATGAGAACACACAGAAGATGCTGGTCAACCTTTTTCATGCTGTCCAGAACCTTACATATGCAGGCAAACAACAACCCCAAGTGAAGGAGCAGTGGTGGAGGTGCAGCAGAACCCAGACTGTGCTGGCTGGGTGCCTCAAAAACCACAGGCCCAAGGAGTATCTGCCTCCCGCAGCCACTTCTCTCTGATGAAGACTTGAACTGCAGGAAGAGTTTCTTGCACAGCCTTCCTACAGCCCTGTGCATCCACAGGAGATCATCCCCAGCCTTGGCCCAAGGCTGCTGACACAAAACCACTCAGGCTCCAGCACAATCATCACGGATACTCCCGTCCCATCTGCCACGGGAAGTACACGAGACAAAAATCGCTCAGGCACACTCAGAACTGTTTATGTTAAACAACCCAAAGGAGAGAAGGCTGTGAGAACAAACGTGCTGTAGCTTACACTGAGTCATGTGTCAGCCCTGCAGAGCCGTGAGCAAGCGGGTCCTCCCCGGCTCCACGAGCCCGTGTGAGGCAGGCAGATGCTCTGCTGCAGCTGCAGAGCCAAGCTGCCTACACAAAAAGCAAGCTCCCTGTAGAAGCAGGAACATTGGACCGACTGGTGGCTGAAGACAGAGCATTTGCCAACAAGAAAGACGAAACATCTGAAATTTACAGCATCCAGGCTGCGTGGCACTAACGTTACCCGCTGCAGAGCCCAGAGAGAGGCTGCACAAGGCTCCTGACCCTCCACCCCAACCACTTTTGGAAAAGAAAAGATTTTGCCAAGCTCTTACTGTGATCCCAGGGTGCCTCTTGCTCTCCTGCACGAGGGTACTGCTGCAGAGAGCTGCACCCTCTTTAACCAAGCAAGAGCAGCTGCACCCAGTGCCTGGCTAATGATGCTCAGCTGCTCCACCGGTGCTTCTTCAGCCTCCCACCCCTCACACCAGGCAGCCTTACCCAAACAGACATTTGTGTGGGGCATGTTCCTGATTTCTAGCTTATTTCTGGGGGCAGATACAGGGATAATTACTTTTCCATGTATTTTATATTAGTTTGTTATTCTGCTGGCAAGGAGGCCAGGGGGCACTGAAGCCTGTTGGTATGTTGTGAAAGGAAAGAGGGGGAAGCAAGCTAAAATGCACATTCTATTAAATAAGGATGTAAAATGGATCTCTGACTGCTGTAGGGGTCAGTTCCCGATGAGTGTCCATTCCATTGGCAGTGATGTCTGACTAGCCCAGGTTGCAGTATTAACATATGTTTCCTTAAGAAAATACATAGCATTTGCAGTAAAATATAGAGGATATGCCATAGTGGTTTTGATTATTAAGCTAAACATCCATATAAAATAAGTATAGCATATTGGCACTGATTCCTGCTGTACAGAAGCTCCTTTGTGAAATTAGTTAATTAGTTTCCCCCACCTCCCCCCACCCAAAACTTTGATTGAATAAATGTGTGGTTAGCACAAGTATGAAGAATTCTGCTTGTCTTGGCTAATTTTTTCTCTTTCCCCCCCTCACCCCCCCCCACCTNATTTCCTCCCCCCCCCCCCCCCCCCCTTCTCAAAGGAAACTTCCCCCATCCATTGGTATAGCAGTATTCATCTTGGATAAAGACGACTGGCTGAAAAAGTAACATTAGAAAAAATTTGTTTTGTGTAGCAAAACAGCTGCCCATATTTTCTCAGAAAGTAACTGCCCATCACAGCATAAGGTGAACCAACAGATTCTGCAGACTGTTATAAACTTGTTAATTCTTTAATAAATTAGCCACAAAAGAAGTGTTAATTAACCAGTAAAAATGTTTAGGGATTCTGTGAGAAAAAAAAAATCATAAGGATTGGAAAAGTGTATGCTTAACGATATGTTAAAAAAATACAGGTTTTTAACTCAATTTCTGAGACTTTTACAACAAAGTACAGAGAAAGACAGATGAAATTATGTTCTGACTACATGCACTGAATAAGCCCAAAGGGAACCTCTGTATATAGTTATCAGTGGCACTGAAATCTGCTTAGGAAAGCAACAAGTCTTTTGTTCTGTTGACAACAGTTATTACAATTAATTCATTTTGTGATTGGTATTTGCACTGAGTGACAAGGTGTTATTTTACCTCAGTAAAAGTTAAAATGGTAATACCTACATGTGAAATAACACTGAGTTTGCTATCACTCACTCAAGAAAAGAAAAGGCTCTGTTCAGAAATGCCTGCTCAGCCACCACTCCTGCAAACCTCAAGTGTTAGCATCAGGCTTCTCCCTTATTTCCCCAGATCTGCTTTTTTACTCCCCTGAAACTTTATTTAGGAGGGGGAAAAAATGTGGGGAAAATGGCTTACTTTTTGCTACGTGACAGAACAAAGCCTTCAGTGAAGAGAGCAAGGGGTGTCACAAGGCTGAGATCCCGGCTGTGGATGCAGGCTGCCTGCCCGGGGTGTCTCTGCCGTGCCCCAAGTCCCCCCAGCCGGGCTGCAGCAGGAACTGCCACACCCGGGGCTGGTTCTTGGGGCAGGAGAGCACCGCCCTTATGGGACAGAGACAAGCCCAGCCGTGGCCCGGCGTTCCAGAGGAAGGAGCAGCCTGCATGCCCGGCCCGGGCTGTGCTCTGTGCCGGTGCCGTGCTCTCCGAGCCCCGCCACAGCAGCAGCGGACTGGCTGCGCTCCCGATCCTGCCGGGGACACGGGAGGCGCCGGGCCCCACGGGGCAGGAGGAGGAGGAGAAGGGTCTCTGTGGCCGGGCAGATGCCGGGGCTGCGGGAACCGAGAGCTCAAGGCCACAGACACGCGAGTGCCGCCTTTGGGGCCCGTGCCGTGCGCCCAAAGGCGGGAGCGGTGCGGGGGCCGAGGGGACCCTGCAGGGCACGGCCACCAAGCCGAGCCCCGGGGCAAGCGCCAGCCCCGGCCCCGGCCCCGGCCCCTCCCTGGAGTACCTGTGCCCATCCGCAGAGGGAGGCGGCCCCGCAGCTCCTCGCTAGACCCTCAGCTGCCCATTTTTAGCACGAGGAAGACAAAGCGAGGAGCATTAGATGATATAAATTTTACTTTTTGTAGCAGGACCCAGCAAGCCAAGGAAAGTTTGCAGCACCAGCAAATGGCAAATAATCCATTAGCTATGGATATTTCAGCACGTCTCTACTTTTATTATAAGTTAGCCTCTCTAAACCATTGACTTAACAGAGAATCATTATAAATCCCCATTTTGAATTTTTTTATTAGCAGTATTTATCACCTTCTCAAAATCAATCCTATATTTTTTAAATTAAAACAAATGACTACTTGTACTGCAATCAATATGAGTACATTTCCCTTTTTTAAAAGGAGAAAAAATGGAATACAAAGAAATGTCCTTCTTTGGCTGCATCAATCCAATTTCAATATAATTCAATATTTAATAAATATAATCCTCCATGTCTGTGCAGGGAAACATCATAAAAAATGCAAAAGGTTTCTTGGTCTCCAATAACTTGTATGAAACAAAGTGTTTCCTTATTCCTTCCACAAATACTGCAATCATATGCTACTATGTTTTGTTCTTCTTGCTTATTAGAGTTTGCTCTGATTATGTATAAGAAAGGTGGTTTACATATTTCATGATTAAAAATCCAAAATGCCAACTACCATCTCCAGAAAAATATCATCTTTATGTCTTTGTATTTCTTTGACTTGTCGTTTTTGAAAGGGCAAAAAAGAAAAACCTTATATAATACCTAATTTGTACATCTGTGGTTTCCCTCTGACTTGCATAGGCACCATATGTTTTTAATTATCATAATAGCCTTAAAGAACCTGTTCAGTGGGAAACACATATGATCCTTTTATTAGTGGTTTGCAATTTAAACAGTTTTAACAGAAAAGGTCTGGCTATAAGGGACTGAGAAGCACAGAGGTCTGAAAACCCTGTTATTGACCTCTGAAAGCATGGGTTCAGATCCCACCCACCGAGGTGGGACCTGGCTCTCCTGCCTCTGACAGAGGTAATCAGTCGCACGTGAAACGGCTCTTCTGGACCTGAAAAGACGAAATCTCCACTCTCAAATGACTTGATGTTTCAGCCAACGACTGACACAGTGAAACCAGGGTCTGTAAACGCCATCGTGCACCCACTCTGTGCCTTCCCCTGCCTGGCAAATGGTGCTGTAGGAGAAGCCCTGCGAGCTCCAAAAGCCCAGAATTTCAGCAATTCTCATTAGTCATTGCCCTTTGAAATTCCCAGTTTTGTCCTTTATGCAAAAGCAGGACTGGTGAGCACGCCAATATCCCCAGTCATTCGGAGGTAGGAATTAAATTTAACAAGTTCAATTCACTCCTGATTCTGGACATCTAAACACATAATCAGTCTGATAATGTTATTAATTATCATTCAAGTGACAACCTTTGACACTGGCATGCTCCCATAGCCTCCCTACTCCAACAACTCAAACAGAAAATCGTTGGCATGAAAACCCACAGTCTTATGAACAGAAATTGCAAATAAGCAGGCACTGAACATACAACGGGGAGTGAGCAAAATCCCCCTTTTCAGAGAGAAAGCAGAGGCTCACACAATAGCTCAGTCACTTGACCCAAAATGAAATTCTGCACAACTTCACCCCAAAACAGATAATTTTCACCCCAAACAAAGGTCTGTGGGGAGAAGAGGGTGGGGAAGGGAGCCTAGCTAAAATTACACTGAGGCTGGAAGTCGTTAGGGCTCCATCTCAGGAGATGGATGGTGTCCTCATTAGAACAAAGCTTTATTTAGACGGACAGACAGAATCCTTATTAGAACATTAGGCTGAAAAGTTTAAATGTCAGGAAATACAAAATTAGGATCCTGCAAATAAATGCTGACTTGAAGAAAAAAACTTAGAGCTCCCTGGAGAGATCCCACTAGAGATACTTAGGAAAAATGCAATCGCTCAGGAATTGCAATCTCCCTTGCCAATCTAACCCTTCAAGGGTATTCTTGGAAAACTCTTTCACAAAAGTCAGAGGAGTTCCCTTTTCCTGGGCAAAGTGGTTTCCACTTATGATCTGATATTATCAGCTCCACCCCTGGCTGCACACTGAGCCCAGAGGGAAGGAGGGCCTGCCACCTCCCACCACCCCTTTCAGGAAAAGTCCATCCAAAGGAGAACATGCTGATGTTGGAAACCCATTTCCAGGTGCACAGACCCCAAAAACTGTGAATCAGCCATTCTTTGCCCTTCCCTGTCTCATTCCCCATTCCCAGGCCCTCTGCTTTCTCCAGGGAAACTCAGGTATTTTGCAGTGATGGAAAGACAGCTTAATTATCTTGCATACAAAAGAGATGGTCATAGTTTTCCATTTTACCTGCAAGCTAATGGATCTTGGGATACCAGACGTGGATGCTCACAATCCCCTCTGGAGCCCTTCTGGTGATTTGTCGTCTCTTGGTTGCCTTTGGTGCGCAGGGATCTCTGCCGAGGTAATACTGTGAGCTATTGCACACTAAAAGCAGATTTTTGAGAGAGGAAGCTCAGGCACACACATACATATACCCACCCCCACCCAGGCACCCTCCACCCCCNTCCCAGGCTTCCAGGTGGGCCAGGCAGCAAAGCACGGTGGGGTTTGCTCCTGAGAGCAGAGCTCTGCATGGCGTGGTGCTTGTCCCTCATCCCAGGGTCATGGAAAAGGGCTGGGGCTGCTGCTGTCCCCCACACTTGGCTGGGACAGACCCAGACAGCTGGGTAGATGGAAATGCTGAAACAGCCATCTCCCTGGGCCTCACCTGAGCTCCCTATTCCTCTCGTATGCAGCAATTCATGGCAGAGGGTCACCCACCTGCACATCGTAGGCCTGACCCCTCTGCCAGGCTCTAGGCCTCCACACTGAACTTTCTACTTGGGCCACAAGGGGATGATTATAGAAATAGATTTTCTACTGGAGAATGTAAAAAAAAAAAAGAAAAAAAAAAATCTTGCATTTGATGGTCCAAATATATAAAGACTTTTCTCTTTAGGAGTTTGGGGCTTTTGTTTCCAATATGAATCCACCAAAAATTTAGCCTTCCTTTCCCACAGCCACACCCACAGGTCATCAGGGTGAAGTTTTCTGGTGGAACAGAAGTGCTCAGTGAGTTTAGCTTGCAGCATGGGGAGGACAGCAGAGAGCACCATGGTGGCAGTTGCACAGCCAGAGGCTGATCTCTGAGCAGGCCAGCCTGACTTCCACACAGACAGGTTTGTGTACCTCTCCTACCACCTTCTAAGCAAGTGACTCTGCCAGCCCCCAGCAAAGGAGGGAGCAGGGACATATCCCACCAGGATGTACATCCTTGCCTTTGGAAAGACACAGAGGATCCATCCATCCCTCCACCCATCTGTTGAGTTGATGTCTGCCACCACCAAGTACAGTCAGCTTAGGGACCCCTCCTGCTGCAAGTCTCAAGCAAAGTGCTTCCACCTTGTCCCCTTCTTCTCCCACACACCTACAAACACAGTTCTACCTTAAGAGAAATCCCAGCTCTGGGCCTGAGAAAACTCCTTCTTTTTTCTCTTTAAGGATCCTCCTTTCACAGTAAGGATCCTCCAAATTTCCAAAAAGTGGATAACAACAATACCACTGTGATCCCATCTGCACACAGCAATGGCACTGTAATGCATAGAGCATAAACCACCAAATTCCCACAGACAGCATCTGTCTTACTACAAACAATGGACCATTATCTTGTAAATAATTCTGATTAAGCTGCAGCATTTTCCCCAAACAAACAGTAGGGGAGCAGAGGGTGAGGATTTTTCTAGTGGGAGTGCCGGTTTTCCCCTTCCCCAGCACTGACACTCAGTTTTTTATTCAACTGATTGGCCCCCTCCCCTCCCCGCTCTGTCCCCCATGGCTTGGTTTTCATCTTCTGACCTTATCCTGCTGTCAATCATTTTGGCAACTAAAGAGGGAGCCGTCATGTTAATGGGATTCCCACCTCTATCCTTTGGGAAAGCTTTTCTGGTTTGTTTTCTTCTTTTTCACCCCAATGTACAGTTATATAACAATTAGTGAATACACCCACAAGCCCTCCCGTTATTACAAGGTTCTCATGTCAGGGGATGGAAAACTCGGCCACGCTGCTGGGTGCACGTTGGTGCTGGCCAGAGTTTGGGGCCGTCTGGTTCTGCCTGTGCTGTGTCTCGGTGCGTTTGGCATCTGGATGGACGTGGCATGGCAGCAAACTTGGCTGGGCAGAAGCTGTCACCCTCTTCAACCTCCCTGCAGGGAGAGCAGAGCCCTCAGCTGCCGGCAGTGGGGAGCGGGGCGGGGGCTCTCCACTGCTCTCCTCTGCACTCCAACGGCAGGCTGAGCCAGCAGCAGGTCTACCAGCACAGTCTGAGAGGATTTAAAAGGAAACCAAGCACACAGACTGGAACAGGGGTAGGTGTGCAAAGGGAGAAGTGGAACAAGAAAAACTCAGGGCTAAGGTGGCCTTTTTCTAAGGTTCTTGAATTGATCTACGTGGCAGCTGTGAATTGAGGAGAGGCCCAAAGAAATCCTGAATTTCATCTTTAACCTGTTCATCTCAATGCACAAACTTTTTTCTTATATGTCTCTCTCGATAAATGTCCCATTTCTACATGGCTGAATTGTTGGTTTTCCTTCCCTGCATCCTCTTAATTTGCCTTGTTATTCACCTGAGAATTTTGGGGTCAAACAAACTTCCTGGCTTGAATTAAAAAAAAAATAAAAATAAAGGAGCAAGGACTAACATAGGACGGGAACATTGAATAACAGGCAAGAAAAATTTTAACTTCCAAGTCCCGAACTGAAGTCACTGACGTCCAGTAAAAAAACACACAAGAGCCACTTCAGCCACCAGACTCTGCCGAGCACCAGTCACACTGGCCCTGAGCAGGAAGGACAAACTGTGGCAGACAGTGTGGCAGGAGCTCAGTCCTGAGGAGAAGCTGCTCTCACAGGCAGAGCAGTGGGCTGGGGAGGGAGCAGCCCAGCAGACACTGCTGAGCCATCCCCTGCCGTGCCTGGTGGCACTCGGGCCTGGTGGGGTGTGGTGATGTCCAAAACCCGGCAGCTCAGCCCAGCTGGCACACAAAAGAGCCCTGAAATAAAAATTCGTGGATTTGGTGAAAAGAAATTATGGCCTAAGCATGCCACAGCTGCTGCAGAGAGTCCTGAGCACCCTCGCTGGGCACAGGCAGGGGCTAAGAGAGGTTTTTGTGCTGGGTTCACTGCCTGCTCAGGAAGTCAGGCTCACCCACACCACGGGGGCACCGCAGTCATTCACACACACCCAACCTGTATTTGCAATGTGTGTTTATTTTCAGCAGTAAATTTTTATAGCTTGCTGTAGTTATGTCAGAGAAGGAAGCATTTGTACACTGAGGACTTATATAATGTTCTTCATCTTCAAAGTGCTTTACAAACATTAATTAATTCATTTATCCTCACAGCACTCCTACCAGGGAGATAAGTACTATTATTTTCCATTTCATAATGTAGAATCCAAAGCAGAAAACTTATTTCTTTCCATGGTCAGTGAGTAAATCACAGGTAGAGCGGCAGGAGAAGTGAGGATTGCCAGCTTCTGAATTGGATCCCCCCCGCTCCCCAAACCTTTTTTAAAAGACTCGTGATCCGACAGAGTCACGCCACATATCGGGATATGCCTTGGGTTTTTCCTTCAGTCAGAGATAATTAAGGAACAATTCCCTCTCTGATCCCCAGCATGGCATGCTATTTTCTACCCCACTGTTGCTCTGCAGCTGAACAATGGCTGTTCTATGCAGGGAACGGTGCTGCAGACGCCTCGGATCAGAGGGGATCGGCTTAAAGGCACTGGCTGGCCTTGGTGTCGCTCCGAGGACAATGGGGCAGGCAAGGCAGCCTGGGTGCAAATGCCTGACGTGGGGGTAGCTCCAGGGACACCTGTTTGTAAATGGCACTGCTCTGGGCAAGAGCCTCTCTTAGCTGAAGTCACTCACACCCAGCATGCCTATCTAGAAACTTCATGTAATAGGAAAATTGCTGTGGTTTCCAGTATTTGGTCTCAATCCTAAGTGTAACCCTTTTACATTGGTGTGGGAGGGGTGCAGAGTGCTCCTGGTTCACCTCTGTGGTGCTGCTGTAAATAAACCTCTTTGCTGTCTGCTCCTCGCCAGCAAATATGTGGCTGCTTCAAATGGTAATAACAGTTACTGTCAGCTTGAGAGGCTCGATTTCAAGGCAGCTCAAAAACCAAAATTGTGACCGGGTCTTGTAAGGAAGTGTTCAGATCCAAGAACTTAAAGCAAAATCAGGGATGACAAACCGAGAAAAAAAAAAAAAAAAACAAACCCGAATTTTATCATTTCTGAGAAAGACAAGTTTCACCTGTTACAATCCTTGTTACTGGAGACCTTGGCTGCCCTGGTTTTTTTTCCCACTTTATGTTTTGACAGTAAAACTGCATAAAGGCCCAAACTTTCTAGGTTATTTCCAAGCTTAAAAAAGATACGCTCATTAGCAAAGTACACCATGGCGTATTGCAGAAGATAAGACCATGTCCTACTGGGGAAAGGCTCATACCTAGATGTTGCTTCAGAACAATCAGAACAATTGTTTAGTGATAAATGTTTTTTGCATATGACTCATCAACCCTTGAAAACAGGATTCCTTATATAATACAAGTGCTGACACAGCCTTCACTTGAGTGGTGTGACTGCAGCTGTATAATTACAACTTTAGATTTGATGTTATGGACCTTAGGTTATGCCATTCAGACAAATGCTCCATTGTATTACAGAGATATTTTTTCCTTAGTCATATTGCCCACAGGACAATAAGGACTATATTCACAGCTCACTGCATAGAAGTTTAGGCATGGACCAGCCAGCAGTACAACACAAAATGAGAATAATCTCATATACCCGATGGGGGTTAAATGGATTCATAATTGCCACTTTTTCTTTTCTTTTCTTTTTTTTTTCTGTGCTCCTAGTTGATACTTTTTTGGAAGTGCTCTCCAAATAAAAGGAAGAACAATCTCACACTGAGTCTGGATAAATGTTACAGTTGTCTCACAAATGCTGTATTATTTCTAGCCCTTCCAAAAAAATATAATTGTCCTACTGCTGAATCACAGATTTTTCTCAGTATGACACAGAACACTAAAATGTCAGGTCCTGACTCATGGTGTTTTGGTGGAATAAATAAAAAGTACCAATATGCTATTTAGAAGGGAGAGCATTAATGAAGACATGACACGGGAGCCCCAGCCATGGTTTCCTTTAGCTCCCACTGCAAGCTCAGCGGTGCTCCGGACACCGGGCCACCTGGCAGGGACCCCATGCTGGAAACACTTACCATGGGCCTGGGTGGTGCTACTGGCACTGGCAAGGCTGGCTGCTTGTGCTCCTACGCTTGCTTTACCTCGGGACAATCCTACGTGGGCACGGGGAGGGAGGCTGTTCTCAGGATGCTCATTGCATTCTTCCCGTGGGAAACCAAAGCGAGCATTCAGGGCGGTCTGCAGGGCTGGAGCTGTGACTTCAGCAGGGCTGGGCAGGATTACCCAAGAAAGGTCACTCTTTCTCTATGTTCCCTGCATTTCTCCACTGGGACAGGCCTTGCACAGCCATTACTCACTAAGGCTGCATTTCCAGCTGCAGCACTAGAACCCCTTCTTTGGCTCACCCTGGCTGAGCAGCCAGGCACTAATATTTACACATTTAATCCACCCACACTGCTCGTTTTCAACCCAGTGGCACCCACAAAAATTTTTGCTGGATTTTAACAGTGACAGAGGAGAGAGAAAGAGATCCCACATTCCCAAGGTATTTTCTGTGACAGGGGAAACAAGTCTAATGCCCCCCTACATACCTGCCTAACCATACATGGTACCATTCTAATGCATTAAAGGTGGGATTTTAATAAATCTCATTTACAAGGCCAACAGGCAGCTTTGCTGATTTTGCCTCTCAAAGCATCAAACAACTGTGGATTGTATGAGTTCTCTTTGGTCTACCAAAAAGTACAATTTCTCAGAGAGTTTTCTTGAATTAATTAACAAAATGACTCAAAACTGCACTAATGGTTAACAGCTTTTTTTTTTATTAGCAACACTGAGATAAGTTATTGAAGCATTTTAGTATTGTTTTACATTCCATTCAGAAGTGACCTAACTTGTAACTCCATATACATTTAAAGATATAGTTTGACACTTATTCAGAAAGCAACAATTATTAAAACTTACATACCTTCATTACCAGGAAACCTTAATATATTTTCTAATTACTTCCAACAATACTCTATTCCAAAGCACATGATAACCCACTAGAAGTTTACACATTTCACTTCAATCACAGGTTTTAAATTGTGGATGTCAGAGTGCTGTTCATTGAATTTTACTGTCTTTCTTGGTTAATATTGGAAAACCTGGCACAATATATTAAGCTAGAAATATTGCTTAAAGAATATGAAAAAAGATAACTACAGTATTTTTTCCTGCTAAAGCATTACAAAATACAGGACCATTAAAAACTCAAATAGAAATGACAATAAATAACCTTAAAAATGTTAAGAGAATTTTCACTCATACTAAAGTCCATTCCCTAAGCTTGCCAAACACATAAATAACAGAACATATTCAGGACCTCTATTTTTGTACTATTATGATGGTTTGTTATATATTGTGGATGTATTGTGTATACATATATTAATGCTTACACTTAAGGTATATATTTTTTTCTTTGCTGAAACAATTAATAAGCCTCAGGTAATTATTTATCCCTGGCACTACAGGCATCTAGATGGGTGGGAGCAAACCTCAGAAATTCCAGATATGCAATACTGTGCATAACAAGATCATCTCTGCATAAAGATATCCTAAGTTCCTTAGATTACAAAGATGAATTTGGTTATTTATTCCTGAAAGCCTGTAACATAAAATTATAATTGCTGTCAAATTAATTGTTTAAAATTGGCCGCATAATAGGTATTAATCGTACACTTAGTTTTGACTTACAAGAATGTCTAAATTGCTCATGTTTATGAGTAGTTATAGGAAATACTATACCTCAGACACAAGAATGTATATTCCTGAACCAAAACACAAACCAGAGCATTGTCTCACTTTGGAAAGACCTGGAAACATCTCTATGCCTCTGCCTAATCCTAAATTATAATTTAAATTTGACCTGGATATGACAAAAACAATAAGAATATATTGTTTGGGAGATGAAACTTAGAGCAAATATCATACAGCTCTAAGCTTACATCATTATTTTGTCTCTGCAAAGAAAAGAAAAGCCTTTCTGTGCTAGGGATTTGCCTTGGTGCGGCTGGCCACTGATGTCTGAAGTCAAGGCACATACCAAGGCCTCCTTTTGCAAACACAATCCCCCTTTCAGATGTGGTGCTAGGAGGGACTGAATGCCTCCAGTCTCTCTGGGAATAGGAGGTACTCAGCACTTGGCTGTATCAGATATTTCAGGGGTTAATTTCCAGAAACATAAATGGAATGGGAATGTCACACCACAGTATGAAGAATGGTAAGAACTAAAAGTTTTCAACAGTAAACAACATGGTGATACCAAACGTATCACCTGATCGATTTCTGATACAACAAAATACAATCAAATTAAATTACATGAAAATAGCAATGAAATTCAAAGTCAAATAAACATAGGACCTGATTCCGCAATCCTTAGTCATGTAAGTAGTGCTACTCATCGAGAATGAGGGATGCAAGACTGGGCCCTTAGCTTCTGCTTAGGAAGTCAATGTTGATTCAGACAGTATCTCTTCTAGCCAAAAATATGCAGCAAAAGGAAAGTAACATAAACAAGGCTAAATGTCAACAGTGTTTGCAGACTTACAGACACCATCCATTTGTTTGTACTGAAATGACTAGCGAACCATTTGGCAAATACAATGCTATTCACAGACCAGCCCTTTTATCCAGCAACACAAACTTCACTGGATCACTGGCATTCCCAGTTAATTAAAAAAAGGAAGCAAGCCATATGAGTTTGGTTTGATATTGCCATGCAAATGGCACTGTGACATCCAGAAGTGTGTCTGAAAGCCAGGCGGGGGCCGAGGTGCTGATCTCCCGTTCAGCAGAACAGTTTGTACTCTAAAAGCTGGCCTTGGACCTCCTAACTGAAACTAAGAAACCTCTTCAAAAGCATGATAATGGGGTAAAGAAAAGTCTGCTGTAAAACTTCCATATCATTTCATTCTGCCTTGAAGGAAAAGAATATTCTGGTTACTCCTCCAACTGCAGATCAGGACAAAGCGTTCCTTAAGTGCGTTACATGATACTTTAAATGGGCAGGACTACAATTTGCTGCAGTAGGATGACCTTCCATTGCCTCAGAGCTGCCCTAGAGTTTGGATATAGCAGGCCTTTTGCTTCTTAATATGGATTTTGTAATGTAAAAGATCAGCAATAAGGATTCAGGTGAAGCCATCACAAATAATTAAAAATCTTTTTCCGTGTTTCACATGTTGGTGGTAGTTCTGATGTGGTTAGTTTTATGATCTTTTTGGTTTTGACACCTGTGGCAATAAGCAATTTACAATAACTAAATTCACTATTTAAACATTGGGGTAGAGCACTATAATTATGTGACAATAAAGCTGTAATAATCTGCCACAATTGATCTTCCCCTTGCCCAGCCCTCTTGTCTGCGCTGCAGTTCCACATTTGGAAGGTATTTCAGAAAGTTACAATGCTGAACATTTTAATAATTCTTTGCAATGCTGAAAGCTTTCTGCTGCAAAGGAAACTGAAAGTGCTCAGCCCTTTGCAGGATCAGAACTCCAAAGCTGCTCCCATGCATCAGAGGGGCCCAGCCCTTTTTTTCATACAGTGAAAGAAGTGATAATGGGGTGGAGCCTGTGCAGGAGAAAACAGCACTAATTGCAGAGGAAAGCAAGCATGAATGGAAGCAAATTAGATTTAGAGACAACACGGAACTAATACTTTTGGACATCATTAAGTGTGGATTGAATAGCACTAACCCATTAAGCAGCCAGCCAACACCCAGGACTATCTCTGGCCAATAGTTCTGTAGCCCATCAGCTCTCCTTTGAAAGCCTAAATTCTTCCCAAGTAGCAAATGCAAGTCGGGAAATTTTATCATCTTGGCCACAAAATAGAGAAATTTAAAGGGGAGGAGAGAGAGAAGGGAAAGGGTCTTGTCATAAAGGGTCTTGTGCACAAATCACAAGTAAATTAATGTATTGGAACAGAAGATAGAACATTATTGTGAAACAACTACATGCATATGAGGAGGCAAGCAGAAAAAGAAAAGAGCATAAATGGAAAGAAAAACAGATCTTTCAAAACTTAAATACAAAATAGAGCTAGACCCTCTGAGCTTAACTTGTCAAATCAGCAAGGGCTGTGAAAGCAGAGTACACAGACAACTACCAAGCCATGGAGCCATCACCTTGGGTCTCCCCTCCCCGTTGGGCTACTTGCTGCAAAACAGCAAGGAAAGGCCTGTCATCTTCTTAGGAAATGAGTGCCAGCAAATATGAACAAGATCCACTCCTAGGTAGAATCACCTGAGACTCCAAAACCAAGTACAGTTCAGGAGTAACTCTAAAATTATCAATGCTCTTTTTTTTTTCTTTCTGTTCATTCTGCTATATAAGGAGAAATATTACAAAAATTTGTGATTTTTTTCTCAGTAGCATTTTGACATGAAAATTTCTTTATTATGCAGTAATTATGGTTCTTTCCTAATTGTGTCTTTCATCCCTGCAGCCTGAAGCATGATAGGAGCACAAATGAATTATGTGTACATCATCAATCTCTCTCATTCTCCATTACAGGGAAACTGAGGAGTGCTTCCACATGTGCAGTGACTTTCTGAAACAACAATGTGAGTTGGTGGCATTTTCCTCTAGAAACTAAACTTTTTTTTGTGCCAAGATTTTTGCTTAAAAACTGACCTACTATCTTAGGGTAAAATCTGCCATTTAAAAATGAGCCACATGGATTGCTGAATACCCCAGCTTGTTTTTAGGCAGCCAGAAATTCAACTCAATTAGCTTGGCCAGACAAAGATGCAATCTCAGCTTACTGAAGCTGAAATATTTTATTTCAATTTTATTTCCTCTGTATTGTGACTACAGAAAGAGCACTATGCCTTGCTCCCTAAGTGTGCAAGGACTGTTATCAAATGCATCAATGTTTTCCCTTGAGATGTCAACAACACACACATCACTGGCTGTAAAAAGAAACACAAATGCATGGAGTCTCCCCAAACACAAAAGAAACATGAGAATCATGCCCTGAGATCGGATGCTGGAGGTGTGTCTCAAGTTTTCTGATCTCCCAGGCAGTAGGAGAGACAAAGGGAGCCATGACTTTGGTCATGGACTTTGTGCAGGAGGACAGGAAGGAAAGCTGGTAACTAACCAGGGTGCTCCTTATTGCTAAGCTGCAAGTGCAGAAACATCAGGTGGGATTCCCCACACTAACATGCACAGATGGAGTGTGATTTCACAGTAGAAAATGTCACTGAGAAAATGAAAACTCCCCCAAAACACTACTTTCAAGTGGGTGGTGTCCAAGCCAATCAAACAACAAGAAAAAAGAGCTACTGGCACAGGACTTGTTCATACTCATCCACTTTTGCTGTGAGATATTGAGAAAATGAAATAATGCATTTAAACCTTTCAACCTTTATACTTATATTCTGAAAACACCAATAGAATGACATAAAATAATTTTAAAAAGCTGTTTTTGGAGGGGGGAGACAGAAGGACTCCCACTGCATTTTCGATTTAAAAATGGCTTAAAAAGTAGAACAGAGAAGCTTCTGTTGTTTCTTTTTTTCCTTCATACTTCAAGTCAAATCCATTATCACTGGGCAGAGCTTGTGAAAGTGATATGGTCTTTAAAATCACATAAACTCAAGCTATCATAAAATGTCTGTTGAATTGATTGGAAGATGAAACAAAAAACTAATGGAAGTAACATGACCTCATTTCAATAATAATATTAGAGGGTTTCTTCTGTTGTTGTTTTAAAAATCTTATGCCTGTGAAAAAGTATAAAGATATTTTTCATAACAACTAATCTTAGTTTTCCAATTTTTTTTAACTTCTTTGTTTAGACAGTAATTTCTCTGCTGAAATTTTTTTTCTTTTTTGTTAATTGATTGTATTCCACAAAAGGAAAAAAAATCCAAGTAGGATTTTACCTGCTGCAAATTAAATCAACTATTAACTCTTTTCAGTAATGTAAATGTTGATTTTGAAGAATCTGGAACTATTTCTAACCACCTAAATTAATTCTTGGGGCACTGAGACACAGAAGTTTACAAGTAAGGCCACATGGATACTTGGGCAGATATTGGTTAAAGTAAGAACAATACTGTGGAGTCACAATGCTCTAAGGATACAAGTGAGATAAACTTTGCCTGTAGAAATCAGACCTCTTTTATCAGATCAACTAATACACTTGGAAAAGCAGAGAGGGGCCTGGGGAAGGGGTTATGACTTTGAGCATCTACACTCTGCCAGTAAAGTCAAAGCTCCACTAACCTGAAGTCAACCAGGGGAACCACTCTTAAGTGCTTCAGATTGAGGGTTTCATTTTAAATTGTCAGGCTTTAAGACTGTTGATAACATTTTCTTTTTTTTTCTTTTTTTTTTTTAACTTGAATACATTTTATTATGCATGTTCGGCTCTGACAATGAGTTTTCTGATTAGTTTGAAGGTTAAGTGAAATGAACATTACTGAAGTTTTTGTGTCCTTTGCTGACTCTTTGCTTTTGAAAGTGATACTGTCTTTCAAAGGATTTATACTCTAAAATGTCTTTCAAACAAACACTGTGCTGACAAAATAGGAGATAAATTTAAAAAAAATCATTGATCTCATTTGTTCCAAATAGATTTAACTTTAAATTTTGTAAATATGAGGTGTGTGAGATGAGGAAGTAAAACTGCAATTTTGTAAATCAGAGACTAAAATGGGCAAAAGGTGGTTTTTGTTTGTTTGGTGTGTTGTTATTTTAATTACCTGGAGGCATATTCTTAATCAGGCAAATCACAACTTACAGAACTGCTAGTTAGAATAGTGAAAATGGTAAAGGGCAAGTACTGCATGTGTGCCATTGAACCAAAGCAGAAAATTATAACAACACGAAAAAAAAAAAAAAAAAAAAAAAAAAAAAAAAAAAAGAGAGAGAGAAATAAAATAAAATAGAGCAGAAATAAAATCTATTCAGCACAGGTAGACACATTCCATGCACTTGGCCTTTGATTTCATTAATGTTGTGGTAACTGAACACACCCCAATCCAAAGAAAGAAAGGGCAAAAAAAATAGAGAGGAAAGTAAGGTTCGCTTGGCAAAGCATCCAGTGTTTTCCTTGGGTTCTTATATCAAAATACTGAAAAGTTTGCAAGTTACCATGTGAATTTTTTAAAACTTTTTCCTCCTTTGAGTATGCTAAAGCAGTAAGTATCCCCTTCCAATGCCACTAGCACAGATAGTCTGTAATGCTGCTACTCTAGTTTAAAAAGCATGTTCTTTCTAAAATCTTGTTTTAAGTATGCATGCAGCACTGCTGATTTCAATGGAGTAGACCACATATAGGACTAGAATTTGGCCCACAGGGTTTAACATTTAAAAAAATGTATTACTAACAAACATGACTAAGTATATTTAAAGAGCAGCTTCATGATTCTGCACAAGTGTTTTCTGAAATGGTCTAAAAGAAGGTCTAAAACTTACCACACAAGTCAGGTCTCTTGATACATCCACTAGTTGCTGTGCTACTTGCAAGTCCATTAAAGGCTGCTAAGCCATCAGAGCTGTAAGCTCTTAGGACTGACAACATGTTCATCTGCTTCTCCAGGACCTGCGGACCCTGAACTTGTTCGGGTTTCATCACTCCTTGTGCAGTTTCGTGTGAGGAGAGAAGATTCTGACTGTGCCACTGCTTTTCTGAAGCTGGTGGCAGTGGTGATACGAGCCCTTGTGTGGGTTGTGAGGTGACTGCACTTTGTATATTGTCACCTCCTTCACTGCTTTCTTTATTTAGGGCAGACAACTGCTTATTCATAATATCGGGTTCTGTGTCAATGTCCTCATCTTCAATGTTTTCTTCCTTGGAAGATTCCATATCCTCAGATGAAGCTATGTCAGAAAGGTCATCAGTAGCACTTTTATTTACAGAGTCAGAGAGCAGAATATTTGGGTCATCTTCGGATTGTGTTTTTATTTTGGACTCATTACTGGTGCAAGAATTTTGTGCTCCCGTGCCAATAACACCAGGATAAACACCAAACTGCTTATAGAAGTCGGTTGTAAAATTACAAAAAGTGGATTCCATGTGGCTGGGCCAGGCAGAGCTCTTTTGCTCTCCCAGGGTCTCTTTATTTTGTCCTTGGGTCATTTTCTCAGAAGCTGAGTCCAGCTGGCTCAGCATGTTGGAAACTCCTGCCTCCTTGCTGGACTGCACAGAGGAGGGGAGCAAGCTCGCTTTGTTCACCAAGGCTGAAACTTCTCTAGACTGCTCTTTGTTGTTGCCTGTGATGTTGTCTTTACGCTTAGCCTTGCCCAAGTGATTGGCCTGGAGGTGCAGAGCCATCAGCTCCATGGATGAAGTTGTAAAGGAACAAAATAAGCAGCCGTGCCAAGCAATATTGTCTTGTACAGTGACAGAGGAACCCGGCAGCGAGGCTGCGTCGGGCCTTACCGACAAGTCCAGAGGTTCGTATTGCGACTTCTCTGTTTTCCGCTGTGAGGACTTGCTATTTATCTTCTCCTCACCACCATCTGAGCCCAGAGCTTTTGCTGAAAGTGGATCTGAGAGAGCTTTATCCTTCATTTCTTTTTCTTTCTTCAAAGAATTTAGGACAAAGCTGTCCATGAAAGCTTGCAAGGACCCTTGAAAGTTCACACCATTCCCGACCATGTTATGGTAAGCACGGCCAAGTTCTGAGAAGTGTGTTCCTTTGGAAGATATGTCTGAACCCTTCATATTTTCCGAAGGTCCTTCAGATGACATGCCAGCTGCTTGCCCTTGCTGATCTCCAGAAGACAGCATTCCTGACGTCCACTGCTGTGAGACCATGCCACTTCGGAAGTCGATACCAGGAAGTCCCTTGAAGGCTCCTCTCAATATGTCTGGTCTAATAAACACAGAACTTTTACTTGGTGTCTCATCTTTGTGTTCCTGACTTGCACTCTGCCCAGAGAGGGGTCCTGCTCCGTTCTGTCGCTCCCGATGGTGTCGTTCCAAGTGGTATTTGAGGGATGCAGACTGAGTACCAGCATAGTCACAATGGGGACACTTGTAAGGCTTCTCACCTATAGGTGTGAACAAACAGGGAAATATAAAGAGAATTAACTGTACTTTGGTCTATGGATAAGTGGAGAAATTAAAAAATCAGCATTAGTTGCTTAAAAACAAGAAGATCTTGGTACTAATAATTCATTTTTAAACAAGAAACGCCTTTAATCGAAGACTAATTCATAAAGTGAGTATTTCTAAAATGGGTTTCCAGAATGTGGGACTATTCAGGAATGACATGGTATCTTACACACAATTAGCCATCCTTTTCTTAATCTAACATGTAGAAAACTGTTGTAGAATTAAAAGCTATGATTATGAAAATGAAGCATAACAATTTCAACCACAGTAATCATTAAAAGTACAAGTTTAAAAAAAAGGGAGACAAAGAATGTAACAAATGGATGGTTGCAATATTTTGTGTATACAATTGCTCTAAAATTTGTTTAAATTATACACATGGAAACCATTTTTAAACCTAAAAATTTTATGGCACTGTTACGCAAGACTGAAATGAATGATTTAAGTCTTGCTCTGCAGTAAATCATGGATATAATTAGCAAATGGCATACTGCACAAGTAATTTATCATTATTTGGAGGGCACCATTCCAGAAGGATTCAAAGATCTGCAGACCTACTGCATTGTTTCTAAATAAAGAACTATAAATACAGATTCTATAAAATATTAATATCATTACACTACTTTGTGATTGCAGCATAGAAGAACATATAGTTAAAATAAAAAGTAGTCAGTAAAAAAGAAATCGAGTAATAAAAAGTACAAAATATATTTAGTTTCTGTATTTGAAATTAGCATTATCTACTGGCTTTTGCAGTCCTTTAATTTTGTACTAATGACATTTGTAATGCTCAAGTAGTAAAATGTGTAATTTACCTACCATAAGCACTTTTCTAGGTTTGGCTTGAATAGAGTTCTAAAACATATAAGATGATTTCCATGAATTTAATAAATATTTGAAGCCCACGCTAAACTTTTATTGTTCTTCCTATACTTTCAAAGAGGCAGAAGATTTTACACATGTAATAAATATTCACAGATAATCATAAAGATATATCTGAAAAGAATGTACATCTAAGCAAAGGTCCATCTAAATTTTTGCAGAGCATTGGTAACAATGTAGAATTTATTTTAAAGGAAAAAGTATGGAAATCCTCACTAAAAGAGACAGAAATCTGAAAGACCTGCAAGCTTTTAATACAGGCAATTGTTTCTAGGAGGGAGCTCTGCAAGAAGAAGAAACTGTTTTCTCTAGGTAGCTTTTTCTTCCCTAAGTGATACAAAAGATAAAGGCAAGTCTCTCCAAATGGTATAATGGAAACATTTGCTTTGAAAACTTCCTCCACAGTAAAAATGCTGTATAATATTATGTAGTTCACCGAACCAGCTGGAAAGTTATCAGTTTTCAAATAACCTCAAAATCTGATAAAAACAAAATAGAAAGGCTTTCAGACTTCTGTTATTTAAGCTAGAGACTCAACTGAAGGGCTGGTAAATACTTGGGAAGTTGCTGCTGTCAGAGATGGCAGGAATTTGCTAATGAGATGCAAGCCCAGAACACTGCCATGGCCATTGAGGGCTGCAGGAGAGCAGGCTGGCATGAACAGGGGCTGGACACATGCTGCAGTCCATGCAGGGCTGAAGCACCCTACAAGCAGTGGAAATTCTAAATCCATACTGTAATCCTAAAGCTAAGCAGTGAGCTTTACATCAAACCACATCAATCGACCTTTTTAGAGGAGAAAAGCGCAGAACCTCAAACAAGAGGTGCTCAGCAGAGGGAGAGGTAGTAATTAGCATGGTTCATGCTTTAGGCCTCTCTCCACACAGCTTAACAGAAGAAATCAGATTTAAACGTTTCAATGAAATTTCTGAGTATTTCCCAATCACCTAATTAAACTCTGGTGCTTCACCAGCGAGGAGCAGGGGCTGCGTTAGTGGGAGTTGTGCAAAAACAAACAGTTCCTACTGAACCACAAAGCTGAGCCAGGTCACACCTGCCTGGGCTTCCCTGGGCCCACAGTCCCCATGGCAGGCCTTTGGGAGCAGGGACAAGGGGACAGCAGACAGTGGCTGGCTGTTTGTTTGCTTTCCTGCAGGGCTGTTTGGGAGTGTGCAAACTCTGGCAGCTGTGCTGCCAGTCAGAATGGGGACAGACAGTAATGCTGGGTTTACAGCAACTACACACNGGTGGGCACCTGAGCACACAGTCCCCATGGCAGGCCTTTGGGAGCAGGGACAAGGGGACAGCAGACAGTGGCTGGCTGTTTGTTTGCTTTCCTGCAGGGCTGTTTGGGAGTGTGCAAACTCTGGCAGCTGTGCTGCCAGTCAGAACGGGGACAGACAGTAATGCTGGGTTTACAGCAACTACACACTGCAGTGTTTTTGGAGCTGCTCTCAGTTGTTCTGATGTTTGTCCCAAAAGTTTCTGTCAGCAGTCACTGGTGACCTCTGACACGACTTAAGTAGTTTAAGTGTTGCCTAAGACATAATGAAACTGGTGAAAAACAAATGCCAGACTTTACAGGGTTAAATGTTCTCACTTTTGAATTTTCACTCCTCTTAATTGAAAAGCTCTTCCTCAGCATCCCCTATGCCTTTACGGAAATCTTTAACACAATTATATTGAGCACTTCCTTTTATTCTAATGATAGTTCAGTGTGTTTGCATTGCACATCAAGTGGCACCATCAAAAAGTGTGTCCCAGCATTGCAAGCACTACGTCAACTGCTGGAGAACTACTGCAGGGAGAAGGAGAAATTTCTAATACAGTCTGTACTGATGTGGCTAAAAACATGCATAAAATGCTTAAAGCAGTCTGCATATGAAAAAATGGGTACAAGTAAGTTTAAATATGTTAACTAGAGAAAATACTAGTTCTCTTTTGTATTTCTAAAAGTACCTTCAATCTAGAGCCCTGGACACAACATACTCTTATTCTGAATTGCTAAGCCTTGAAGTCATTCCATTTTCTGCTCTAAGGCCTCTCCACAGAGTGAGCTTCCTTTCGGCAGAGGAGATCTGCACACAGCTCAGCACCAATGCCATAAACATTGGAATGAAAGAAGACACTGACTGAGACAGTGTGATAAAAAGTTCAAATCTCTCCCAGCCTTGGTGTGCTGCCTCTGTGGTGCTCCCACCCCTCACATGGCTAGAAATGAGATCTAAAGCTGAAGGTCTGAAATTGAGCTCAACATGTAGCCACAGACTGTGCCACCTTTGCAATACAGGACTGGCCAAACAGCATTGTTCAAAGGGAGCTATTCAAAACCTTGCTCCTCTCTTCCAGATCCAAATACTGGCAGTGGTTAGTTTACTTCAAAGCAGACTTAAATGCTGCTATTTCGAGGGCAGGCACTGGGAGAAGGGAGTAGGATGGAGTCAATCATCTTTGAATCTTTTTAATTTAGTCTGTCAGGATTTCCTAAATTCAGTAATTGTGCAGTTATTTAGACGCTGCTTCATCCATTCAAATTAATAACCAGCTACACCCTGTGTAAGACCTTGTACAGATGACAAAACAGAGTTATAAGCTGCTGTGGGAAAAATCCCAGTCTAACCTCAAACCAAGCCAGTTTCAATGGAAAACCCAAAGGACCACTAATTTTCAGGATTCTATCAGTGAATGCAGTAGTACATGTCCAAAGAACACTGCAGGGGACAAGGGAGGTAGGCTATGATTCTTATTAGAAGACAACCTGTTTGTGTCTCATAGTTTGAGGAAAGGTTTCAGAGAATTCATCCTAGAGTAATGACTACCCTGGTATTATTGCCAAGAGCAGAGTCTGGATGAGTTATTTAACACTTAATATCAGTTCACATAAATTAACGTTGCCATGTAGGAGTGAGGGAACATGACTTTTTCAAAATAATTTTTTGCATTTCATATCCAAGGGTAATTTTTCATTGTTCACAAAGGCAATGGCCACCCTGATCTTGCTAATTCTCTGGCCCTGTTTGCATCCCTGCAAACTTTTTCACAATGGATTATGATGACAGAATATTCCAGCATGAACAATTAACAAAATCAGAAAATCTTACAGGGAGTATCTTATCTGGGCAGCATAATCACAGTTCTGATCTACCTACTGCTCTGGTTTACAAGACACAAGATATCTCAGACAAACTATTTTTATATCCAGATAAAGTAAAACAATAAAAATTCAATGCTGCTTGTAAAATCTGCACAAAAACACGGTAGATAACTGGAAACAGACCTGTTGTCCAGCAGACACAGATCTATTTCTATAGCAGGTTTCTAAACAACCCAGCAGTATAACCCATGCAGGAGATCCCCAGTCCTGCTCAGAACACAATCTGACCCTACTGGTCAGGGGAACCATCTGCTACAGGCTGGGCAAGGAGACCACAGCCAGATTATAACTAGATTTACAGATTTTAAGGCCAGAAGGGACAATTATGATCATCTAGTCTTATCTGTCCTACAACACAAGCCAGAGATCCTCACACGATAATTCCAGCATCAGAGTATAACTACATTTTGAAACAAAATGTACTTAGTTTAGTTTAAACAAACTAGGTTTCAACAATAGCAGTGAATAAAACTCCAACATGTCCCCAGGTAAACTGTTTGATTTTTTTTTACTGCTCCAAATGTGTGTCTTATTTCTAGCTTGAATTTGTCTAGTATCTGCTTCCAACTACTGAACATTACATTTTTCCCTGTTAGATTGAACAGATTTTTTTTTTAATTAAAAAAGTCTGTTTCCTGAAGAAGGTATTTGCAGACAGCAAAGCAGTCACTTATTCACCTTCTCTCATCCTTGAGTGGAACACCCTTCCCAATTTTTCAGTGTCCTTTTAAATTAAGGTACCCACTGAAGCTTTGATGAAATTTCAACTTGATAGCAATTTTATATAGTCTAAGACTGTGTTTACATCCATAGATTTAGCAATCAACTAACAGCTCATATTCTGTTGCTTCTCTACCACAATCCCAGGCCCAGTTCATCACTGCCGCTAGTATTTTTTCCTTTACATGTTGCTGATTTAAAATTCATATTGTTGAAAAGAGCCCACTTGACTAAGTGACTAATCAGTGCCTCCCCATGATTTTTAGCATCTTACCATTTTTGTGCCATTGGTAAATTTTATCAACAGTGATTTTTATATAGTCTCCCAAATAATGATGAAATACCAAATAGATGGAGCTGAAAACACTGCTGTGGAACTGAGAGTTTACGTGCCATTTCATCTCTGTATACTGATTTTTGGGGGATTTTTTTTTTTTTAGTTGTTGTTTTTGTTATTGGATTTTTTGCTGGGGGGACGGTCACACAGAAAAGGCTACTTTTATGAGAAGAAACTTGATAAATCTTCTTTTTATAAAATAAAACAGAAAAAACTATGCTACCAATTTTCACTTAGTTAACAAATTAATTCTGCAATTTTACCCCCAACTTATGTCAGAGTAGTCCTAATTTCAAGGTCTTATTATTCTTTCTTTGGGGAAATATAAAAATAGCCAGAGCTTTTTTACCACTACGAGTGCTCTGGGTCTTGCCCTGTGTTCCAAGATGGTTTTTGGGGATTTTTTTTCAATGAACTTTAATGATTTGGAGAGCTCTTCAGCCAGAGTTTTAAAGATTTTTATCTATAACTTATCCAGTCTCATTCATTCTAAAAAATATTAAAATGCAGTGGGCTACAGCATAACAGCTTCATTACTTAATGGGAGCATAACTGTGTCATTGGAAAATGCTTATGAAAACTATCATGCTTCTTTCTGAGAACAGAGCAGAAATGTATTTAGTCTTCTATACCATGGTTGATAATTTCTTATCCATTCTTGTCCAGTATTAGCAAGATACCAATTGTTTGGCCTGACAGATCCACAGAATTTTATCCCATTTTCCATAACCCTCACGGCCACATACATATTTTTACTATTTCTTTTAGTTTCCCTTATCAACTTTCTGTACTTTTAAAAGGTCTATTTAAACTTAGCGCTGTGAGCTTCTACGCTCATTTTTCATACTTAGCATACAGCTCTTTAAAAATCAGTCCTGCACCCCCACACTGCCTTTCCCCACTGAATGTCCCCCTTTCCTTTTTAAATAAGATTTCCTGAGTTGTCTGTGGCTTGTGCCCTTCTGCTCCTCGTGGTGCTGTTCCTCAGTGCAGTGAGAGCTGAGCACCAGGGCAAGAACCCCAACCCCAAACACTCGGCAGCCCCACCTGCAGTGGGGCTGTGACAGTCACTCAGGGACAATGGGAGTTGCAATTTGACCCCACACATTTCTTAACAAGCTACAGTTTGCTTTCATGCAAAGCAAACCAAATCAAACATCTTATAATTCCAGAGAATACTGCTTAATGAAAATATTGAAAACATTTTCCAGCATTTTTTATTTTACCATTGAAACAGTTATTGATAACCTATTTTATCCATTGTGCAGTAGATATTTTAGAAATGAATTGCTGTATGGTTTAATTAGTTCATTATTATGCCTATTCTTACACGGTAATTTCTTTTATCATTCTAATCATTCACTTCACAGTTTTTAAACCAAATGGAATATCAAAGGTTCTGTAGGATTATTTTTGGATCCTGCACATGTTTCACCACACAATTAATCTGTTTGTCAGAAATACTAGTTAACTTCTTCTCTTTACTACTTTCCTTTACTAGTCATTTTTCTCTATTATATAAGATGAAACTACCTGTAACAGGACAGAATTTTGA
The DNA here is from genome assembly GCA_013400775.1 of Chaetops frenatus. Taxonomy (NCBI): domain Eukaryota; kingdom Metazoa; phylum Chordata; class Aves; order Passeriformes; family Picathartidae; genus Chaetops; species Chaetops frenatus. The sequence goes on from VZTR01007561.1 coordinate 365,837, forward strand.
TGTTTTTACTCATTTTATTAAAGATTTTTCATTTGTGTGCTCGCCATCACCATAAAATATTTTAATTTTTATAAACATTTGTAATTGAATATTTTCCTATATTTATATCTCATCTGCAATATTTATTTAGTCTCTTTACATGTCTTTACTTAGTTAAAATGCAGAGAGATAAATACGGTTGTTACATTGCAGGGAAGATTCAGTACATTAATATAAACTGTACACAATTCCCCTAAAGCATATATATACGTTGTAAACCTGAAGACTTTTCACACAGCTGCTTATTGCTAAACAGTGCCTTGTCCAGAAGGGGACAATCTGTGTCTCTAATTGCTGTCACTGAAGCTGAGATTCATTATGTGACTTTCCCATTAAAATGTGAGCATTAATTTGTATAATGAAATATCACCCACTGCAGTGTTCATTAGCCATGCCCTACTGTATACTGCACATTGTTAGCTACCTAGAAACTGTAGTTAATTTCACTAATGGATATTTCCCTACTTAGTGTTTGGTAGGAAATTTATACTGTAACATTACCTCTTAAACTTTTAAGAAAATTTAAATTCAATCAATTATTTTCAACAAAAGTTTGGGATGTCATTAAGACAGGAGAAAAGGCATGCTGTACAATGTTAAGGATGGGAAATCTGGAGGAATCTAGAGAAATGAAAAGTCCTTTTAGTTCATCTTAGAAATGTAAGAATAAAGGATGTTCAATACCAAAATTGTCTCCTCTTGGAGCACACATACCCATTTTCCTTAATTATTCATATTGCTCATCCCACTACAAGCGCCTTCAGAGAATGGCAACAGGCAGTCTTTTTTTAGGAAGGAAATGTGAATCGAATTCATTTAAAACAGCACCATTTTTACTGTGTTTCATCAGTTCATCTAAGCATGGTTTAAAATTGGCTAGTCACATTTCCAAGGGAAAATGCAGTAACACTGTAAATGCATATAATACATCTAATATATGCAAGATGTGTGTCATACATATCGTAACAGACTCTCAGTCAATGGACACAGCCCTGCCAAGTTTTTTCTTCCTATTCATCTCTTTCTTAGGTTCCTTCAGTTTAGCACAATCCAAACCGTCTTTCCTTTGCTTGTGAACATTATCCTTTCTTCTTTACTCAAGGGATTTAATTTTGTCTCTCATAGTGGGAATATCTGTGAGCAGCACAAACCCAAACTGGTCTGTATCTGCAGCAGCTTCTGAGGGCTGATGCAAGGTGCAAAGAGGTGCTAGAGCCAGTCTGAAACCAGCTCCTAAATAACGTGTCCCCTGTCAAAGGTAGAAGTAAGAAATTTAAAATTTTTACACTTAACTGTTTCTTCTCATTCCAGAGGTCAAGGCACGCAATGTAAAACCCACAGCCACTCATTGTTTTTCAAGAGGGTTGAAAGTGTTCAGGAATACAAAGGAGATGTTCAGCTCCCTGAATGAAGGGACCTTAAGTTGCTGCCTCCAGAGGGGCAAAATGACAACCCTGGAATCACCTGCATGTGGCACACTGCAGGTCTGAGATACTCAGATGGTTTTCTTTTTCACAAAGACTGAGCATCTCCGAGCTGTCTGTGTTACAACTTTCTCAGATTTATGAGGTATTATTTTACAGCAAGGAGGTGACTCCCAAAAAGAGGGCAGGCCCCCACATCTGCCATGCACAGACACACCCTGTCCTTGTCCCTGCCCTTCTCCCCAGAGAGTTTGTGTGGGCTGTGAGGGCAGCACAGCCCATCCCTGGCCACTGGTCTGCACAAAGAGCTCATCTAAGAGGGCAGGAAGAGTTCTGTCTGTCCTCCCTAAGACCCAAGGCTCACAAGCATTTTGCCCTGAAAATCCTTTCTCTGTTCATTCAGGGCTGTCCCAGGGAATTCTCATCCATCAACAGTTTTTAGAGCAAGAAAGAGGAGAAACTGATTTCACATAATTATGCCCTTTTCCTCTTATCACGTGGGAACAATCAGAAATCATATCTTACTATCTTCCCCTCAAAGCTCTTCCTGCCTGAATATCACTGAGCTAGATAAGAAAAATCCTCTACAGTTGTGTGTTGGGACAAAACTGATTGTGCTAAATAAAAACTTTGATTTTCTTTTTTTTTAACCTTCACAGGCTCATAATGTGATAGCAAACTACACAGAAAATGGCACTCAGTGTGGAGTAGGTTGCAACCATGAAATACCCAACAGAAAAAAGAAGCAATCCAAGCCACTGGCTAATTCTTCAAAAACAGAGCACAGCTTCCTCCTCTCGTGCAAGATTAAGCTGCTTCTCCAGCTTTTTTTGGGCCAATTGCCACAGAAGCACCTCCTGGCTGGATCAGACTTTGGGTCTGGTCTTGGCATGAGTACCCAACCAAGCCAGTCGTGTGCCTCCAAACACACAGATGTTCAAAGGAACCTGACTTCTGCTGAACTGCTTGAGCTCATCTCTAACAAACAGGTGCTGTGAGAACAAGAACAGTAATTGAGTTAATGTAGTGGAGAAATACAGTAAAGTGTTTTTTATCAGTCAGTTATATGATCCAGGCATATAATAAAGACAGAGTGTGACATAAAAGGCAGGAAACTGTCCCTGAGAAGTATGAGCTAACCAATATTTGTTTAATAACTGGTACCTATTACATCATTTCCACTTACTGCAAAGCAACTTAATTTTTATTTAATAACTCTAGTAATTTGCCAATTTACATTTTTATATTATTTATTAGGATTACTTCCAATATGTAAAACATTGCTTCACTTAAAAATAATCTTGTCATTATTTACAAATACTTTGTTCTCAACCTAGTGGAAATTGATCTTTACCTATTTTAAAATTATAATGATTTTTAAATATATTGTAATTGTTTTCACCATAGTTTCTTTTAAAAAAAAAAATTTGTTATATTATACAGTTAGGGGTTTTTTTGTTTTGTTTTCATTTTCTTAGGTCTGTATTAATATGCAATTTTTATGGAATATCTCCATTGTAATTAATTTACTTTCCATTAGTTCTAAGGCACAAATACCAGATGTATAATCACTGCCATGTTTAACATAAGAACAAAGTGATCACTATATAATAAAACAAAATTAAGATATGGGTAACCTCATGTTATTTTGAAGAATTTTTCTTTGCCTCTCAAATACTAAAAATGTCAAACTCTTTAAACTCCATAGTTAAAAGATTATTTTCCAATAAAATAACTACTATGTCTTTACTTTTAGTACATTAGAGAACACACAGATGGGGTTTTCACCTTGTTTCTTCTTTTTTTTCCCCTCTACAAAGTTCAACACACAGAGAAGAATATTCCTGCCCTAAATGGTTTGGAATCCAAACAGACAAAACTACATTAGGGGGCCAAATTTTAAAACTGGAGTATACTCCTACTCCACAATGCAAAGAAAGGAGAATAAAAATACAATGAACCAATTTTCCAATTTCAACAATGATATTTTTTCCTTTAAATAATTTTAATTTTCCATTTTTCAAAATCAGGCCTCACATTCACAAACCCAACATTAAGTACTCGATCTGTGCAAACACATAGGAGAAATATGGCTGCTGATTTTGGGAAGGGAGGAATACATTGCTTTTCCATTACTTCAGTGAAATAAAAATTTAAAGTCAAGTTTTTCAAGTAGGAGGTATAACTAGAATGTATTTCTTCATGCAATTATTTTACCTTTGTATTGGGAAAGTAGCAGTAAAATTCTGAAATTCAATTAAAATATTTTAAAAAGAAAATTACAATTATAGGGTCCATTATGTCTGCTTCCAAAAACAAGTATCCCAAATCTCCAATTTTAAATACTCTCCCAAAGCATACCATAACAATTAACACTGGGAAGAAAACAGGATCCTATTGACCATACACAGAATTTCAAATTATGTCAACAGGACCTGAGGATTACAACATTTTATGTCAGAATTTAATTATGGATAAAGTCTTCTTAAACACATACCATGTCTCTACATGGATCTTCCCATGCACATATGTACTTTCAAGCAAACAAAATATTATCATTTAAATGGAGTGGCTAGAAATAACTAGTATTGAAAGCAGTCCTCCCAGTGAGAGAAATACCAAAACAAAGTGAGCATCCAGCCCAGTAGCAAATCTCTGTAGGGTAAAATGATGTGATTGTTACTGAAATAAAATATTGGAAATTTCACCATGGTGCAAAGCATGATAAGTTTTATTACTTACAAGTACTAAGTCGTGTGAGTTCTAGCGGGAAGGAAAAAAGGAGATCCGTGAAGCTGATGCATTCATATGAACAGTGAGAGGTTAAAAATGAGCATGCTAAATGGAACAAAAATAGTAACTGAGAAAAACATACAGAATCCCTAAGCAGATGCTAAGGAAGGCCTTTGAAGCAGTTAGTATAACTAAGTCTGAAACCAATAGGCTTATGCCTATTGAAGGACAAGGGTAATTGAAGGAAACAGTGATGAAGCAGGGAAGGAGACAGAAATAACCTCAACTGGGAAAAGATGATTCTATTAAAGTGGTCTTTATCCAACAACACATTTCTTGTGCTTTTATTTAAGACTGTCATACATCTTTCTCAAAAGACTTTCTCCAACTAATAAGTCCAACCCTACAGTGGGAATTCAGGCTCCTGGGTACAATTGATGTCAACCCCCATCACACGTGGCTGGTGCCGACAGCTCCACTCACTTGTTCCTCTCACCTGTGTGTATTCTCAAGTGGACCTTTAAGTGGTGGGATGTTCTGAAAGTTTTTCCACAATATGGGCAGTCTTTCATGGCAGAACCAAGGCTCCTGTCTCTCAGTAAAGCTGGCTGCTGGACTCCTACAGATCTCCCAGCTTCTTCTCCAATGTCTGCAACACAGAAATGTTCTCACATCACTTCAGCACATGTCAGAAGTTGTTCTCGCTAAAACTGCTAACACAACACAAAGTTAAACATGTCAATACTACACCTGTCTATTTCATTCTTTAAATCTGACAGAATGCTGACAATTCATGTATTTTCTTGTTATTGTCTTAAATTATTTCATCTTTCCTATCATCATTTTAAGCAGCATATGGTACCTTTATATACTGAATTATACAAGTAAAGAAACAGCTGTGTCAGCAGCTGGTTTGATTTCTTCCTTTGCTTAGTTCCTATTAATTTTTTCCCCAAAAGTTTGAGATTGTTGTTTTGTTGAATCTATTTAATTTATAAGTATTGTGAAATCCTGTATGCTTTTAGAGGGAAAAAGTTTGCACCAATGTATTAAAACCTCCTAAAACAAGAGAATTGCAGTGACAGGAGGGGTCCAACAGCAGTGACAATGTCTACACACAAAGCTAACCAATTTCCTCTGCAACAATTCAGCATTCAAATTACAACAGACAACCTAGAGAGTGGCCTAATATCATGTGAAAAACAATGGAAAAACTGGTCAGATGAGGGGGAATTCCATCTCCCTCTCACCCACAGCTCTTGCATTTTCTCCTTCTGAGTTCACAGCTACACTTATTCTCTGCCTCATAACACAATGGGTGAGACTCCAGGACACCTCTTCTCTCTCCTGATGTAAAGAAACAGTCATTTCAGCCCTCTTGAATGAGCTGCTTTTATCCAAGCAGACAAGGAATAAAATAACTTACAAGAGACTGACACAAAAATTGCAAAAAAATGTCGGGCATTTTAAAAAAAGTCATTATTCAAACCACACAAAACTCATCCATCATCTTGTACATAGAGGGTCATGTAATATCACTATAAGCACCAATTCATGATTTCACAAAAAACAAAAGGCAAATGTTGAAGCTGTGACCCAGATTGACACTCCTGGCATGTCAGGAGCAGCACACATGGACACAGCACCACACCCTGTGCAGAGCTGAGATATCTGGGTTAGATCCAGGAGGGGAGCACAGAGTTAAAATCTGCTTGCAGGGCCTTGGTTATTTCAGCCATAAACTACTGACTAAAAATGTTCTGTCTTTACCCATTTGATATGTAACTAAAGCTGTCAGGAAACATAGTGCAGTTTACACAGCATTGCCTTTTAAATGGAAGTAATGGGACATAAGAAAGACTTAAACATTTGGCTCTAATAAAATCTATTCTCACAGTAGCAGAGACCCAAATACCACATTTCTGGAAAAGGTAACACTAACAGGCATTTCAGTATGTATTAAAAAATGGTTTCTCTAAACTGTTTCCTTTAAAGCTGAAAGAAGGGGATGACAGAGCTATTAAAAATATATATCTATATGTGTGTATATATATATATAATGCTTATCTCAGTCATGTATGTAATCAAGCTATTACTACTTTTCAAAAGGCAAATCTGATAGTTTTCACATCACATTCTTGTTTAACATTTTCTGATTGTCCTTAGACTGCAGAGTTAAAGCATAATATTTAAGTTAGAAAGCTGGTAAATGTCATTTTGAATTACCTTCAAGTACATTAAGTTGCATACTACAGGAGTCTATTTTGTCTTTGTGAGTCCAGGAAAACATGCATAGGTGCTAGTCTATAATTCCAATATCCCTAAAGAGTTTAGATTTTCTCCATTTTTACTCCTCAAAAGTTGTATATAATTATGGCTTAAGCTTCTTTGGGAAAAAAAAAATGAATTCCTGAGCGCAAAAAGATTTCTCTGAAGTGCAAAACACAGAATGCATGACGAAAAACTGCAGGATTTTATTTTGGTTTTCAATAAACACTATATGAGCATTATAGATAAATATATAGATAAAGTTAACAAGCCACTCAGGAGGAATTTACTGAATAAGTCTACTAGTTGTGTTTTGCTATATGTCACTCTAAATGATGGCCTGTTATCCATTTGCCTTTTATCTTTCTATCTAGAATATGTGTGGCCCAATAAAAAAGAATAAATTTGTAAGATGAACAGCTCTCTTTGCAGATTTAAGAGTCTAATTTTCACTTTACACAAAATTGAATTTTTTCAAGGGAGCAAGACGATGGAGTTTACTCTAGCACTAATCCCTCTGAAAAAGCAAACTGAAAACAACAATGAAGCAAAGAAAGATGTGGGTGGTCTGAAGAGTTCTCTTTTAGATTTAAGTAGACATACAGTAGATAGCTCCAAAGGCTTTACTCCAACAGGGGCCTTACCTTGAAGAATTTTCCTTCCCACAGTGAAAGCATTCCTAAGACTTTAAAGCTGGGCTGAGGGGTTTTCTTTTGAATTCCTCTGCCTACAAAGCCCACCGAAGCGCTGGAGGCCATCGCTACCTGAATGAGCAGCTTTACATCTGAGTTCTTTTATTTCAAACAATGAAAAGATATGTTCAAGGCTGCCGACTCTCCCCATCAAATGCTAACCCAGCTTCTTACCAGGGCCCCATTTTGGCACATTGTACCTCTTTGTCAAAGCACTTAAGTTTAAAATGTGCTTAACTTTAAAATGTGTTTAAGTCTCACTGACTCTGCTACCAAGGTTTTCTTACACTGAGTCTCTCAAAGTGAACTGTGGAAACTGAAGGATGAAAAAAGTTAACAAGCAAACTGGTGAATACAGACTATGCTAAGATCAGGATATGTAAGGAAGGAAAAATTCTCAGCTCTACCAATAATCATGTAGCCCACACCTCTGACGTCCCCCTTCTCCTGTCATTGAAAGCCCCTTCACAAGCAGAAACTCTCAGCTCTGTTAAATTGTGCAAAAATATAGCAAAAAGTAGTTTTACAGATCCTGCAGAACTAGGATTGGCCTCCACAAATTAATTTATTATTTACTCAGGATTTGAGCTATGGTCTTGGGGGCTTCTCAATTCTGAGGATAAAAGATCAGGAAGGAAAGAGAACAGTTACTTATCATACAGCCATTGTGGTTCCCTGAGTTATGTGGTCTATATGATGTGCACTCAATGCACTCGGGATTACACTGCTTTTTTTACTATCCACTTCCATTATAGGCAGGTCGGCATCCTGAATAACTTCCTGCCCATCCCAAGCTTTCCTGATTCAAGTGCAGGAAATAAGAGAATAAAACATGATATACATGTACATACTAGATATGAGTCTTTCGAGCCTTGCCTCTGAACTGACTCTTACTGAGCTTTCCTTTCACTTTAAAAGTGTCTTTTCACAGCAAAAGCCCTGGACAGAAATGCAAAACTCAACCTTCAGTTCTGTATATGAAGCTGGTCTTTGTGCCAGTCTAAGGACAAGGAACAGCTGTGAGTCCCCAGCTGCTGCGTGTGCTGTACCTGCTGGGCAGGCAGAGAGCCCTCCCTGACACAGGACACAGAGGAATTCAGCCACAAAGCACCTTCTGGAGAGGTATGACAGGGACATCTCGTGCATACCATGCCTCAGCCGCACTCAGTAACTGACTCTGCCCATGTTCTCATGGGGTAAATGCAAGGAGAGAAAGTTCACTGCAACATCCATATCAGAAGGTGGTCATTAACTTCATAAGCAAAGATCCAGTTCGGCCGAAATATGAGCAAATCTATTTGGCATACAGACTGAAATAAAAATTAACCAGTCCATATGATCAGTACTTCAGGGATTGCCCTTCTTCAGACAGATGCCCAGTTGTCAGGAGAGGAGGGCCTAAAAGCCACCACTCCTCATCTAGCAAGGAGATCAGGCTGGCTCCACAGACAGAAAGGAAGCTTCCACAGAGACAGGTAATCCCAACAAGAAGCTTTTGAGCCAGGAACACTTTTGCAGTAGAAGGTCAAAAGAAAGTGAGAAAGACACCAGTGAATCCTTTATTACAGTCATTATCTTACTACTGGTTATCAGAAATGAGCCATGGCCATGGCCAGCAGAACCCTCAGCACACAGATACAGATGTCACAGAGGAGAAATGCCAACTTCAATGGATATTTCCAGAAAAGAGAAGACAAACTTAGGTGGACAGGAAATCTGTGCTCTCAAAGCAGAAGCTATCTAGGCACTCATACGAAGAGGAAAAGGAAACAAACTCTTTGACATTTCCAAGTATGTTCTCTACGACTGATCCAGCTGCCTGGGATGAGCCTATAAACATGACTAGAAAAGAGGGGATTGCTTTTGTAAAAAGAAGACTGTTTTCACTTGGTTAGGCAGCAGCACTGACTTCAGTCATGTTAACAGCCAAATTCTGAAAGGAACACCTACATACATGTCCCATAAATTTCACCAGAGTATTTATTTGCTGCGTGTATGTGAAAGTGCAGGGATTCACAAAGAGGTGCTTTCATGTTCAAAGGAGCTAAATTGCAGCCCTCATGAAGACTAAATTGTCAGTGAAGTCAGTTGGAATTTGTCGACACAAGGTTTGCCAAATTAGCCAAAAGCAGGCAATCACATGGAAAAGGTAATCAACTCACAAAATAGGTAATCAGACTTACAAGTGTGTGTTTGCTCTTGCACAATTTTCAACACTGTTAAAAAACCCTTTGAAAATGTGGCCAGAAGCCTTTAAAGCTGCACAAAATCCCAGGTTTTCATGTATTTCTGAAATTCAAAATATTTGTAGTTCTTCAGAACTGCGTGTAAAAGTTAATGAAACACGGTGCAACGAGAAGTGGTAATGACCACAGCCATTTTTCGATGACCTATAAACCACCCAGATTAGCCCATCTTGTGGCAGGAAATCTAACGTCAAGAAGGGAGTTAGGAGATATTCAGTGTGTTAATCCTGTCAGTGCTGTCATCTTTATGCAAGTATGCCTGGACCCAACCACCTCATTCCCTGAGAAGCAGCACAGAATATGCCAAGTTTCTGGGAAAACATGCTTTACCTTTCTTGCCTATTCCTAAGAGAAAGCTTTAATAATACTGAAAAATAGTGGAAAATAGAAACATAATTAGATATATAATGAATCATATTTTTCTAGATACCTGAAGTAGCTTCAATTAGTATTGTCCAGTGTAAATGAGAACAGAATCTGGCCCTGTGCTCATAATTTGAAATTAGAACCCTATTAGTGGATGTTGCTACACTCTTTTGCTAGTGAAGTTCATGGCTTAAAATGAAGGTTTCTAATATTACTAAATATTACAGTTATATTTTAGGCCTCCAGAAAGAGTTACAAATGTCTTAGGTCAGGAACAACTTGCTGTCTCTATTGTTTCATCAAGGATTTTGGTTTTATAATGACCATATATGGCAATCTTAAACTGTTACTATGGATTGGCAGAGAATTTGTTTAAACACAGAGCTATTTTAGAAGAGAATTGGAAAGGAGGCCTATTAGTGAGAAAGCAGCATTCACATTGTTTGTATTATTAGAAATAAAGATTATACAAAGGTTCCATTGGTAAATAAAAAAGATACCACATCTGACATGAGAATTCCCTCTTAGCCCTCTGAACCACACAGACAAACAACATGCACAAACTGCCCTGCCTCTGTTAATAATTAGTCACTGGCAGAGTTAAACTTAAAACACAGTCTAAATTAAACTGAAGTAAAATGCCCAGAACCATTTGTGTGAGGCAAGACTTGCAGCTGGTAGAAGTGGGCAAATGGCAATAGCCAATACCTTGGAGTGCAGGGGAGTAACTGGGTGTTATTTCAAGCTCAACAGGAAGGGACTCAAAATATTTTAAGCAATTTCTTGGCAACTGGTGATGTGGTGGCTGCACACACACCTTAGGGCCTCTCCTGGAACACCACTCGCTTGAAGATTGCTGGTTTTCACTCCCCATGGGTTCAAAAGACTTTCATGGCAATACTGCATGTATGCAGTGTGGTGATCTCTTAATGCCTTTCATTGTGGTACTCTGAGACACATGCAAAATCTGTATATACAGCACAGAGCAACATTCATGGAGCAATTAAACAAAATTAAGATTTTGTTAATCACAAAATGTTTCTTATCCTCTTCTTTTAATTTCAATCAAATTCCCTACAGAGGTTTTTTTCTGGAGTTCTTAGCAGTCTTACTTTTCAATTTTTTCTAAAAATTTTAAAACCTTTCAAGATAATCAGAGATCAAACACAGTTTCTGAGTACATCATTTTAGCTGTTTCAGTTCTTTGAAGAACTGTATGACCAAAAGACATAGAAACTCAGATTTAGCACTTAAAACACAGGGTTGTTTACTTGACATTAGCTGACAGAGCTCCATTTTGACCAAAAACTGAGCATGGTGGAAAAAAAAATTTTTTTTGAGAGAATATTTTTTTTTTTAATAAAACCTATTTAACTGCTTTGTTTTGGGTTTTGTTTTAAGAAAGAAGACATCTTATGGACCTTACAATTTAACAGTTGGCAGAAGGAAACTCCCAGATGAACATTGGCCTGTGTCTTTCTCTTTAACCAGCTGAGTGATCCAAGCTTTTAATAAAGCTGTTCCAATTATTGTAAAAGTCATCTAGTACCTTATAGCCACAAATATTGACAGTTTATTGCACAATGCATTCATGACATTTGAAGGTCACATCATACATAATACATACACTTTTATAAAAGTGTCTGGAACAAAGAGATACATGATCGGCAATTACATCTTACCATTCGAGGGTATGATTTTATACTTATTGAAAATGAAATACTATAGGAAATGCAAATTGTTAATAAAACACAAAATAGTTAATTTTCTGTATTTATAGTTTTATTAATCAACAGTACCAAGTTCAGTTGTAGAAAATCAATGGAATGCCATTCATGCCTCAAGAAGATTACAGTTAAATATCATTATTCTGCAAACCATCACACAAATTCTTAGCTCAGCATGAGAAGAACTAAGGTTCAAATTTTAATCTCACTACTGTACACCTCTCCAGCCCTACTGAGCTCAATGTAACTTCAACACTTACATTTGAGTCCGAATTTCATCATATTATTAAAATAATAGTTTTGAATAAATTGAATTTAAATAGAACTTAAAAGTGATGAATATTTTTCTTTTTAAGTATATGCACATGCAGGCATGTCAAACTTCTTCACCCTCTTCTAGTGCTCCTGACTCTTAAGGTCATTCTAAAAACCACACACACATTCACCAATGGTGTCATTAAAGGTATAAGTTGCAATTTATGCAGTCAGACCCATGCACAGTCCTCCAATGAATTCGATGAACATCAGAAATACACTGAGCAGGGTCATAGAGTGCTTGTTTTTGGTTAAGAGTCTTCAATTTTTTGATGTCACTACTAGCTCCTGGAACCTCTAGGTACCTGATGAGAGCTGAGCCAGAGGAAAATGACCATGCATCACTACATTGTTCCCCACTACACTACTGCCCCTAACAGCATTTTTGGCAGTTTGTTGCAAAACTGCAGAATGCAAAATCTTCTTTCCAAAGCTGTTAACATGCAAAACTCTTCCACCATCCAACCCTTTTGCTGGCTTTTCAGATCATAACTTTAAAATCCCACTTCTTTAACCTGACTGTACAGCTGAAAGCACCTCCAATCTCAAATCACCTCATTTGCCAGATGAGGTTCATTAAATTCCTCCAGACTTGTGTAATCTTTCCACAGGAAAAGAAGAGGCCTTAGAAGTGAATGTACTTTGCCATTTATCAGAATGTCATTTATCTAGCTTGTGCTAGTCCTTGCTTTCTTCAGAAGAGCACATCTGAGCTGCCAGGACACCCTGGTGCACTCCTCTGGCCATAATGTGTGTTTTCACAGGCAGAGCAGATACTTACCCTTTGGACCAGCAAAGTTGGGCTTAAATACATATTCACAGATCTTTCCTTGGTTTTTTGCCAATTGTCTTTGCCATCTATCTTCAAAATTTATTTTGGTGTCCAACTATACTTCTGATAGCAAGGTTATCTCCCAAACCTTTCCTATGACGTCCTTCATATGGTTTTCCCCTCTCTTTCTTAAAAGAAGCTTAGAATATCCTGAAGTTTTACCAGACATTAGTGTGAACAGCAATCTGTGATTTTCGGCAGTTTTCTTACCCAAACCTTAGGCTCACTTAAGTTAACTTTGATCCTATCACCTAAATTTGAAATGGGCACTTGACTACTGACCAGAGAGAACAAAGTCTTTCCCAACTTCCCACAGATTGTATACTGCTTTTGGACAAAATTCCAGTGGGGAATCTAAGCAGAGAGGCTATCCAACTGGACCATCTTTTGGATTTGTATGTATTATTTGTAGCCAGGTGTTCAGGTACCAGATGGCCTTAAAACCCATACTACTCAGGTTATAGCAGCTTCTACAAGCTGTCTGCATCATATTCCCATCTCTGAGATTTGCAGAGTGGTTGCATGGGGCTTGATAAACACTTTTACCTAGCATTGCTCTCCTGATGCCAAGGCTAGATCAGATATCCAATTTGGGAGAGTTGCCTTACAGTCCCTCTTTAATTAAGTACTCCTGATCTCCCACTCCTGGGATGGATTGCTACTGCTGATTAAGCTCCAGAAGTAAGGATCTGTGGAGGCAATTTCATGAGGGAGAAAATGAAGTTGCTAGCTAATCAACTAAAATAACCATTAACTGGACTTCTGTGAATGAATATATTGCTGCCTTCTTGCTTCCATATCTACCCTGTTTCTTCCACGTTAGCAGCTCTACAACCCTACAAACCAGAGGGGTAAGGGGCTCTTGACCATGACCTCTATCTTGTTCCTAAAACACTTTTGGGACAAACAGAACCATTTGGTACAGTGTGCAGACTACACTATGAAGGAAATCCAAGATGGTGTCAGTAAACTATAGGAAAGATGACAAATCTGGGTGGGAGAGAGTTCTGTTGAATTTTTTTTCTCGAGATTCTTCTCATGCGCCAAATAATGCAGTCTCTGAGACTCTAAAATGTACAAATTAACACCCATCTCCATGTAGTTTTCTAAATCCATTAATATATTTTTTAAAATATTTTGAGTACTTGTATAGAAATATTAATTACACTAGCCAAGTTTCACCCTCAGTTTCCGGGTTTTAAAAATCCAAAAAGCAAACAAATATTTTTTTCCAAGTGAGAACCACAGACCTGCCTTCATTATAAGTAGCTGTCAGTTCATCAGGTATCATCGGGTAAGTTCTTGCATATTATTGTTTAAGAAAATCCTCTTTTGTTATTATTATCTTATCTTGGAGTGGAAAAATCAGCACAGAAGTGCCAGTAGCAGGTCATCATCAGATTTTATAAAAATTCATTCTACTAAAGAAAAGCATAAATTATTTAAAATGTCGCAGGAATGTCTTTCTGTAGACACTGGCAAGGAAAAAAAAAAAGAAAAACAACAACAAAAGAATCAGGCATGTAAAAAGAACTGTACAGGTAGCTAAACTACTAATTTCCCCCCCAATAAAATGAGAAAGAATTAAAGACTCTCATTCCATTTACAGATTACTGATTAGAGAGGTGCTGACAGAGTCTCTAAAGAGTGAATAATGTCATGGTGTGTGTTACAACATTTGGACTATGATATGAGAGACTTTCCCAGTATCTGTATTTTCTTACTTTTAACTTTCCAGTGCTCCTTTCAAACTAAATGACCACTTTGAGCTAATACAAATACTTTTGTAAATAATTTTTCTTCCATTTAACTTCTTTGGTACAAGCCACTTGAGGACTTGAGGATAATTTCCAACTTCTTTATCCATTTCACAAAAAAAAAAAAAAAAAAAAAAAAAAAAAAAGCTGTATTTGAATAAATACTTTCAAGCAATTCTAAACTGCTGAATCTACTTTACTAACACTCTTTTTCTAAAAATAAGATATGTTAATTATATGAGTTTTGCTGTAATGGAAAAATATTGATTAAATTCATTACACTGAATGTTGAGAAGGGATCCTTTAACTCTTTGGTATAGGTTTCTTCCTCATTGTTTTAACAGTGTATTGTGAGAATACTGAGAAGGTGATATTATCTGAAGGGACTCATTATTTATTTTATACTAATGTATCTCAACAGGTACATTACTAGGTAAACTCATATCCACATTTTGTAAAATAGCCTTAATGTACACAGATACCATAACATGCTATTTGTGAACTGTGAAAATTTTGAAATGCTGCCTATGGAACTGATATATCAATAATCCAGTTTTCCTCTTCTAATATGAAAACAATTTTTTTTCATCTGAACAACTCTGGTCAAAAAAGAGAAAAAAAAAAAAAAAAAAAAAAAAAAAAACACTATTTTGAATACTGCCCTCTGATTTAGCTGAGCTTGTGGCAATAACTGGTTTAGGCATAGGCTTCAGTATGCTGGAATGATCCTGAAACTAATTTTGCATGTGTTGGAGTTGGACTGTGGCCATGCACGTCAGTATGCTGGAACAGAGCTATCTAAATCCTGAGCCTTATTTTACATGTGCTGGTGTTGGACTGTGGCCCTGCAATCTTTTAGGTCTCCATCTGTAGCTATCAAAGCCAGGGTGTGCCCAGCCACTCGCTACTGCTCACTGCCTTCCTCCCTCAGAAAAGCTCCAGGCTCAACCCACTCTCCCACACACTGGGGTGACTGGGAGCTCTTCTGAGTCCTGGCTACTCTCATGAGCCTTTCTCTAAAGCCCCTTTGCTGCCACGACCAGCCTTTTGCAGGGTATCACCACCATCCTAGGGGATTATCAAGTCCCACATCAGTGATGAGGAATACCAACCTCTTGGACAGGTGTTCCCCCAGATCCAGCACGTTAATTCCTTTCTCAATACCAGCTAAAACAGCTTTCTCATTTTTAAGCAAGCTACGGAGACCACAGTCCCACGACTGATGGAAGACCCTTCCTGGTTTCCCAGCCTGGATCTTTTCCCTGCAGCCATCAGCCAAGGGAATTTGAAGCCCAGAAAGTCTAGTCCAAAAGCTGGTGATTGTTTGCTTCTGGTGGAGTGGACAGGAGAAGATCAGGCACTCAGAGGCCACAATACAAGAAACCCTGGCTGTGCCCCAATCTGGAACACCAACACAGAGGCAGTAATGGGGACTGAGAATCCTTTCTTCTGCTTACAAGGTCCATATCACCCCAAGGTGAACTGGGAACCTCCAGGGACCTACAGGCTCATGGTAACAAAGATTTTGCGAGCATTCTTCCTCTTACTTACATTTCCTACACATAAATCCACCAGTAAATAAATATTTTAACCCATCAGGAGCACCTATAAAATTAGGAGATAATCCAGACTGGCTTGATTTGCAATCACATTTCCCTACCAGAAATTCTGTCTCTGGAGCCTAGCAACCTGAGGAAACAACTTCACACTAAGGTCAAAATTAGACATTTGAATGAAGATTAAGCATTCTTCTCTGGCTGGACAGACACAAATTATCTTACTGTCTGCCTCAGAGACAGAGAAAGACTTATTTTAGAAGAAGGAGGGTTGTTCTATCTCTTAACTTATTAGCAATGCACTTTCTTCAAATTCCAACAGCAAAAGAAATTCAAAACCCAGGTAGTCTGCATGCACGGAAGCACCTTTTGTTTAATAAATAATTCAACCATGTATTCCTTTTTAATTTAAAAACGGTCTGACTGAACAGTCAACAGAGTGAACTAAAGTTGGCAAAATACAGTGTTGAAAAATTAAAAAGTGTATTCAAGGCCGTATTCATTTGCTTCACTTCTCAGATACTGGAGAGACAGGCTGTGCTAAAGTTCTAGCTTTTTTCTTTTTCTTTTAAATTATACACATACAGTCACATGATGCTCACTTGCCTTTGAAAGCTGCCTTGCCCTGGAATTAGCCTGTCTCTCTTTCTGTTACTAATACAGCAGCTGCTACTCCTCTACCTCGTGAACATCATCAGAAATTCAGCCAAAATGTTCTCACGAGCTCCTCTGCCATGTCTGTGACGGCCAGACTTAAACTGTCTACCATCTTGGAAAACAGAAATGCTGTAAAACCTTCAGGAAATATTCAGATCATCATCAGATTGATGGTACCATATATCAATAAGTGTATATTGAGGTACAGGACACATCTGGCAGCAAAAATCTGCAGATACTGATGCATTGAAATCCATCCCAGGACTGAGTTTGTAACACACTATTGCAAATGAGTACAAATACGTTGGATCAGTCGTGTGCATTTGGTACTGACTTGCTCTATTGAAGACAGCCAAAAGAATATAGCACTATCTTAAATATGAATCCACAGGCTCACTTTCTGTAAAATAAAATTCTTAACAGTAAGCAGCCAAAGATAAGAAAGAAAAAAGCTAATAGAGTCAGCCCTTACACCGCCTTCTGTACCACAGTTTCAAAGAATGTCTTGAATCTTGGAGCAGACAGAAAAGAAAAAGTAATTCTGTGGTGAAACCTTTTTATTTCAGATTTCTGGAGATGAATCTGTTCCCCCGCACATCCCAAAACAGCAGCAGGTATTTAATAGCTTCCTAACACAGCACAGCCTTCAAGCCTCTGCTCTGCTGAGTGTTTGGTTCCCATCACTCTGAGTGGCTTTCCCATGTTTTTCATCCTTTCTGACCAGCACCTTCTGGAGCAATGACCACTCTGTAGCCATCAGGCAACAGCCACCAACATGAAATTCCCAGGCTGATAATGCTCACAAGACATTAAATGCTGACACAAGGAAATCTTATCTCAGAGAGGTCAGATATGCAGGAAAGAAGATCTTTACTGGGAAGGAGAATAGAGGAAACCTAACCCTTACAATGTAACATTGCCTTTATAGAAAATGACTTGGCAATAACATCTTTCAAAGTGGACATATTTATTTAAAACTCATTTTAGACCCTCTGGGTGACAGAAATGAGTCACATTTAGGAGATAGAAGTTTCACAAGTGCATCCTGACTATTACACATCTTATGGAAGAAGAGCAGGCTTTCTTCAAATTTTCACTATTCTGAATACTAATAAAATTTCCTGCAATATATAGGATGAAAACAGCAACCAGACCAGATAAATTTGTACTGATAGGAAACTTTCAACGTCTTCCATTGCTCTGAAAAAACAGCCTATGAATGATATGTACAAAATGTATCTCTGAATCTAACAAAATATGAACAAATGCATCAGTATAATTACAGAGATTTAGACACAACTCCTCACCTGCAAGTCAGAGGATCTTCAGGTTCTAATTTTGGCCGATTACTGGCTTGCACTGAGACATTCTGCAATAAGTACCATGTCAGAGAACAGACTGATTTCTGCCCTGAGAATGCAGGCTCCTGCATTTGTGCAGACACATGTTTCCATGCCTTTTCAGGATGGTGGTAGTGGGAATCAGTCCAATAGCCTGGCAAGCCCAAGCAGAATTTGGTACATGACAAACTGGCTTGCAACTGATTACATTTGAAAGCTGTCTACA
>VZTR01007561.1:389014-401661 GCA_013400775.1 Chaetops frenatus
CACAATTAGGAGCGTTAAGCCCAAAATGCCTGCCACGAACTTGCTACATCATCTCCAGCATGCTGTTCCACGCTCCCGCATCTCCCTCTCCTAGCTCTAAAATGGAGTTAGTATTTACCACACGGTGGAACCATAAGAATTGCAGTCAATGACTGCAAGGGGCTTTGGAGGTGTGGAGTGGGACGCGGGGAGCGTTGTCAGCGGGGGTGACACCGGGGAGCAGGGGCTGCAGCGCTGTCCCCTCGCAGCTCTGCCAACGAGCAGGGCTCGGGCTTCACCAGCGGCGCACGCTGCAGCCCGGCACGGCACCTCCTCCGCTCTCACATGGAAATCACCCCAAGCCACGCTGTCTGCCGCCGCTCTGCCCTGCCAGCCTCAACCCTTAGCAACACCCAGCTCATTTAAAACATACGCAGGTCTCCAGGTGGGAGATAAAAGACCCCCTGTCCCCTCCTCCGCCAGCGTCAGCAAGGTTCAGGTTATCTCCTAGCTGGAAACTTGGAAAGAAACGAGGAGAACGGGGATTCGGCATTCCTGCCGGGGTGTGTGTGCAGCAACTACAGAGCAAGAAAGACTTGCAGTGCTCCAGGCAAAGTCTCCATCTCACCCCGCAGCAGGCGGGTCAGGCAGCGCTGCCCGGCTGCCTCTGGATGGGCACTTGGACAACGGAGTACGCGAGCCTTGGCCAGGGCATCAGAGCGGGAGCAGAACTGACAGAGGGCAACAGTCAGGGGACAAAATACCCTAAAACGTTAACTCCCACAGTTTACAAATTCCAACTGAACATTGGTACGGTCTGGGTGGCTTAAGGGAAAAAAAAAAAATTAAAAACAAAAAGGAAAAAGGTAGGCTATCTGAACTCTGGGGTTCTATTTCCAGTACAACCACCGAGCTGCTGTAAAACTCAGTTTACCTATTTGACAGGCTTAGTTAATTAATGTTTGTAAAGTGCTTTGAGATCCCTAGATTATAGTGCTATATAGGTATAAAGTATTATTATACTGGAAAGTAAAACGTCCCATAAAATAGATATTGCCCTAAATTCTGGTAAAAGTTAGTGCAATAATGTAAAAAGCTGGTTATGTGCCTACATTAAACCCAGATTTAAAAGCATTAGCACATCACCAATGTGCTCCTGTTTGGCATGTGTTTTATGCCCAATACCCTACTCTGGCACATTAACAATCTGTGTATTCATTTATCAGCAGTACATTTTGAATTGTATATTTATGGCACAGTGCACTTTTCATAGCTGAAAATTAATGAACATGCCTCTCTCGTAACAAACAAGCACCTGTGCTGCATAGTTAGTAATCGGAAACAGATTTATTTTTATTAGTGTATATGTGGGCAAAATTTTTATTTTTTTTAAACTATGGTATGCTAAAAGCTTGATTATAAGACCATATTCTGCCAAAGGATATCTTTGTTTTATAAACTTCTCCTTATAATATCTGCCTGTAATATTTTCTTTTCAGATTTAGTGATAATGCCTTCATATGGAACGTAATCATTTGTTTGCAGAGCATACTTGTCTTGACAAACCAAGTTCTGAGCTGTTGCCGACCACGACTATAACAAAATGAAAATCCACAAGTAATGAGCAAGATAGAACTGAATATTTAACCATTTCAGCTAAGGAGGTCTTCCCAAATATCTTTTCATATCATTCAAAACTCCAGTCAAAACCCATACTACCTGCATCAGTTTTGATGAATTAATCCTGGAGATGAACTCTTCTTATTTCACCAGTTTTCTTTTGTTATTATTTAAACATAGAGTTAATCCCAGAAATCATGAAAATATTTGAAGCAACAAAACCTATATATATATATAACTTGTAGCATGCTTCTGGCCTTTAGTTTTAATCTTCATTTAACTTCCTACGTGCTGCAACTCTAAGAGGTCCAGGAATCTCTTCCAGCACCATAAAAAAGTACAGTCATTCTAGTTAAGTCCACACTATCTTATTTATTTCTGAGTATAAACATCTCCTGGCACTGTCTTCCCACATCTGTGGGCTGGTTGCTCTCTCTGTGGTTCCCTCATAGCCTGTGACCCAAAGACTTTTTTGGGGTTAGAAATTTAAACAGAAGGAACAAAGAGAGTCTTTCATCCCCCAGCTATAACTGAACCAGACCTGTGTGCCACCCAGCACAAGATGCTTCAGCTTAGCTAATGCCTGTGATGTCAGAGTCAAATAAAAACCTTGTCATTGATAATGGTGGCAAAAGGGGTAGCTTGTTCATTTGTACTTCACAGAGTATCTGGTGGAAAACAATCCCAAACTATGAAGATAATCAAGTATTTCCAGAGGTGTTAATTTGGGAGCTTCCATTTCATTTTAGTAGACCACAACTTCAAATCCAAACTTGAATATAGACTCTTTCATTGAGCTCTTTAATCAAAATCATTTGTAAATTAAGCTACAAACAACCTGTCAAAGCCCATTAAGACACCTGAATAAAACTCTTCTGGAGTATGCACTGTACACCACCATGCACATAGCACATCAAGCCTCAGATCTAGTCTGCTTTTCTCTGTGGCTTTCTGCAAGACTGTTGGATGCAAACATCCTTTTCAATGGCCTGCATGAAACACAGTTTCCTGTTCACATACAAAGATGGAAATACTAACATAAGAATGCCAGAAAATCTAGCCAAAAAATATTTCTTTTCATTCAGCCAACTGATGGTGACCTTGCTAATTTTCATTATATATCCCTGATGAGTTTTACAGTCCTTACAACCTTAGGAATATACCCTGTATGGAGGAGTAATCAGCATTATTTTATCAGTAATTTATCTGACTCCACAGAAACATCAACTTCCAAAGAAGAAGTCTATATTTCTCAGTATATCTAATATAAAGCTACATCCTAAAAAACATATTAAGGAAAAGCCTGACATATTTAAGTAGTATATAATTGCAAGAAAAATTCTGTTGAAATAAAAATCATAGCTGATGCTGAAGTTCTGTAACCCTGACCTCCATCAACAGGCTTGAGCTTAATTGTCAAATCAGTTCTTTCTCTTGCCTGGCTGTGGGGAGGGTGATTTCCTGCAGTCATGCTCAGGAAAAACACCAGGCTTAATGAGCCTGGGCCACCAGACAGAGCAAATCCTTCTGGTACTCCAAAATAACTATCCCATTTCCTCATTCCAAAGGTGTCCAAGCTCAGAAACCAACCCATTTCCCAGCAGAGAACCAGAATGGGAAGGGAGCAAAGTTTTCCCTCTCTGCTGCTGAGAACTGGGTGGTGCTTTTCACACTCTGGTCACAACCCAGCGTGGTGTTTGAGCTGCGTTTTTGCTTAGAGCTCAGCGAATCCAGGGTTTTGGGAAACTTCTGTGCTTCATGAGTTGTGAAAGAGTCCCTGGGTTAAAAACAGTGGGGTTTTCAGAACACAGAAGCTGGGAATGGAAGGAACATGTGGAAATTTTGGACTCTTTGGGGAACCATGTACAAGGCATGCCTCACTAATAACTCACTATGAACAAAGACAAAATATTCCTCTGTGTCAGTAATGATATCTTCTCAGTTTGGCCTTTTAATACTGATGTCAACAGAAGCCCCATCCAATTTTAAAGGTAGAACATGTTTCAGTAATTTTTACCACAATTCTCAACTATATTTTTTAGCAATAATGCTGTTACACCTATGATGATCTAAGGACATAAGCACAGCAGAATTTGAAGTAACAGCTTATATTAAAAATTTAACTACCACTAAAACAGCTAACATAACCTGGAAAAGCAAGAATTTATTTCAGGTACAAATTCTTTTTCAAGGACAGAGCAAGCAAAAAAATCTCCAGCTCAGTTACTAAAGTCAAACTCAGAACAATTATTCCCAGTCTATGTCTATCTCATATTTAATAGTGCTGTTTGATCTGGAGTTATTTTTATTTTTAAGAAATAACTTTAATATTCATTTTAGGAAAAAAAATGTTATGGAAATAAATTACTTGTCTTAGTTTTCAAGATATCCATTATAGCAAAGACAGAAGCAATTGATATACCTGTGGAGTACTTCTGCCATGGCCAGCACTGTGCTATCATGGGGAAGGGCAGACCTGTAAACACAAGTCTGTCCTGCACCTTACAAAAGTTGTGATAAAATGCAAGTTTACTTGAAAGGTCACTGTCAGAGGCTAATCACAGTGGAAATCTAACCATGATGCTACCAATGACCCAATCCTTGACATCCTTCAGAAACTCCTTTACCATACTTTCCTGAAGAAATATGGGTTTGTGACACACCTTTCTGTGCTGGAAGATACAGTTAGTAGCTGAAGAAAATGGAGAATTTGCTAAGTAGAGGTAGTACTATGTTTATTTTAGTGATATTTCTGGACTTTCTGGATATTTGGATGTAAAGATATTTTTTATAAAATCCTTTAATTCCTAACTAAATAAATTAGTTATCAATTTAAAAGAAGAATATATTAGAAACAGTTTGGGTCAGTTAAAGTAAAAAAGCTTAATTCTCCTTAGCCAAAGACCAAAAGGAATCCTGAAAGGTTTGCATAGTCAAGTCTTCTGATAACTGCCCACAGGAGAAAAAAAACACTGTACAAATCTTGCAGTATCTCTAGTACAAACTTACTGTTAATTGAAGTTTTGATAACTGATGATGAAGTGTGAACTACTTCATCTACCACAAACTCAGACAATACTATTTGGATGCAATTTGGAATGGAAACCACCTACTATCATGTTTAAATATTAAAAACCAGAAAGGAGGGGCTGAGCTCAATTTCCCTGAGCTCAGCACACCACAAACCACGGCACTGCCACCATTTAGCTCTTGTCCACAAATGTTTATCCACCAATCTCAATACATTCAATTAAAAAAAGCTCATCCGTTCTTTAGAGCAGCAGAAGCTGGGGCATATAAATACAAAATTACTTGCCAGGGCTTACAGAAAAGTTTGTGGAAGCAAGAAACCCATTTTGTTTTACTCCCAGTCCTATCCCAGCCCCATGACATCAACAGCAACCTTGAAGTAGACTATAGTAGACCTAAATATTTAAAACCTTATGTTCAAGTCATTTCAGCACATATGACCTGACAGACTGAAGGACAAACATCACAGGTAGAAGCTATCACACAAATCAATACTACTGTGCCACTCCATATAGAGACTGTTATAAGAAATGCACATTGCAAGACACTTGCAAAGTTACACTGACTAAAATATTTATAATTCCTGAGTGGGGTTGACACAAATGAACATCTTATTTTAAAAATAAAAACACAATCCTTATTCACAGGCTGTGGTGCAGGTACAAGCTGATGGACCTCTCCATGACCTTGTTTTCTAGTCCTTTTCTAAGCTTTCCATTTTCTTGCTTTCATCAAGTACCTCTCTTTGTTCTCAAACACTTCTCAAGGAACGTTTATGGCAGTAATTCCCACTGCTGGGAAGTTCCATCCACTGGCAATGGTTCAGTGAGAGCCCCACAAAACATTGCTGTTGCATCACAGACCAGGAAAAGACATTTACAACTATTTCATTGTAAGTCCTAGAAAACAGGAACTCTTTAACATAAATTCAGAGAACTTTAAAACATAGAACCTATTAGGTGAGACAAGTACAAATTACCAAAAGAGGAAAGTTTTTCAGATCCCAAATTTGGGTTGGGATGACAGAAGAGAGAAAGTTTTGAGTCTATCTTCAGATAAAATTTGCAAGTGGCTTAATATTTATCATGGAAATTTAAACACTTTTATCTTAATGGAATTCAAAGTCCAAGAGAGGTTGCAGCAGGTATGTTTACACAGCACATTTTCACCTGTCACAAGGACAGAAAGCAACAATTATTTAAAAGGATTTGAAAAAACAGACAGTTGGAAAACAGAGTAAGGAAAATGATATCAAATTGAAACAGCATGGACAATTTAGGCTTAAAGAATGTAATTACACAAACTAAATTATGGAAAATTCTCCTTCTGAGAAAAACAGGGCATGGTCTTTAGTCTGACAAGTGGCCAAACACGTTTCTTAGCCTGCTCAAAAAACTCCTGTAGCACCTGTGTCTCATAGCACTGGAACAATCCACAGGGGACTGGAATCTAGTCTGTAAATCACAGCACATCTGAGCACAGCTCCCAACACTGACACCATATAAAATGGTTCCTTTTGTTTCTTTGATCAAGAGTCAAGACATTTATTCTGGATCCAGCAATGTAGTGAGATAAGCCTGTGACTTCAGGCAGGATACTTAAAAGCAACTGATTTTTCAGAAGAGCTCACTACTGGCAACTACTGCTTTTTCAACTGACAAGATCCTTAGTTCCTTTGATTTCAGCTGCTCAGCTGTACAATAAATCTAATAACATATATATATATATATATANTGTTTAAATAATGAGATAGCCCCTGGATTTTGCAGGGCAGCACTACTACAAGTTACACATCAGCCTTGATGGATTAAGTTCAGTATCACTAGAAGCAGCCATTCCTAGCACAGTCTGATGTCCCCATCTCAGCCAGTCTCACCCAGGGTGATCTCTGACACTGCCCTGGGAGCCCCTTACCCATCTGCTGTACCCCCCATCTTCTCATGGACCTTCTGAGCAGTCTGGGGGAGAAAGTGCTGCAGCATCTGCTCTGCAGGGCATGAACCTGCTGCAAGTGTTTCAGTTCTGGGAAATGAGAGGGCTGAAGGCAGCACAAGATTTTCTTGCAGTTATTTTTGTCAGAGAAATGATCAGTGAAAGACCTGAGAGCATGTTCTGCTTTCAGAGAAGGAGAAGAAGCACTCAGGAGAAGTTGAGGAAATTTTCTATCTTCCTCCTCTCCCCAAAAATCTCCCTGCTCTCATTTTCAAGTGAACTGGAGAAAGCTCTTTTCCCTCTCCAGAAATAGTAGCTTTGGGTACTTAGAAAAACTCTCAGATATAAAGCTGCATGCTATTAAAGTGCTGATTATTTTTCCAACAACTGTATTGCATAAAAAGATTCTGAACTCAGTTTTCTCCAATCTGTAAGTCTAATGCTGCTGTTCCTATGCAAGCAAAGCCCTCCATTCAAAATCAGTCATGTTCTCTACTTTTTCTGTTTTATTATGATCAAAATGCATATTTATACCATTACATAAAACTCATAGAATATGTAAAAGCACATAACCACAAGTGCAGTAAAAAATGGACCAGAAAGGACTTCAATGACATTAAACTAGCAAGTGGTTTAGCTTTTTTCCAGAAAAGAAGTCTCACAATGAGTTTTCTTTGTCCCTTAAATGAGACAATTTTAACATAGTAGTTTGCTGTGCTTTCAGTTTGTGTATAAACGTTGTAACAAAGCATACAATTATTTTTTCTCACGGATTGTAGTGGAAAGCCGGAAGGAAATTTTTTTAAATTTGATGCTTACCTCTCTCCCTAAAAGAATACTTATCTTTAAAATAAAATTTAAAAAAATAAAAGGAGTTATATTATTGGTAGTAAAGGTTTTAGCATCCACTAAAATGTCATCTAAAGTTGCCAAATAAATGCTTACATGCTGCTGAGGACTGTTTGTTTAGGAAAAGGAGATTTTGCTGCTCACATGTTCATTAACACACACAGAGAAATGGATGAAAAATTCTTTTGGTACTTAAAACTGATGCCATGGCTGCTGCTTACAAGTATTTCTAATACATAGTAGTTAAAAAGTGAATAATGACCAGATTGAGATATTAAAGGAAAGCTGATTGAACTTTTTTTTTTTTTTTTTTTTTAACGAAATGAAGCGACCAACAAAAATGCCCCTTCTTTTTTCCTGGTTACTCTATAAAGTCAAAATGCTTGAAGCAGATTGCCTGTTATTTTAGCAAATATGGTGATTTCTGAGCGTGCCTGTGCTTTTACATATTTGAGTTTTGCAATGATTCAGGCATTATTGCTTTGTAATAGGTGTGGCTGCCTTTGAAATGTAAGCTCACAGCTTCTGTAGTCAGTGAACCATTGCTGATAGGGCTGACTAGTCAGAAGCAAAACTGGCTAGTTATGAAACTACTATAGTATATTCTTTATCTCATACACATTTAAAGGATTTACCTATCTATCCCACTGCAGACCTACTCATTGAGTAGGAGCCAACAGCATATGATTGTGTTAATTAATCTGCTATTGTGAGTAAAGGAACAGCTGCAGTGGTCTCGTGGATACGTTGTCAAAGGAAAACAATGTAATGTTAAGCTTCTGACTGCATATTCTGTTACAAAGGAGGTTTACGAGAAGTTAAATTCATAAATCACAGATCATTTTTATAATAATAATAAATATCATCTGACCTTTAAAGGAAAGGTTTTAGCATTCTTAATTTCAGTTTGAAATATGTTCTGAAATACGATACTTAAGCTTTAACCCAATTCTTTGTTTTGAAAACAAACATTCCCCAGAAATGATAGGAAATGGTAGTAGCTATAGAAATGACCTCTGACTGTACTAGATACATGCCATTGTAGTTTTAACAAAGATCAGAGCCCAAAATATCAAGTTAAAAGTAGAAATTGTTGGCTTCCATCCAATACCTCTTCTAATAAAAACACAATTTTCAATATTATACAGAAATGCAGAATGAAAGGAACATTCATTACAGGGAAAACACTTATTATTTACATAGGATTTTATCTTTTTTTTTATATGGAAAAGGGTACAAAAAAGACTTTTTTCTAAGTAAAATAACATAATCACTTTTGTGATTCAAATCTACCCCCTACCAAATCCTTTTGGACAGTATATACATCAATCCTTTCATAAACACCCAAGTGGTGACTGACCTAAAAGAGAGAACAAACAGGATTTTTTTATGGCTGGCACTTAGAACATAACCATAGAAAAATATGTTAGAAATTCAAGTACAAAAAGTTCCACAATTCAAAACTGCCTTGATTAAATAGGAACCTTGTGAAATGGCCAGCACTATTTTGTGAAAACACCTTGAGATCCTTTTAATTCAGAAGTGAATTGCTTTTTGAATGAACAGAGGAACGTCTGATACAACCCTTATTTTAAATAACAGGGAACAGATTCTCATTGGGTACAATCAGCAGAGCTCCACTGGCATTCATATGCTTATGCCACTTTACACCAGCACAAGATCTGGTCCAAAAAGTACTGTCTGTCAAGCAAACATGTCAAATTATAGAATTCTTGCTTTGTTTTGTTTATTTCTTTTGACAGCTGTAGTTGGCTTTATTGGCATATATGCTTTTGATTAAATTAGCTGCTATTTTATTTCTCTTAAATCTTTCATGTCTGTCATCTTTTCATTTTCTCCTTACTTAAAAAAAATCTGTTAAATCTGTGAAAACTAAGACCCAACCCAGACCTCTGGTAAACTGGAATGACTGATGATTTCAGAGGAACCATGCCAGTTTAAGTCTCTACAATGTCCTGGCAACAAAAGAGATGTTTCACTTCAACTGGAGTGGAACATATAAGAAAGTCTGAAGTAGCTTTATTCCCAATTTTAGATGTGATTTAAAACAAAGAAAAAGAAAAGAACATAATTTTAGATACGAATCACCAGCTTCCAACTTGGTAACCCAGCAGGAACTGCATGGCACCAAACATCAGATTTCAATCCAACAGCAGCCTCCAAGGAAAGAGAGTAGTGCCAGAAATTAGGACCCCAGTGTTTCAAATACACCAAAGAGATATCTCCCAAAATTAAAGAGTTGTTCACAATAAGAATCATTTCATGGTTCACAAAATGCAATATGACCTGTGGATATCCAAATAAATTAATAAACCTAATAAAATCAGTGGATGTTCTTTGCATTTAGAGAACAGTCTTCTTCAAAGTAAATTGTGGTATTTGTCCATCCTGTATTCTCCAGAAATAATATATGATTTTTTTTATAACTGCCATCTTTATCTGGGCTTATACACACTGTTATTTAACAGATCTGACTACACTTTATTAAAATATCAGCACAAACCTACTTCCTGAAATATACACACGCACTACTCACCTCAGCTGTGCAGAACTGCCAATTGCTTGCACAAGGTCGTTAAAACAACACTTTGTGACTTCAGTCAGGCTCTGTGAATTCACCAGCACCATCAGTAACTGGGTTGATGACTTCAGTGAGGTTGACTGGGTCGGGTCTTCATGGATATTTAGTATTGTGTTTCTTTTCTCAAGTCAGAATTCTCAAATAGAACAATTTATTGGACATTTTAAAGCCTGATTAAAACACTGCTATCAGCTGAGACTTAGTTTGATGTTACCCATTATTTTCATTTGACAAAATATGCCATAATTTTGGAGAAAAACATATATATATTAAAACAGGAAATTACAGCTTTGATTACAGTACAGTTCCTCTCAGGCTAAGAAGAGAATAAGGCACAGAGAGAAGCAAACTCCCTAAGTTTCCATAATGGAAATCTGAAATGTTCCCAGCAAATAATTGCAATGGAAAGGTACATTGGAATAAATATTACATTCAGTCATGCTTATGAGTGGAAGGCCACCCATGCAGCCTCAGCATCAGATAGAATAACATTTTTTCCTGATGTTCTCTTTCCTCAGAGATTAAATGAACCACCTCTGCCAAATAACAACTGATTTTTATCTCAGAACCAGTTTCTCCTGGATGTTAATACAAGTTCATCAAATTGATGCATGTTGCTCTGCAACCAGCTGGTTCTGAACCTATATGAGGTGAGAGGATTTTAAGATCCCTTGGACAGCCAGAAAAGCAAGTAAACTGGGGGTGACAGCACTTGAGCTGACCATTTAGCTGTTAACAATTGTTAAAGGGCTCTCCAAAACACAGAACATCCTTAATGGAAATAAAGTTGTCACCAACAACTGAGATATCTCCCCTTTAATTAATGAAAGTGTGAAGGGTGTTGTAGCAATCTGGAGATTGCTTATGGTTATACATCAGTCAACATATCAAATTAGAACTATTCTAGGAGATTCCATCAATTGTCTGAGTTGAACAACTAGTACTGCTTTAGCCATCAGAGCTTAGCAGCCCCTACTTATTAGAGCTGCCTTCTTAAAAACTCACACTAATTTCTATTGTAATTGCATCTATTTCAATGGACTGGACATTTGCCATTGTGTGACAGAAAAAAAAATTATCTCAGCCAGTTCAAGAAGAATAATGCAAATACAGAGTTATCAACCTACTTGATAGCTGATACAATAGTACTTTTACTTTGGACCTACCCATGATGAATACTGGCTGCAGAAAGATCTGCAATTTTCTAAAAAAAGAACTACAGAATCCAACTACAGAAACTCAATATAGGCTAGCATATAAATCACTAGACTGAAACTCAGGAGATGCTCCACTGGCTCTTCCAGTGGAATACTGAATGACCTCAGGCAAATTCCTTTGCCTTTTTTGCCTAAGTTTTGCAAAATATAGAATGGAATTAGCAATATTTTACTTCTGCTCAACTGTCTTGAGATTAATCAATAAAAAATATTGTAAAAGCTAGCTATTTATGTACTAGACATGTAGAAGCTGACCAAATGATGTTAGTTAAATCTTTTCATTTTTAGTTGAAATAATGTGTTACTATGAACAGATTTGTCCATCTTGGAATAAAAAGCAGACCTCTGTAGAAAACCTCTAAAGAAAAGGCAAAATGGCAACTTCTAAAGAAAAGGCAAAACCAAGGCAGCATAAGGAATGGACACCACCTACAAGGGACCATGCCTGCAGAGAAATCTTTAAAGCTTGTGAGCCCATACTACCCCCGTGAGTCAGACAGACTTTTCTGAGACATTGTCTTCTAAAAGCAGAGACAGCAAAGTACTTGACACTCCCTGTTAGTGGAGTAAAGATGCATCCACTTCTAATGGCTGACTTCATACAGGTGTTCTAGCATTTGGGCAATTAACCTAATTTGTTAAGACTTATTGTACTTACTGTATTTATTTTACACAGTCCTTATTCATGAAACATAAGACCTGATCACAACTTTAGTTAAAATTTCTCCAAGAGTAACTACCAGGAAAATCTTCCTGCCCAAGGCCCTCTCAGCAAAAGGACACCTGAGGACCTTCATGGTAGATGTGGCTTTTGCCAGTATATGAGGGACAAAAGTATTTTTAAAAGAAAATCAGGAAGATTATGAATCAAAACAGCAGAGGAACATTAGCCCAGATAAGAATATGCAGTTGTCGTGGGTTGAAAAGTGATTTTTTTCACCTGTAAGGAATGTGACTGCTTACTTCAGGCCTGGAAGAACCAATTAGCTGGCTAGTTCTAAGATGGACACTCTGTTTAGCCACTTAAGAAGCTGAATACACCTCTGTGATTCACATTTAAGAAAGGAGAAGCCCGGGGGGGGTCTCTCTTTCTTTCTTCCAACTTCTGAACAGGTGACAGGGGGCCCACATGGCCTGGTGGGGCTGGCCTGGGCCACGCTGAGGCCAGGCCCTCTCGATCAGGCCCTGCTGGCTGGGCTGGGCCAAGCAAAGCCCACTCGGCCGGGCTGAGATCCTGCCCCAGCTGAGCCCTGGCCTGCCTGCTGAGATCCTGTCCCAGCTGAGCCCTGGCCTGGCTGCTGAGATCCTGCCCCAGCTGAACCCTGCCCTGGCTGCTGAGATCCTGCCCCAGCTGAACCCTGCCCTGGCTGCTGAGATCCTGCCCCAGCTGAGTCCTGCCCTGGCTGCTGAGATCCTGC
>VZTR01007561.1:402112-420079 GCA_013400775.1 Chaetops frenatus
GAGAAGACCCTTTGCTTTTCTACTAGAACAGCTCATCCTTAAAATAGTACCCCATTAGACAGAGATGAGCCCTCAAAAGCAGTTGCAGGAAGAGCTGTATATGGAGGGAAGGGACTTTCATACTGCAAACAGATTTCCTCTCCGGGCACCTGATTTGCTGTGATATTGAAACCACAAGAGAACTGTTTTCTTGTGGAAAAGTCTCCATGGCATGACAGGAGAGACTCCTCTCCCTAAGTGAACTGAAGAAAGACTATTTTAAAGGTGGTAAACTGACTGAAAGTCTCAGGTTTTGTCTCTTTACGTTGTTGGTGGGAAAGAGAAAATGAGGTGGGGGGAGGAGAACTGTTTGAAGTTTTATTCTCGTTCTTATTATTTTCCTTTTAGTTCTGTTAATAAAACTGTCTTTATACCTTTTAAGGTTTTGAGCCTGCTTTGCATTTCTCCTAATCCTTATCTCACAGCAAAAAAGGAGTAAATAAGTTTAGTGGGTGCACTGGTGCTCAGCCAGAGTGCTCAACCCACTGCATTAAATTGGTGTCATGTGAAGATGGCAAACTAAAACCACTACAGCAGTATAATAACTACACAGACATAGAGAGGTAAACAGTAATAATATACTATAAAATGAAAGCAAGGACAAAGATCTTCACAAATATAATCTTTCCAAGCCCACTCCCAACAAATGAGAATGTAGGAACAGCTAATAACAATAGTACACAATATTCCACCTAAAAATTGATGCTTAGAGGCTGCTTATATGTGTGGTAGGAGAAGACAGAAGTTACCACCCAGGAGCTGCTTGATATAAGAATGTCCTGACTTGATGGTACCTGGAAACCATGCAGTGCCTCTGCTGGGGTACAAATAAAGGCTACAAAGTCAATGATTTTCAGTCTGAAATCTCCCCCTAGTACTAAAAAAAAAATAAATAAGCAAAACATACCAGCG
Organism: Chaetops frenatus; assembly: GCA_013400775.1. Taxonomy (NCBI): domain Eukaryota; kingdom Metazoa; phylum Chordata; class Aves; order Passeriformes; family Picathartidae; genus Chaetops; species Chaetops frenatus. The sequence continues at coordinate 403,064 of VZTR01007561.1, forward strand.
AGAGAGAAAAGTCCTGATGGGTTTCTGTTCAGCTGCCATCCCAAATGAAGATGACAGCTGGGGACTATCAGCAGAACCACAAGAAAATGAGGATTTCCTATCCACAGCCCACTGTCACTCCACATCCCAGACCCAGAACAAACATCTGACCAGGACATTAGGAAGTTCTTGTCATTAAGCAGTCACCTGGAAACAGATACTGAATAGATCTCTTCACTGGAAACACCAGCTGATTGCTGGACATCACTTAGTACTACAAGTAAATAGCAAAAGAACTAAAAAAATCTCCTCAGGGAAAGGTAAAAAGACAGGAGGAGCATAAACAGTGCTTCCTCTTGAGACTGCAAGCAATGAGTGACAGTAAGACAGACATCAGGCAGAATGCAGTTTCATTCCTGACAAAACAGAATAAAAAAACCTTAATGTTTTTAAGAGTTTTCACTTAACTCTGGCAATGGAAGTTGTCAGTGAAATTTTATTAAATGTGCCATACATGATCAAGACTATCAGCATCTCATAAAGAAACAGATTTAGGGCTTTAATGTTGACCAAAGCCTAAACTCTATAAACCCTGGTAACCTTCCTTAACCAGGTAAACTCTGCTAACCCCATTAAAGGCTTGTGGTGCAACAACGATATAGATGAGAAGAAAGTTTGAACTATTCAGTAGCTGAGATCCAAAAGAAAAGGAAGGCTAAGAAGACTTGTTTGAAAGCTATAACATATAGAGGTATGCTTTTTAAATGTCATTTTCTAAGCCAGTAGTTTGAGAATGCTATTGACACAGATGACCAAAAGATCTCAAGAACTTTAAAGAGTTATGAGGCAGAAGAAATTAATTAAATCCCATTGTCATAAGGTGCTAGGGCAAGAGAAACAAAAGCTGTTTTGTGACTTCCTTGAGACAATTCTACTGGCAGATTTTACACCCAAGTACTAACACAGATTACGAGACATCTCGTGTTTCTGCCAGGAGTCCCAGTGCAGGGGACTCCAGTGGAAGCAGCCTGCAGTACAGAAGGCTTAGGACTGCTTGTCTCTGCTGTTCCAGAATAGCAGATTGCTCTAAACCTTCAGAATCCTTAAATATAAAGGCATTCTAGTGAAAAATGACAGAGATGGCACGTCAGAGCTGAGTCCTCAAGGGCTGAGCTTCTTAGGCTGTGATTTTGGGCAGACTGCACTGAAGCAACCACTGTACACACAGGTATCTCCTGAATATGCCATGGACTATAAAGGAAGTAGGACACACCAGATAAATTATTTGGTACCTTTTCAGTTGGAGGGGACTCTCATTTTACTGCCTGTAGCTGTCTCATATAGCTTAATTTTAGAGTTACTGCATTCCAAAACCCTACAAAATATGGAAGGGCAGCCCCTCAGTTATATCCACTTACAGGGAAGAGCCATCCAGGAGACTGCTGCCCAACCATTGCAGCCTAGCAAAGCTCAGAAATGCCAGAAATTCTGGGTATCTGCTCCAACAAAGCACTGATGTTGGGTTGGACTTCCATAGCCTAGGCTTCCATTTTTATATGGTGCAGCCAGTATCAGTAAGAGCAAGTATTTTCCACACAATAGAAAACAAAACTAAACAAAACACCAACCAAAACAAAACAAAACAAAAATATCCAGCCCACAAATAAACACAAAAAAAATTTCCAACAAGATATGATATTTTACATCATTCACTCAACTCACTGTTTTTCTGACTATTTTTACTATTGCATGATTAAATCCTGTAATAATGCTATTTTATTTAAGGTATTGTCATCATGTGCATTAGAACGCTCATCCCCTAGAGCTGTTATTCCTGGGAAAATAAGAAATAGGGGGAAATAATTTTTTCCAGCTCTTTATTCTCTTGCCTAGTCACTAAGAGAAAAAAACTAGCCACATCAAAATTAACAAGGTTAGAAGAGAGGCAGATGAAGGCATGCACAGATCTAGAACCTCCAGATACATAACCACACACTTTAGATGAGTAGTGAAAAGATGACATTGAAATGAAGTATGGCTTTTTCCATTCTATATCTATTAGTACAGAACAGTCTTTCTGTATATGGCATGGTCTTGTCCCCTGGAAAAAGCATTTACAAAATTCTCCCAACTTCACAGTGAAGTTATAAGAGAATGTATATATTCTATTTTTTTTTAATCTATTTGTAAAGCAAAATAATTCTTATTGAACTGTGGAAGAAAAAGATCCGAAAGGAATTTTAATTGAATAAACTACAACAATATTATTTAACATTTTCTTTTATTTTTTAGTATTGGTAAGTAAAGGAAGGAATATGCCTGTTCTTAATTTCATTTGGTGCCATGATAAAGTAGAAGCACTGGAGAGTGGTAATCACAAGAGTAATTTTAACTGCACACTATAATATGCTGGAAGTGACTTACAATGGCATCATTATGCAAAGTCTATTATATTTGTCAAAGCCTTTTAAGTAACAGCAATGGAAACAGTGAGAAGAATAGCAAGATGGGCCATCAGATGAAGAAGGAATCGTATTCTGTGGAAAAATATTTGCACACCTCTTTTTGAATCCTCTCATGATAGTTTTAATTTTAGTGCTTCTGCAGGGAAACAAACACTTGTACTGATTATACGGGTCAAGACTTATTTTTTAGGAGATAACACCTCACTATATGGAATTACAAATTTGTAAGACAGTACAGAACCACTTAAGCAGCTATTCTTAGAAAACAAGATTCTTATCTGATCAAACATTTCTTGGTACTTTATGAAGTACAAGTCAAAGGACATTAAGAATCACAGAAGAGAGACTGTTTAAAATACAGGACACCTAACCACTCATCTGGATTATGCTATCTAGAATCACTGCCCAAATGGAAAAAGCATGTCCATTTTTTAAGTAGCATTAGTACACAGTGATTTTTTGTGGCATCAACCAGGAAAACTATTCTGGCTTACCAATCACAACATTTTCTATCCCAGCTTGCTCTCTCTGCAAACCAGTAGCCCAGAACAGTACCATCAAAATCACTTATCCAACTGTTTAGAACTTGTGCAAAAATATCTTAAATGGATGGTGTCTTAGTATCTACTACCAGTATTTAATCTAAACAAATACACAAAATATAAAGTAGTGTGATCAATTAAGCAGGAAATCAAGTACTAGAGAGTCCTTTGAGATGCATGCATTAAAGACACTTGGAAGAACTATTTTTCCTTCTGGAAATAATTTTTAAGTATATTACAAGAAGACAAAATTAACCATATTCTTAAATACTTTGAAATACAACAGTTTTCAGAGGAAAAAAAACCACTGTAGTAGTATCACAAGAAGCAGCATGAGTAGGGTTACAATCCCTCTCATTTTTTAAAGCCATGCACCCAAACCTGGATACACAGGTGTGCACCTCTCTTTTACACTTTGTACTAACATGAAGCTTCCCTAACAGTATGTTTGAAGTCAGCATGTCCACATTGAAAGGAGTTCCAATCATATGCACACATTAAATGGCAGAAGCTTTAAAAAGTGGACTTGCTAAATTTTCAGTCAAGCCAGCCCTCAAAACTCATTTTCCACTGCAATTTATGGAATGGGGACTCACAAAACTCTTACACATATTAGTCCCTCATTTCTCCTCTGACATTCACATGCATTCAAAAAAGTGGGTTTTTAAAGACAAAATCTTTTTCCTTTCTATTTAACTCTATGTTTCTTGTTCAATTTAAAAACAGCAGCAAAATTAAACATTTTCCTAATGAAAAAACTGCTGACTGTATGCTCTGTAAACATCAATAGCTACTAAAGACATCCCCTAGATTTCATGTCCCAATTGTCTAATCCAGAATCCTAATTTGTCTAATTTACAATATAAGCAAAACGAAATTCCACTACAGAAACCAGAAATAGCATTTCAACTGCTCTTAATTTACCTTTTATAACCCAAAGCAGGGGCTGAGATCTGCACTCCATGCTCCCACCCTCTTTTGGGTATAGCAAAAATCCAGTCATGGAAACTCCACTTAGACAGAATCAATTCTTTCCGTACTTAATATAAAATAATATAAACTAAATATATCTGATCTTCTTCTCCATTAGATCTAGTACTCCTGAAAAGCTATGGCAGAATTTGCATTCAAGATGCTGACCAATAATGTGTGTTTTAACTTACTGTGGCAAATAAAACTTTGTGCCATATGGCTGATTAGAGATATTCTCTCTCTTTTTCTTCCCCTGTAAACAGCTGGGTGAGTAACAACAAGCAAAAGACAGTCAGCAGCTGCACACTGTTATCATTACTTTGATACTGCTTGAAGGAATCTAAGCCTTCCACAGGTATGCACCTGAGATTAGAGGCAAAGAATTTTCCTCTCTAAATATGAGAGGAAACAGCTATGGGAGTTATAATTATGTTTTACAGGTGTCATCAGAACAATGCTTCCAAATTTTACCCAGAACAAACATACTCTTTTTCCATTTTGTGATCGAATTTCTCAAAGACCTTCAGGGAAAAGATATTATTGTACAAAGGCAACAACAGTGAGTAAATAAGTATAAAGGCAAACACTTCTATTGCAGACTTCCCAACTTTATCTATTTCACCCATGCAACTTTAGTAGTTATCCAACAGGATCTGCCAACAGAGCATTAACTGTTCAGGCCCTGTGTTTGATTACTGTGTACCAGGGATTCCCAAGCTGGAATTCCACAGCTGCCACAAGTTGGTAATCAGAGGAGAATTAATGAACCACATGGCCCTGGCTCCTCCTAAGTCAAAAGGTATTTGGAAATGATAATGGCTGAAGGAACTTCACCTGATATTACTTTCTTTGCACCCAAAGATTTAGTGGCCACAAGAATGCCTGATCTGAGGAGTGTCTGTTGCAGCTGGGGCTGAGTGGGAAGAAGGAAATTTGAAGCAACAGGTAGAACATGCTGCAAAAGCAAATTAGATTGTGGACACCTCTCTGGCCACAAAGCTCTTGCCTCACTTCTCCCACCCCATCTGAAAGGGAATGTAATTGATAGCTCTGAAGGGTAATGTATTTTAAATCTTTCACTGCTGCTTTATTATAAATTAAAACAAAACAAAAAAACCTAAACCACAAACTACTGTGATAAAAAAGATGTTTATGAGACAACTGCAGCTGTGGTAGCTCCTTTCCCTAAGGTAAGTGACCCCACGTGTGGAAGGAAAGAAGGCAAACACCTTTTTCAGCTTTCTCCTTCAGGGAGCTGGAGACTGAATTTGGGTTTGGACTTTGGAGATTACCAGGATAATTTCTCAGCTTCTTTGGATGGTTTTCTTCCTTCTACATTAAATAAGTGCATGGGAGGAATATTTCCCAGAACAGCACAATTAAAGAGAACAATACAGTATCTATAAGGAAAGCTAATTTTTTTCCATGATGTGTTTACATTTTAAAGAGACCTTAAGATGGTTCCCATCCAGGCATCATACTAATATTCACCACTAGAGCTATGCACTCAGTCATAGGGTTAAGAATATTGAGAGTTCATAATAAAAGACGTGTAAAGCAGCACAAATCAAAGGAATACTTGTATAAATTTCACAAGCAACTATATTGTTTCATGTAACTCATGAATAGGAAAAATAAAACCCATTGGGTGTATAAGGTTTCCAACTAATCAGGGAATGACAATTACAGTGCAGCACTAATTGTGGTCTTTGTAACTATTGAAGGTCTTTTTCTATGCACACAGATACATTTTCAGGACAGAAACCACCCTTTTATTGTTGGAAAGCACCTAGAAATCTCTGGACACTACTCTACCAGCAACTGTGTTATTTTTCTTTAAGTTTAAATTATTGCACATGGCTATGGTTGCTAGGTAGGACTTGGCTTCCAGCTTTGTAACACTGATGGCTGAAGTCTGCGCTGGACTAAGAAACAAGCAAAAATTCAGAGGTGAAAATTACCTCTGTGGGGGTGGTTTGTATTTGTTAATGCCTTTTTAAAATTGTCTTGGATATTTGCTTGAGCAAGGTATTGCCAGTCTCTGCTCTCCAGGCATCCTAGCACTTGTACTCTTGTTGCTTTCAAGTTCAGTGTCACCAAGATACTTTCAGGCAACAGATCATCTAATAAAGAACAATATGATGTCAGTGTGTAATGACTCCTTGAGAAAAAGAGTGATGTTATTCAGCAATACAAAGAGACAGTCTCACTTTCTTCTCAGATAAACAACTTGGTAATGAAAGATTTTTTTAGAGGTATAGAACAAGTGAAGGAAATTTAAAGGGGCATAGCAACTTTTGTGTTAAAAAGCCCAAACACCCACATTTTAAATATTAATACCAGACAGAGCCACTGATTCCATTTCTATGGACAGGAAATTAAAAAATAAACACATAAACATTCAGATGAGGATTTAAAAAAATCATTATCCGGTGACAGATGCTGAAGAAAGGAGTATTTCTCAAAACACGGCATTTACAGAAAAGCAGTAAAAATTATCACTATGTTCATGTTTGTAAGCTCATATTTGATGTAACTGATTAAAATATAGTAGCTGGCACTGGTACCTCATGCAGGATTAGAAGTTCTAAACCACAAATGCTACAAGAGTGTACCTTAATGGGCACACACTGCACAGCAGCCAAGCAGTGTCAGGAAGGCTTGAAACCCACCTGCCTTACATTTCTTCCTATACTATAAGTCCACTACACTGTCCAACAGTGCTAAACATCTGTGCTGTAAATGCAAATCAGCTCCAAATCCCTGGACATCTTTGTATTTTTTAATTCACTAATGCCAGCAGCACTCTGCATGTAGCAAAAAGATGGTCATTACGAAAAGATATCATGAACCATTTTAAAATAGAATACATTTACATTTACCACTGTCTTACTGCTAGTCTTGGTCTGGTTTGTTAATAGTGCTAAATAGTCACTTGGGAAAGCATATTATGTACAGACAGTGCACATACAATCCCAATTCTTCAGCAACTTCAGACAGGAGTGTAAAAAGCAAGCTGGAGTCCAAAGGCAAGGAGGTAGAGCTCTAGTAAATCTGATGCAAAGCCTAATCTGTCTTTTGTCCGTACAGTCTGTAGAATATTTGAAAGGGAAGCAAACACACCAGCAAACATTGCATGTTACTTGTCTCAAGGAAAGTTCTGAATTTTTGATCACCCACCCAGTCACAGATAATCAAAGGAAGGACCTTGCAAACCAAAAAAATTTCAGGGCAGATCACCTATTTCTCCGTCTCTCTCCCTCCATATAGGTTGGATTCCAGCTTAACAGCAGGCTATGCTATAAATGGTAAGAGTCTAAGAAACTAGTAGAGGCAATACTTATGTCAGCAAAATCTATTTCTAATGCTCCTTCTGTGCATGCTTTGTTTGAGGATGCAATGGAGTGGATGGACAGTTTTTGGAGTTTCCTCTCAGTCTGAAGTGCAGTGCCTCTTTCCTAGTGCACAATCTTGCAAGTTTTTTAGAGAAGTGACATTCCTGTTGTTGGCACTGTCACAGGCAGACAAACCCAGTTTTTCAGTGCTAACTGCCTACTGAGTTTGATCATTGGTGTGAGACAGGGTTGCACTGACAAAATACCAACCACAAACCTGGAAGACTCTTAGTTCACACTCTTGCCCTTCTAATTTATACCTCAAAAGATGATATTAACTGGAATTAGAACAGAAAATTATTCTATTTTTAATTTACAATTGTAGTAGCCAGTTAAGAAGTAGCAGAAAATAAAATAAAAATTTAACTATAAAGCTAGCTGGCTGTAAAACACCTACCTAATAATTCTTACATGCTCAAAAGCTATGGTAAATGATCAGAATTGTAGAGTGTTACTTTAAGATAGTGAAGAGTTGATAAGGCTGGTTGAGAAAAGCATGAGCAGGGTCTTGCTTATCTTGCACCTGGCTGAGGCAAAGTCTCGGAGCTCTCATGGCCCAATGTTGTTTCAGTGGGACACAGGAGAACATCAAGCCTCTGTACCAGCCAAGAGCCACACTCCCTTCACTGTGAAAAACAACATTTGTTATAAATCTGTTTCATTAAGGAGATAAGGGTGTGCACAAAGACCCTCCAGTGAAGGTCAGAGAGCCTTTGCTGCTGCCTCAGTACGTGGAGGAGGAGGGCCAAAGTGTTTGTTCTACCTCTGTCAATTATAAATTCTGACAGAGTAACGGAGACTCTCATTAAGCTCCATTAACATACTGACTTACACATCCCTCAGGATTCAAATGAAGGAGAACATGGGACATGCAATGCATGTATGACCAAAGTCACCAAACCCTGTCCAGAACATGTCCCTCCTCTTGGGACAGACCAAAATTTATAAGACAAAAGGGCAGCTTCAAGGCACAAAAGGCCAGAGGAGGAAAAGACCTCTGGAGGAGGAAAATATCTCTGCCTGCTCAGGATCAGCCAGGGGACTGTGTCTCTCCCCCTCTCCTGAAGGGACGTCTTTAGGTGAGCTTTGCGCCTCCAGCTGTGTTGGAGGACACTCGGGAATATTCCTTTTGTATATAAATGTATAAATATATTTATAGCTATGAGAATCTTACTATGCTTTCTGCCATGACACATGTCAGCACTCTGTAGCCAGTGCATTTATCACTGGCAATGCTGAACCTGCTTTCCTGTTGTTTCAATAAACCTTCAATAAGCATTTGTGAATCTGGATCGGGCAAAGCCCTTATTGAACGAGATCAGACCTATGGGACTGGATTGATAACTGCACTATCAGGGCTTCTTTACCTCTGCAAGTTCTTCTTTTGAACTCAAACAGAGCTAAAGGGTTAAACTGGCTGAAATGAAGCCCAGCCGCACCCAGCGGCTCTGATCTCTGAGGACTGGCTGGGACACAAGGGGGTTCATTTTCTGCTAAATACTCATACTCTTAATGCAACAACAGCTCACTCATCCTTCCACAGTATAAATGTCAATTGATACTCATATTATCCCTCAGAAAATAGTTCAACTGTCCCACCATTTTTTTTCATGGAGAAATCACATTAGAAGTATACTCATTTTCTGGTAGTATTTTAAGAATAAAAAACATTATTCCTTTCAAGGTATAAGTACAGTTGCAACCTATTTCCTTTAATCCTTTTCCTTCGGTATGATTCCACATCTGAAGCTGAGAACCAAGATCATGCAGCTGGTTAAATATAGTTAAAGATACAACTAAGGAAGCCACTTTCTCTACATAATATATAGAAATTACATAAATGAATCAGCTCAAATGTGGGTTCTCTTGTTTTTCATTTTCATTCAAGAACTTAGAGAATTATTTTAAATTGATCTGATGGCTTTCATGTTGTTTCTATTATAGTACCTACCCATCAGCAACTGTTTTGAAAATTACTGAATGGAACCCAGTGTCTGAAATGATCACTATTAAAGAGTCGGCCCTATTTATATATTTTTTTAAATCTGACCTTTTGCATCTTTATTCTCAATACAGTAGTCTTAATTTTCTTTTTGGTTTGTCTCCTATGGACTTTTCTGCAAACACAGCAACAATGAAAACAGAGAGTTTTGAAACACTACCTACTGTACTTGCCAAAATTTACTCTACAGTTTAAGAAAGTCCTGCTACTTAACGTGTGGTATTTTCTTTGGCTACAGAACCCTTTGAAATTCTGACTAGAGCTATGAAAACCCAGATGATGAACAAGCACAGTAGTGCAGTGTATTGAGGATTTAACTTCAAAAAAACTTGCTAAGTTTTCTAGGCTCACTAGCCTCATCAAGCGAAGTTCAAGTCAGCAGTGCTGTTCAAATACAAGTCTGGAAGTAAGAAATACAAAAATGTTTATTCAATCAGAATTCTTTCAATAGAAAGCATAGGAGCTTAATGCCAGCCAAGGGCAGAAAATGGCTAAAAGCCCAGTAAGACAACATCACTGAATCACACATACTCCCCTACCTTCTAACTGTGGTATCTGGACATCCTCCATTCACTGTAAAAACTATACTTTATTAACACTGTAAATTGCATGTTTTACACTGTCAAAAAAATTCAATTCAGTTCCACTCAAGTTTGGTTGATAAAAGACCATTTCATGCACTTTTGGGAAGAAATAAAATGAAACTAGTGCCCCAGACACTGATTCTCCACAGCTTTGCACAATCATTCATATTTTTGCAAAACAAGTGTAAACTGGCACAAAGTGCTACCATTCTGATTTGTCTTTATTTCTCACTGTTAGGGGGAACAGATTAGAAGCAGAAGACTTGAAGGGAAGGTCTGTAAATCACTCAAGTGACCTTGCAACTGGGAATAACCCTTGATACACCAGAGTGAACAGCATGGATGGAGTTTAACAGTGCCTGCTTCTCCATTTCTGTGCCCCTGCCTGGGTGTTGCTTCAGGGTTCCCTGATTAGTGAGGTAACAAAAATAAATTTACTCTCTGTGTTCTAGCCCTGACTTTCTGGTTATCCCAAGTGCCTGCCTGTGCCCACTCCCACATTTGACACAGTCGGCAGGATCCGGGACCGGCCATGTCGTGGCTAGCAAAAAGGTCAAAAAAGACAAAAAAGCTGAAAAAGCTGAAAAAGTCAGGGGCCGGGGAGGCCATGGTGGTGAATCCCCACATTCCAGGATGGCCCAGCACGGAGCGCTGGACCCCTGTGGCCACTTTCCTGGCCACGATGGCTACTCCAGAGACATGGCCCGAAATAGACGAGGGGGTGGTGGTGAACCCTCACAGGGTTGAGATCGCCATGCGCGGATTGCCCTGGAAAGCGGCATCCAAATCTTCCCGCAAGCTGGCAGGGAGGCTGGGGTGGCTGCTGGCCACGGGGCTGAGAGCTCTGGACCGGGAGGTGATAGCCCTGCAGAGCAAGGTGAGCGAGCTGGAACTGGTCACCTACGCCCGGGCTCGCGACTGCGAGGCGATAGCTCTGCAGAGCAAAGTGAGGGAGCTGGAGCTGGTCACCTACGCCAGGGCTCTGGAGAGAGAAGTTACAGCGCTGCTGGGCAAGGTCAGGGAGCTGGAAAGGGAAGTTGTGACTTTACAGGCTGCAAAGATGATGGCACATGAGGTAACCACCGCTCAAGCAGAGCAGTGCTATGAGCAGCAATGCACTATACAGCAGCTGGTCTCACCTAGGCATAAATATGTGGAAAATAAGGTTTTGATCTCCCAAGTTCGTGCTCCAACTATGAAATCCTCACGGGATCCCCAGGAATGGGATGGAAATCTTTGGGGTGAGTACTCAGACTTTGAGATTGAGATTTAGCCAGATTTTGCAGATAGTGGGGTGGCATAGATCACACATACTTACACTCTTAAAGAGTTCCAATTATGCACTCCTAGACAAGGAAGTCCTTTTGAATTAGAAATAATAACTCTAGATGATAAAGTCTCATGGGAATTGTGGCAGATGACCGGACCAAAAAGCAAAAATAAAAAAAAAAAAAGGTAGAATTTTGGTCCAAGTCATTCCAAGGCACCGCTAGCTGTTATACCCTGATGGGAAAATGAATTAAAGATATAGCTCGGGCACTGCAAGAAACTGAAAGAATTACAGGCCAAAATAGCATTACTGTACACCTTCAGTACAAAACACAGTGAGGACCAAAAGTCTTTCAGATGGTGTCTTTCCCAAAATACTACCCACAGAGGAAATGGAATTGTTTATACCAATGGATTCTGCAAGCTCTTAATCTAGATACGATTGTTCATATAATAACTACTGACAATGCAGTATAGTTGTCTCTATCTCCTTCCCTTTATTCTATATCCTCTGTTAATATCATACTCTCAAATGCTTGTATTCCATGTATCTCTGATTATTTCCTGTGCCTTATCTAGGGGGGGATGCAACAGAACTATGTTATTGATGTCACAAACCCAATATCCAGTCAAAGTTCAATCTAAGAAAACACAAGCCACACCTCTCCAATCTGTGTGGCCAATTAACCCATTTCCAGTTACCAAGCCTGGAGTAATATTACCTGAAGGAGCTGGAGCAACCACATATGTATCACTGGACAGAGATGACACTCCTGTTTTCCTCCACAGGCTGGCTTCTTGTGCTTTTTAGGCTTGTACTATAAGCACTTATCTTGGATACAATTCTGCAAAATCAATGTGTAAATACTTGTGTGTGGCTGTTTTTTCTGTAACTAACTTATCATTATTCTTTCTCAGAAGTGTCTATAGAGCAGGTGGAATGTGCCCTCGTGTGAGAGTTAACTTGGACATCCAAGGCAGCTGCTCCCTTAAATTTGGGAGTAACTGCTGCACACTGTGGAACCTTGCAACACTGGTTACTGAAGAATTTCATCCTCCTCCAACATCATGAACTCTGTTCCGGGTTTGAAGGCATGTGCTGCTTTGCCCTGGCTGCAGAACCAGTTGTCAGGGAGGATATCATTCAATACCTCCAGGACTAAAAATCCCAACCTACCAGTGGTTCCTGAATAACTGTGTGGGTTATTTCCCTGACAGGAGGGGTGGGACACTTGACTCAGAGCATTCTATACGTACTTGTTTATTCCTTTTCTACTTATTTGTTTATTCCTTTCCCCCTATGCTTTAGTGCCTCTGTAAATCCCCCATCCCACATTTCCAGCCCTAGCAGCAGTGGTCTCTTGAGCAAGGGGGTGGGAAGTTGGGAGGAATGGGTTAAAAAGCGGAAGACTGGCGAGGAGGACTGTAAATGGCTCAAGTGACCTTGCAGCTGGGAATAACCCTTGACAAGCCAGTGTGAGCAGCAGCCAGTGATCCCCTGGCATGGACTGAGTTTTAACAGTGCCTCTGTCTCCTCTGGTGTGCCTCTGCTTTGGGGATTCCCTGGTTAGCAAGGTAGCAGAAATAAATTTACTCTTTGCATTGTATCTCTGGGTTTGTGGTTGTCCTGGCTGCCTGGGTCGACTCCCACCCCCACTCACTGTGCAGAGGTGTCAGTGCCAACACACTGCACAGGGCAGCAGAGAATCAGGCCCCACAGGCTCTGAAGACCCATCAGCACAGGCTCCTGTGAAAGGATAAGCAAGGACACTAAAACCACTGAGGAAAAGAACAATAATGTTTTTCATTGATAATGCTATACATGTTCTTAGTAATGAGTCTCTCTCTCTACTCACTCTAAGTAAAGCAATTGGCATGTTCTTTAGATAGAGCAACAGTACAAATACAGCTGTGTATATCTGACACACAAGCGTTTGATTTTGGACTTGCTGAATGTTCAGATAGTTGATGAGATCACTGTTGCTGCACATAAAAAGCAAGGTATCTGCAGCATGCCTAATTCTGATACTAATCACTCTCCTCAACAGCCTGAGAACCTGCATCAGGGTCACTCCTGTGCATCTTTTCTTGCCCTAAGATATGTTTGCAAAAAATTGCTATTCACCACAGGGGAGCTGGGAGGAGAATGCCTGGGAATTGATGGGCATCAATTGTACCCACAGCTGTGAGTTCTTCAGTTCTGGCTGCTGCAAACACACTTTCAGGTCTTTTCACAGTTCTTTCAGTGAAAAAGAAATTCAGCCTATTCCTTGGTGCTATTTCAGCAGCCTCACTGGCTTCAATCTCTCTTTCCATGTTCAGACAGCTACTGAGCCTGTCACCTATATAAAGAGTGAGAGTAGAACAAGGAAGGTAGTGCAATCCTGCCATCAGACACCCAAATACAGACAAACTTGCTGTGTTGGGAGTTTACATAAAAGGTAGTACAAATGGTGTTTGATAGGTAAGTAGCTAATGTTGTACAAGGATTCCCTTGTACAAGAGTATCTCCACACCTTTCCCTTGTCTGGATTTCACAGCTACCACTGTGCTATTGCATTGCCCAAGTCACATGGATTTGTCCCTTCAGTGTCAATGAAAGTGAGTTTGGTTTTCACTGCAAAGTATATTCAACAATAAGACTTAAAAGAGACTGCCAAAAAGACAGTAATAGAAAGTGTTCTGTATTTGTTCACTGCTCCTGCTTGCCCTTTTCAGCAACGTCCCCTTTCATTCCATACCCCTTTTTCAAACAAAATTCATTATAATTATACCACAGTGGTCACCATCAAAAAGTCAGCATTTACACACAGTTACTACAGAGCAGCAACCACAGATTATTTCTGCACAGAACAGGAAATTACTGTGGTGACTCTGACACCATAGAGTGGTAAATGTGGTTCTTGTTGCCTTAGAGTTCTTCACGATACTGGCACAGTACCTGTTTCAAGTTACTTTTTCAGTGACAGAATAACAAGGAATATATTAATCATAACATGTATTTACTTGATTAAAGATGTATGCACATACCACATACCTAGACCCATAAGATCATAAGATTAAAAGAAAGGCACTGGAATATACAAAGTAACAGTAAATGTCAACTTCCACTTCTGTAATTTTTCCTCTTTACAAATATGGCATCCTTATAAACCCACCTATTTCCAGTTGCTAATCAAAATCAAAAATGTTCTGTTCTTTCACTGAATTCTCTACAAATTATGAAAAATGGCTGTTTGCTTTTCTATTATTCTCAGAAATCTTTGAATCACCTTTTGGTCTTAGTCAGATCATACCTGGTATTTCATAAATCTCCCAGGAAAATGTGAAGTGTTCAAGATGGATGTTTAAGAGATTCAGAAAGTCTTTTCAGACTTGCTTCTGTCCCTCTTTGAATAGTTTTGTTAGATGATTAACAGGGAAAAATACGCAGGTTTTGATAAATAGGCAACTCCTCTACCTCGGTGTTAGATAAGATGTGAGTAGAGCAGTTTTCAATTATGTTAGCATATGATATATATGGTAAGGCATTCCTTAAAATGTGATGAAGAGGTCATCTAAAAAGAGAGACAGGAGGAAAAACATGGCTGGAACTCAGAGAGCAATGAACAGGAAGCACAGCTGACAGAAGCATGACTGTATAAATCCCACTTACAGCCATTCTTACAAAGCACATTTAAAAAATAAATAGCAATAACTCTACTGCACGTATGGTGATTTTTCTTGGGAGATCCTTAACATTAACACTGCAGTGTTTCTGTTGCTCCAGGAAGATCAGAAATGAGCTCAAAACACCAGACATGGTCCAGAAGCCCCATCCTTACCTCTGCCTCCTAGTCTTTAGTTCAGCATTTAAACAAGGCTCAAGGTATGTCTACTCCACTGTGAGACTTAGGCTGTCCATCACTGAGCCCCTGGGAATGTCACACTCCATGTGAGTGCTGTGCACAAACAGAAAATACCACACTGCTATATCACCCTCTTCTTGGACCTCTGCCTGATGTTTCCTTCCCACTCACTCTTGATAATACTCACTCACATGCTAGCCTGTGAAACTGCAGCCAGGTTCCTGGGTGTTTCTGAAACCCCAAAGAGCCTGTCCAGCACACTGAGACTGCCTAACTGCAGCTGGCCCAGGCAGTGAGGGCTGAGAGTGCAAGGAGGGAGCCTCCACCACACATAGGGAACAGCATTACCTTGGTACAGTCAAAGAGATCAAGTCATGACCAGTAAAGATGCCACAAGTTCAGGCTGGGTTTGTTAGTGATAAGGGTGAAGGGATGCTCCACAGATGGGAGGAGTGTGAGCCAGAGTCTTCTCAAAGTACACTTAAGTACCACCCACTGATGCAGGTACAAACCCACCAGCAGCAATGGCCCTGCCAGAGTTTCTCAAAATGCCCCCAGATGCAGCTATCAAATGGTCATGAAATGGATCAGAATTTATGTATTTTACACTCAGAAACTCTCTGTGCAGCCCTCACAGAACTGGAAGGTGCAAGGCAGCCTGAGTAGCAGGGGCTGCAGGGAACAAGCTCAGTTCCAGCAACAACAGGCACATTCCCTGAGTTGGGATAGGCTGGCAATGCTCTTTGGTTCTGCTTTAATGAGACAAGCTTACTTTCATTAGCAGAAAAAGAGAGTGAAGATGTAGCCATCTCTCTTTTTAAGCTCTAGGGACTTCCTTTTATGCACACCAGTAGTAATGACAGATGTCAGCTGTGAGTGACAGCATTGCTTTGGGAAAAAAGGAGAGTCCAGTTTCCCTGCACTGCCAAGTGACAGCAATTCAAGCCACCAGGGATGCAGATTTCTTACCAATATTCACCTACTCTTTAACCAAGAAAATAGGCAATCTAATTTTCCCAAAACGATTCAGGACTTCAGGATCACAAAGCCTATTCTTTAGCCTGCCAGAAAAAGTATTTCTGAGACTTGTAAACCTTTTTCTAGGATTTGGGAGCTTGTACCCTAACTTGGGGTGTTATCTAGGCAGGCTCATCCAAAACAGTGGCATTCAGATGTCTAAATCAGTGCCAGACTTGCCAGAAATGTAACGCTGGGTTGGGCTGCATTTTCAGCTTTCCCCATGCTGTATTACAGCCAACCCCTATAAGTTGAGAGAACGGCCTCAACAAGCACCAAGAAACAGCCTATTTATAACACTGACAGAAGAAATACATTGTGGTTTCAATATTCCAGAGACACGTGGACACCCAGAGATTACAATGTGAGGGCTAAACACAAAATTACAATTTAGGTTCTTTTCCCCCGGCAATAAAAATACTTTTTTTTTATGTGATCACATTCTCTGTACCACGTTACTTGAACATGTCATGAGAGGCAGGAAAGAGAATCAGCCTGTGGCCTTTCCTTTACAACAGGACTTGGACATGTGCCTTGCACCAATTCATTGTGTCCCCTCCACAGTTTTGCATGAGCTTTGCAAAGACATAGCAGGGAGGTGTTTTCTTATTTTTTTAGTACAGTGCCCTTTTGCAGCTGTTACTCATAATGGAGTACAGCCTGGCAGTGGCAATGTTGGGGCTAATTCTATTATTTCACTAGTGTTAGTGGAATTGATCCTAGATTTACAGCAATGCACCTATAAATAAAACCTAGCTTTTCAAACATCATTAATTAATGTTATAACGTCAAAACATTTCCAAAGATACTTAGCTATAGTGTTTCTACTTGTAAAATAAGCCTCTTAAAGTTGCTTTTTTATGTCTTGAAGTAAAAAGAAATGAGTCTGCAATTAAGCCACTGTGAAAAGGGAAGGGAAGGAACAAAAAAAAAAAAAAAAAAA
>VZTR01007561.1:427837-465337 GCA_013400775.1 Chaetops frenatus
CCCCCCCCCCCCCAAAATAGAAATCCATTTGTAACTTTCGGTTCCATTAACCATATTCAATATATTACAGATTCTACAATGAGAAAGATAGTTTTATGATTTGACAAAAACCCGATGGTATGATATTTACTGGTGTACAATAAAACAAGATAATGTTTTGGGAAAAAATAAAGGACAAGCTTTAGAACAATAAAAGGGATTTTGCTTTAGTCAACAAAAAGTGCAGTAATATCTCATTAAGCTGATTAGTATGCTGCTTAGAAACAGTACTAGGTGCTGTAACACATGATTATAATCATAAAAATCCTTCAGTGTTTGCAAGTAAGCATTAACGAGGTATATTAAATTTTAAGGAGACTGCGACTAGCAGCTTTGTAAACCTCTGAGATTAAGATTTAACCCTTCTGTTACAAAACGTTGTTATTTTGTCATTTTGAAACTGAGCCCATCAAAAGACACATAAATTATCTTCTGCAAGTCTTTTAACTCATCGTTGAGAACCTTCAGATTTCTGTTCCTAGGAAAACTTGCCAGATTATAGAAGGACTATCTCTGTCCTTCGATGGGTAAGATGTGATTTAAGACACTTTGATTTATTTTAAAGAGCTCTCTTATGGAACTAGATAAAACCAATTAAAATCTGGGGAAGGTGTGGTGGAAAGCCTCAACAAGTTTAAAAATTTTAATAACTTTCCTAATACACAGTAATGACTACAAATTGTAGCTACACTGTGTATATGTCAGGAAATTAGGATTCAAAGCTGTTTGTTAAACACAAGTACTCTGTTCTGGTCTGCATAATTGTCCACAATAATCCATCCTTGCCACTCCTCTACTCTGTATAGATATAATGTATCTATAAAATTCTGTTTAAAATATAAAGTTTCACATAACTAATTCATAAACTATATGATGCTATAAGGTTATATTAGACCATAATTGAGATTTTTGTTGTTCAGCGGAGTGATTTGACACTTTATTCACTCACAAAACTACTGAATTCTATACGTTCTTAAAAATTTAATTTGGCCAACGCTCTCTGGCTTTAGCCAAAAGCATTTTTTCACTGTGTTTTCTACAAAGGCTCCAGGCACACTCTGGGTGGACACCACTCCTCACACAGCTTCACAGTGGCCACTTGATAGACAATTCAAGGTCCAGATCTGGCACATACTTAAAATGCATGTAATTGTGCTCGTGGGAGTAGTCCAGGAGACTTCAAAGGGTGACTCCTGAAAGCAAAGTTCCACACCTGATTAAGTATTGGCAGGATCAGGGCCTGAAAAAATACCCTGAGAGGTCTTCGAGGGGGAACCTCTTTGTTTCTGATGGGGTTATTGAGGTTGTGACACAATGCAGATCTTGTAAGAAGGACAGGAAAGACTTCTATTCGTGTGTATTAAAGATGGTGTGTTAAAGATGAATGTGAGCTACCTAATTTTGCCCACATATAAAGCAGATAATTTTCAAAATTTCTCAATCCTCTGATTCAGATCACATGCTGGGGACCCATTATTTGCATGCTGAAAATATTAATATTTTAAAAAATATTAAAGAAATCAAGTATATAAAAGGAACCCACTGAAGTTTAACTTGCAGTGTCTGATTTCCAAAGGTAGGGAGTAGGAGAACTTAGTCAAGCCAGGCGTTCATCCAAGGCCATGTAGCAAACAAAGAAAATTCTTCATTTCCATGCAAGTTTTCTGTGCAGCAGACCACAATCATTCAAAATGTGGGTACACACAAAGACTTTTTTTTTAATTTTTGAAAGTTTTCTTAACTTTTGGAACGACTCAAGTTTCATCTTCAAAAGGATTAACGAAACAATTTAAAACTTATAGTGCTTAGGTCTGCCATTGCCTGAAGTTCACTGAGATTTTGAATATTTGCCTATGTACTTCTTGAAAAAAAAGTAAAGATTAAGAAACAAACAAAGCAAAACAAAACAAAAAAAACCCCAAACAAAACAAAACAAAAAAAAATTAAAAAAACAACACACAAAAACACACACACACACAAAAAATAAAAACAACCAAACAATCTTCCAAATAACAACACAAGAAAACCCCCAAAATCTGAATCCACTTTTTATCTGGATTCCACATACCAGGAGTGTTATTTCTCCACACCATGCTTAAACAAGTCATGTTGGCAAACAAGAACATGACAGTTCCAGAAACCCATAGCATGTGCTGACACACACACACATTGAAGAAGGCTTAGAAAGGTCTTTGTGAATTGTCATTTTTTCTATAACAGCTTCAAAAATGCAGTCTACATTTCATTTTCTTCAGTTGATCTCAATAGGGCCTGGTGTCTTTGCATGCTCAGAAAGGTTTGGGTAGTTAATTCTAGCATTTTATGCTCTATCAAAATTTGGAAATGCTGACAGTTCCCAGTGGAATTTATTAATTCTGATGTTTAACCCTAAGCATCAGTTCAAATGTATGGCTATTTGGGTTGGGGAGGGGAGTGGTGGTTGAGATTTTAGTTATTCTCTGCCTCTTCCCCAAATGCAACCTTAATAAAGTAACAACAGTAGTTGTAGCTGGAACATGGTTTTTCCAATTTTTTCCTTTTTTGCTGTTTTCTGTCTTCCAAAATCATACAGAAACATATAATGTAGAATAGAGACAGAACAAGTAAAATAAAAACAATTTAGAGGAATACCAAATCCACAATTCTCATTATTAGTCATAAAGACAAATAATTTTGGATTAAGTCAGGAGAGCCTAACCCACACACACAGACCTTTTGGCATAGGAAATGTTATACATTTTTGATTAAATATGCAGAAAGGTCAGCAAAGCCTCTGCTTAGTGAGCAACAACCAGCTCTGAATGCCGCCTACTCTGATCAGCTATGCAGTTTCTGGGATCCAGCTACCACAATCTCAAGATGTATTCTTCACTTAAACTGCATTTCCCCCATCATCTGCCCCTGTTTCTTCCAGGTCTGTTCCTTCCTCTGAATTGTCTCCTCTTTTTCCTCACTCCAGCCCGGTTTCATTGCAAAGTACAACCATGGCATGGGAAGTATTGCCCTGTGAAATTTCTGCTCCTGCCATGCTCATTTACAGCTTTTCTGAACACAGGGACCCTGCTACTATTCAGCTCTCACAGAAATCACTCTTGTATCCTTTAGCCCTTTCACAGCAAAACCGACCAAAGTCTCATCTTGTATCCACATGCAAGACAGAAACAAAACTCATCTTCATCCATCATTCCACTATGAATTAAATAACTCAACCTAATTTGCTTAATTTCTCTAAAAAAAATTAGCAATTTCATTCTCTGCCTCTTTATCCATTATCCCTGTCCAGATCTGTGACCAGACAGGGTTACACCAGTTGGGGTAAGGGGCTTTCATTCCCCAGTGAGGCTCCTGCAGTTCATGGTACCCACCTTGGTCTCAAGGTATCCAAAAATAAAAAATAGAGAAATGCTGCTGTGATGCTCTGTGGTAGGGACAACACCTAGCTTTCAGTTTTTAAATGTATGGTCTACCATGGTATTTTAATGATCCTGATCTCTCATACAAGGGAAGCACAGAATGTTTTGCCACCGCTCGCACAAGGAACAGAAGCACAATGTTCTCTGTAGTTAACAAATGTTTACAAAATGAACTGCAAATCAAATTTGAGATTGTTAAGAAATTCAAAATACCTTTGTTGAAGTTTACGTTGTAAATTTCTGACTTTTAATTGTCTCAAATGTTGTGTAAAGATGGTGTCCCTCAAGACGTGGCACCAAACAGAGCAAGTTGGGATCAGGAGTTGTTATTGGCTTGCCTTTCTAACCAAAATAAACCTTCAGCTCTTGCCCAAGTGAGTTGCTGTGTCCAAAGAGCCCCAACCTGACCCTGCTGCATACACAGGCTACAGCCCAGCTGGGTTCATGCTGCCCTGGGCAGGGCAGGAGCACCCTTGGGAAGCACCACACCGACCACCCGAGCCCATCCGGCCCCGCACCATGCCTGGCGTGCAGGATGCCCTTCCTCTGAGGAGGAGCTCAGCTTATGAAACTCAAAACAGGATACAGATATTATAAAAATACTCTCTCTCATCTGCTTCATAAAGGTATAGTGAGACATTCAAGTCCCTTTGATGATACTAATAGTTATTTTGATTTCACTCACATTTTTGCCCTCAAGACTATTTCCTGTGATATCAATAGCGAAAGTTCTGGCTTTAGCCATTTCAATTGAACACACAGATTTTATTTAACTATTTGAAATGGATTACTGGAATTTAAAACCAATTATGACACCAGAAATGCCTGTCATCACAACTACATTAATGTAATACGAGAAGCTGAGCTTCCTCTTGCTGGAAACAGAGTAAAAAAACAATATGGTAAGCAGAATGACAGAATTTAAAGATAAATCTATGCCTAGGCACACATGTAAACATATGCAGGCACATGCATATCTGTATACAGACACATATGTGCAGACACACACCTGTTATCTTTGTAAACAGATGGACCAAATTCAGCTCTTATTTACACCTGTTCATTCCTGCTGGACACACACACACACACTGAAGCTCTTCCCTCTTCAGTGCTGTAGAGAAAACAGTCATTTTAAAACCACTGTTGTGCTGTTATTATAGCTTAGATTAGGTTAGTTAAAAGATTTACAGTTCAGTAAGCAAAGTAATGCTTTACAAGCTCACGTGTTTAAATGACAAGCTCGCTCTGGCCCTGATCCTCTGAGCAGTTAGAGCTACACACACAGTTACTTATGCTTTCAGAATATAGACCTGGTATTTATCTTTCCAGCTAGAAAAATTCACATAAATCTACATTATCTTGTGGTCCATCGGCAAATTCTAAATACTCCAATACAGACTGCTTCGGTTCTTAGCAACTCGTAAACAGGTATTGCTCAGATCAGAATATATATTGAATTTTTATTAAATATTTTTCTTATTGTTGCAGCAGAAACAGTTGAACTATGGCTGTTATAAGCATAATACACTCCTGTTAAGAAATACAGAACACCAGACTACTGAACCCTTTCAGGGTCATTAAACAGCTGTAAACATTATTACAAAAATAAACCAGAGATTTCATGCTTACATTTTAGCCCAGAGCTTGGTGTGCTGAGCAAGTACATTTTTTTCATCCCTTACAATCAACGCTGGTGACATTTGGGCATCCAAACAAATTACATCACAAATATTACTGAGGTGGGTAGGATACTGAGCAGTTTATTTGCCAGATGATTAATATATAAACAGTAGGGCAGGATAGATGACCTACTCTTCTTTGACTGATTTGTAGGCAATACTAAGAGACATAGATGTAAATAGTTAGATTTTAACAAAAACCTGTGTGCACGGAAGGGGAGGGGAGAGGAGAGATCAGCTGTATTTAATGCCACCGGGACAGAATTATCCAGTCTGATAAAATGAAATAAACATTAGGCCAGATTCTATTCTCATTTCACTTATGTAAAATAGAGTAATTGCATCGACTTCATAGGAGTTTTTGTTAAGTAGGTGTCCTGTTCCTTGGAGTATAATATAATTATATTAGGAAAAATATATGGTTTCTGGAGTATAACAGGATGCCTTTAAAAAAAGAAAATTAGCCTACAGGTAACGTGCCCTATCTATTTGTTTTTATTTAAACATTATCAAGGCCAACTTGCTAATTCGTTAGCACCACTAGCCCCCTTAGCAGGCCGGAGTTTTGCAGGCGCTGCAGAGCACGGGTAACTCGTACTGAGCGAGAGCTGGCTCGGGGCAGGAGGGGAGCCCAGGCTGTCCCGGGGCTCTGGGGGGAAGCAGGAGCCCCCAGCCCCGCGCTGCTCACCCAACTGGAGCTGCTTTGTGGCGCTGATAGTTAAACAAGCTGCTTATTGATCCCAAAACAAAGTACTCCTTTAGTAACAACAGAGCCAGCTCGCTCCACAACAGTTTTTTGTGTCTTAAAGAAGGGTTAGCAGAGGGATTTTGAAGTTTCAAAAGTCATTAGCAGACAGAGAATGGGTTGCTGAGGCTGTACTGCCTTCGCTCTGGGCTGGGGAGAGAGCTGCTTTCTAACATACCTGTTACATCTGTAGGGTACTTTCTAGTTAGCACAGCCTTGGGGACTGATAACTGATCAGTGGGAAGATAAATCACCAGAACAGCCTTTGGTTGGTGGCACCCATGGAGTGGAGGACTGTGAACTGTTTGTGATCACAATCTAGGAAGATGAGCACAGAGGAGAGGAGAGGTCATTTATAAATCTCACTCACAGATTAGAATAGAAAGATTAGAAGAATGCAGACAAGCTGTTTGATTTATTGCTACTTTGCATGTGACTTAGCAAAATCTGTTTTCCTTCTTATTTATTCTATTACACTTGCATATACTTAAGAAGTCAGATCCAAAGACGAGAAAGATAAATAATTGGTACCGAAAGTTCAGGAGATTAAAAAATAATAAAAAAAACCAAAACAACTTTTTTTTTTTTTTCTCCAGGCACTGGATGCATCTGGGATCATTATTTTTCAGCTTACAAACACTCATTCTCACTTTCCTTCTATTTTCCTAGTGATCTTTAGATGGCAAAAGTAAAGATAAGAGTGATACCAAGATTCAAATTGGAGCCTTATTTGTGGAATGATTCATTAAACTAAAGCTTCTGTTACTTTAGAAACAGCATTTTTTAAAGTAAATTTGTTATTTTCATGTAATTTGGAATGTATACAACTGATTAAACCCTCTCCAATTTGATCAATTTCCTGTAGCTCCTATCTGATCATTCACTTTAATTAATCTAACTGGCATCCACATCAGATTGAAGAAACCTTAAAATTAAGCTTTTAATGAACCACTTTACCATCACAGAGTACAAATAAAATAATAAAATCCTGGAAGACTTTGCAAAGCATATTTATTATTTCATTTTTCATCATTTTCACAGCATTGAAAGGGCTCAGAATCTCCTATTCTCATCTGAGGACACTGCACTGCACTGGAAGTCTGCAATGCTCCAACCCATTACATAATATTAAAAGATACATAATGTTGACCCTATTAATCCTGCATTCCTCACACAGGAGAGTTCCAAATAAAAGGCCAAGCAATTTCAGCTGGGTGAGGACAAGAGGATCAGGCCCCCTGAACCAACTACAAAGAGATCAAGAAAGAAGAGCTAAGACCACAGAACTCAAAGCACAGTTTGAAACAATTTAAATCCAAAACTGTAATGCTGGGTTGATGATTTTATTTTCATTTCACAAAGGCTTAGACTTAGATTTCGTGCACAACTAAATATAATGTCAAATGCACATATGTCCCAAAGATCAAAGTATGATTGACTGTGAAATATTCATATGCAATAGCCCAGCGAGATTTTGCACACAAGGGCACCTGTCAGAAGCATAAGCTTGGATACAAATCATCAAATAAGAATGTAAAATCATTACTAAAATCCAGGCATGCAATCAGATAGTCAGTTGTCTGAAACTGCTGGACTGTAGCCAGCACAGTGGCTCAACAGACTAATGCTTTGGTCTTTGCAGATCCTCAGGGGCCTGGTTCAGTTCCTCCTGCTACTGGTCAGGTCAGCCGTCTGTACCTAGTGTTGACTTTCCTGGCACTTAATGCTAGGAGCAAAGGAAAAAAACCCGAGTCCATAAGTTGCCTTTGACCTGAGCCACAGAAACATCTGCTGGTTGAGTCACGAGCTGCTTGTTGGCCAAGTTTAACAGGAACCGAGCCTGCTGCGGATCAGCTCTCTCAGCAGTAGGTGTCACTGCAATAAATAGATGGATTTCAAGGGACAAAGACACACATTGCCAGGGAAAATGCATAAACAGGACATCCCTGAATAAAAAGAGTTTCCGAAAGAAGTATGTGGTCCAATTAGACTTTTCCTTCAGCTTTATGCAAAATGTTGGAAGTGTGGTTTAGGGAGGAATTAAATTGCACGAGTGGGACTGCCAACAACAACAGCACCTTAATTCTGTCCCTTAGTCCTGTGTCACAGAGATCCTTTAATTCACATTAATCACCTCCCTGCAATCCCAGGTCTATTAGGTAAAGACTGTTACAGTTAAACCTTTTTTTAAAAAAAAAAAAAAAAAGCTCTCTAACAAATTAAGTCATTTTCTCTAGTGGAAAAAAAGACCTAGTTATATGGAAAGACACTGCACACTCGACTGTAGTTGTAGGACTGAAAGACCACAAGGTTAGCCTGGTTTTTGTCAAATTAGAGAGCCCATACCCGACCCTATCTACATACAGAACAAGAAAAAAGAGAATACTTATAACAGCTTTGGGGGGTGGGGGGAAGATGTCTCAAGTATAGATTTAATTAATAGAATGCATATTTTGAAGAAGCAGTAACCAATTTATATTTGAAACAGAAATATTTGGTATGCCAAGTAATATCACAGAGATGTCAGCCAAGTCTACACCATATTTGGTTTCATTATCACAAAATGGTTTGTAGGATAATTAAGGATGCTCCAAATTGCATGCTATTGAGTTAGACTGTAGACAAAACAATGCATCACCAAGCATATGGGCTACCTGTGATGACATCAAGACAGAAACTACGTGCCTAAGAAAATGTTTTAAGAAAAAAGAAAGATTAATACACTAAAACTTTCATAACCTGTTGCACATGAAAGAAAACATATGTGACAACACATACTCCCAAGGTACATATACAATACAACTGCATTTGTTTCATTTCCAGTAATATTGAACAGGGAACAAAGAAGAGGAACAAATATAGACAGAATGAAAAGATAAATTGCTGCATTCTTCAAGGTCAGTATATTTAAGAAAAAAACAACATTAAAAAGAAATGTTACCCCCATGAAAAGCATAAAGGGCCACACTATAAATGAGGAAAGGGCTCCTCCTTTCCCCCCAGCAGCTGCTGAAACTTCCCCAGCAGTTACTCCCAACCAGCTCCTGCCCCAACATTCCCTAAATGCCTCCAGCACATGGAACCCCAAAGCACACTGTGATCAATTCAATCAGAGAGGAGAGGGACACCTTTGCTAAATGTTTCTTTGCTGGGTACAGAAATATCCAACAACTTATTACAAGAGAAATGGAAACAGGTAGAAATTCAGAAGTTACTTGCTCAATTTCAGTGCTCCCAAAGGCCATAAAGGGACCAAGTTTTCAGAATTTCAGCATTGTAGAGATAAGTATCCCTAACTGATCATTTCCACATCTCATTTAGTAAAAAGCTTGCCATGTATCTTGACTTAAATAGATGGCTCATCCTCTGTAAAGAAGCCAGGAACAGCATCCAGAACCCTTGACTCCCATTGCTTAGTCCAGTATGCCAGATAGCTTTCCTTTATCAAACACAATTGACTGCTGAAAAGACTGGGTTTTTTAACTCACAGCAAACCTGTCAGCATAAAACTTTTTTATTTTTGTTAAAAGACTGGAGGGAGTTATTTTTTCTAATAAGTGAGATTCTTGGCTGTCAATACCTGCTATCTCCAAATTCTATCTTCTCTCTTCCCAAAATCCAACTGATTTATTTTTCCTCTCCCTATACCACATGGACTTGGTGACAAAAAAATACCACATATAATTTAGATGGTCATAGTGATTCTTAGATGCAAATGGCTTCAGTGAGTTATTACTCATCATATTACTTTAATACTAATTTCCAGGGAAAAAGAAAAAAAAAGGAAAAAGCTGAGAAAGACTTCATTTCAGTGGAATGAGATGGAGTAAAATGTGCAGTTGAAATAGGCAGGGATGCTAGGAGGCAGGTTGATGCAGGAAAAATAGAACAAACATTGCTCAAAACACCCCTTGTGTTCGTGGTCTCCCAAAAAGTAGAAAGAGAAAACTCCTTACAGAATTAGATGGAAAAGACAGATGAGGAAACACCACACAGACTAAGGCACAAAAAAATGTACTTAATGATCACCAAATAAAATGAAACAGAAGAAAACACAAATCCCCTTTATTCCATCGGTGTTCTGGTCTGCTCATATTCCTACTGATATATTACTGCTTCTGTCATTTAACTTTATTAATTGATCACTGTCATGAACACAAGAGCAGAGCTGGGAGCTCTAAGGCCAACCTGCACCTCCTAAGCTGCTTTCCCACTGAGGTAAGTGGCTCAGGCTTACCAGGGTGTGGCTGGCAGTCACTGCACTGCCCAGACACCCACCCTGGGGTCAGGAAATCTCCAGAAAAAAAAGCTCTTTATCAGATATCCTTTTAGAGAAGCAAAAATAAACACATCACACTGCTGTGGCAGAGTGAGGAAGTCAGCCCTGAACAGGAACATCTATACAGAAAGTAACTGACTTGGGGTATTTCCCTGTCTTTTCCCAGCTGCTTTTAAAATCCTCTGTACCTGTCACAGTGAGATTATTCTGCCTCTTCCTCTGAACGATGGTACCAAAGAGCTGGAACAGTTTTGCAGCCAAGCCAAGGGAACAGCAGTGGTGTCAAACAAGTGACCAGAACACAGGGTCCCATCTTTGCAGAACTCTTGGCTGCAGTGAGGTGCAGCCCCTGAAGGGAACAGAGCATCTCCTCCCCTTGCCCTGAGGGATCAGGTGCAGGAAAGGGAATCATCTGGTGAATCTCTCAGAGGAAGCAGAGAGGAAGCACTGACTGTGGTGAAACAGAACACAGGTTTAAGTGCAATGGCAGCAGGGCCTTCAGGATCCAACAAGCTGGGCACCAACTCCTGGTTGGGCACCCCCGTTTTACCTGGGCACAGTAGCTTTGATCATTAATAGAAAGAGCACTGAAACCTTGGCAGAAGCATAGCAGATAGATGAATAGGGGGGAGAAGGAATACTGCAAATATACAATAACATTTCAAAGCTATCTGCAGGATAAAAATCCTTCAAATAATTTTGATGTTAATTGCAACATTCCAGGCCCTTGGCTGAAAAGACAGCCTCTCGTGGTGATAGGAGAGTGGTAACAAAGCTGACAAAGAAAGTCTGATAAATGCAATCACAGGATGACAGACCCTGGCAAGTTCAATTACAGTTGCAAAGGCAGGTGGGAGATGGACTCTGCTAACTGTAATATATCCTTAGCAGCCAGCTCTGGCCATGTACAGCTCTGACCAAACTCCTTGGAGTGACTGACAGGATCCCAGGAGCCTCCAGCCCCAGGGCAGGCTGAGAGCAGCTACAGTTGTTATCAGAAGGACCAGGGATTCACAGGGAGTGCTTTACTGCAAGATTTCAGTGCAACACAAAAATAAACACCATAAACTCTCAGTGAAACTATTTCAAGCCCCTTAAAAAGCCTGTGCAAGTGAGAAGTTTGTGTTCAGTTTCTCAAGCTCGTGCAAAGCTTCACTCCATGACAGCTGACACTGCTGCAGACCTGTGTCAATCCAGGTGCTCCAGCAAAACACCAAGCCAGACAAAAGGAGGGGGAAAGGCTTGGTGGTTCAGTTTCAAGGACCTGGCCATGGGAGGCAGGGAGTGAGATCTCACTGCTTGCAACAGGACCATCAGAGAGATCCTCTTCCTACAGGACCAAATCCCAAATGCCCCAGAGCTGAGAGCATTCAGGAGTTCCCCCACAAAATCCCTGCTTGGGCAATTGTATTACTTCTGTTGCCCAAGCAGAAGCTCGTTTTTCTGAATTCCAGCCCCTTGCACCTACACTTATGAATATGGAGATCATTACATCTCTTTCTAATTAAAAGGATTTTCATCTCCTTAGTTTTATACTTCAGAATAGACTAACTATTCTTATTTGATGTGAGAAAGAAACAAGTAGATGTATAGAGCACATTGTGGCTTCTCATACTTCAGTGCAAAATTAACTAAGAATTTAAGCCATGTTTAATCAAAGTATCTGGCTTCCTTGAAGCTTTATTTTTTTTTCCCCAATTTTTTGTTGTTGAATTTTATTTTCCTAGTGACGTTTTTAGAAAAAATCCAAACTCAGTGTGTTATTAAACAATTTCTTTGTTCTCTTTCTGGGTTTTCCAAAAATATTGTAAAATGACAATGGTATAAAAATTATACTGTAAAAAATGTAAGAACTGTGAATGACCAGGGTTATTCATTTATATCCCTAGCTTATGAAATGCCCATATCATGTATCCTTTATCCAACAGCAGACTCTTTTACCTTCAATCACAAGAGCTAACAATATGTTATTGATATGATTTCAGGAAGCTGTCAGCAGGCAGCTTCACTTTCAGCTCCTCAGCTCTGGTGAGCACACACAGAACGTACCTGTGCCTCTCCTGCAGGAGAGCTGGCAGCGAGGTGCACATTCCTGTCAGCTGTCACAGAGGAATAAAGAGAAACCTAAACAGGTCTTCCTCACTAAACACAGCCCTTACAGAGCGAAAATGCTCTGCTGGTTTCACTGGGAATGTTCAGCAGCACCACAAGTTGTGTGTCCCAGCCCTGAGGGGGGCAGATCATTGTCCCTGCAAAGAGCTGGAGCGAGGGGCAGCAGGGCAGCTGACCCAAGGCACAGCTCTGGGCCCTCTCCCTCCTTGCCCCATGCCCACCTCCTCCCCCAGCTGGCCTTTCACAAGTTTCCACTCCCACCTGTGCCCTCCAGTTCTGCTCAACACAAAAGTCAGCAGGAAGATGATGGACAGGAGGTACCCAGGTGTCCACCCTGCCAGGAAGAACAGGGGGTGAAACGGTGCCTGAAGCTTTGAACCCCCTCAAACCAGGTCTCCAGGAGCTGTCAGAGCCTGACTCCTGTTTATAGGGGTGCAAATCAGCACCCCTGACTGTCCTGGTGCACCTGGTCCTTTAGGCTCCCCTCAGGACAGGGGTGCAATCGAAATGAGAAATGAGGCTCCTCTGTAAAGGTGCAAACGTCTCCATTTTTAACCATTTCTGCCTGAAGGAAAAAGAAAGTTAGCACATAAGTCAGTGCTCCAGTATTTCACAGACTATATTTACATGCTACTTTATTTTCAGGATCTGAAGAATAATCACAAATGTCAGAAGCCACGACAGGTAAGCTAAAAATGTAGCTCTTTTCACTTTAGGAAACCAGTGCATTTTAAAACTAGTTTTCATATTGGCTTACAAGCTTTAATAACAAAAGAGTATTTTGTACTATTAGATGCTGGTCATTTTTTTGTCTGACAAAGAGCAATAACAGGCTGCTGCAGGAGTTAGCACAGTTTTGGTGAGGTTTTTTTTTCCTCCAAATGATCAGAGAAAGTACTGTACTTTCAGGATGTGCCTCACTTGCTCTTAAAAGGGTAAAACAAAATATTCTTCTAGCTATTCTAAGCCTGCCATATAAGTATTATGCTGTTACAGATTTCAAAAGGTTAGCTTCAATGAACCTGACATCAGTATAACCCAAAATAACCCATTCAAGAGAAAAGTAAGAAATAATTGCTGTTTTCTCTTTTTTTTTCCTCAGCTATATTGCTATAATGATTTTGCATAACAGATTGAACAAAGTGCTGTTGTGACAGGTGGTAGAATTCAGCTAGTAAGCACAGAGACAGGGTTCAATTTAGTTTGTGAATCCTTTAATTGTTGTGCAGCTAATTAAAGAAGGTTCTTTACACTCGCAAGTGTTTACCGTTGCTAGTATGCATACATGAAAAATTAAATTGTGCCTTCAAGGGCTGAGAACTATAGAAAAATCATAGCTGAATCTGCAACATGCTTACCAGCTCAAAATAGCTGCTTTTCACAATTGGAATTTGTAAAACTTTTTGCTAAGCAAATATAGAGCTAATTAGAAGTGTTCGTTGGACCAATTAACATTTAAATAAATAAGCCATATTGCACATTTCACAGTCTTTATTTAATGATGCTTCTTAACTCTTTGGAAAGATTCCTTTAAGTACAAATAAGTTGTCATAAAAATGAAAGACAAAAATAACACCATAACAGTATATTCTATGCTTTTTTCTTTTTGCCTTGAAGTCTTCTCTAAAACTCTATACCTGTTACTGGGGAAGGGAGGGATACACAAATCTGGTTCTTTCTTTCATCTTGTCAGGTTACCTTTCCACTTTTTTGAATGCAAACAGAAAAACATATTTGATTACTATTTAAAGTGTTATGATAGCTCTGTTTGTTTTGCCCCATGGAACAGAATCTGTTTTAGACAAAAATTCTTACTTTTATCTCATAAAATGGCCATTCCAGCCCAAAATAAGGGTGTTCTCAGAAGTGACTGCTCTTAGAGCAAGAAAAACAGCAGTTGGAAAGTTGCAAATACAAACAACAAATTGACAGAATAAACCTAAACCTGTTTTCCTGGCCTGCTGTTTGCATTCCCAGAGCAAAAGCAGTGCTGTTGCTATACCTAACCCCAGGGCTGCAATTGCCTGTCTCTTTGGGGTCAAGTGATATTTTGCTTTCAAAACAACTGTCTTTTAATTTAACAGTCCCTTTCAATCAATAGGACCCCTTCAGTCTGCGCTGAACATACATTTTCTCTCTCTCTTTCAACCTCCAAACCCCTACCTAACACAAAGGTTACATTAAAAACAGGGGGAAAGCTGCTTTCTACCTTTTTTTCCAAGATGCACTGCACTACCTTGTAATCACACTAAGAGCTAACGTGGAAGGACTCGTTGTTGACCTTGGCTTTCAGCACAGAAAACCAAATTAACAAGGACCAATTAACATTCAAATAAATAAGGAAGATTAACAAAGAATACTCTGCATACCAAGAGGGTAAAACAAACTAGAGGAAAGAGTACAATATCTCCCTCAATTGGGATGAGTGGCATTCTCCAGGAAGGACACAAGCCCATCTGAGCATGGAGGCACAGCCTGATGATCTGCAGAGGGGATGTGGCAGTGGGTAAAACAGGAAAAGCTCCAAATTTGGAAAACCCTTGGGAAAATGTGCAAAGACCCCACAGTCCTGCATGATGCCCCTGTGGAAGGGAAGGTGCTGCCCACCTGTCTGGTCTCTGCTCTGCTCCTTTCTCCAGGGGCTGTTGGTGTTTGGGATGGCCTCTTCTGATGCTGGGCCATGAGGACCATTGGGCTTTGAGCTCAAGGCTGACCAGCAGCAGCCCAAGGTGGACACTCTTTGCAGGGATTGTCAGTGCATAGTGTTTCTGATTAAATTTTTAGTCATAAAGGTGTGTTTGGTTTCGGATTTTTTAGATCAAATAAATTCTACTTAAAGCCAAAGTGAAGAAGTGGCCAAAAAGCATCCAACAGCCCAACAGGAAGGTATTTGGGAAGTTCACAGAGACTGGAAAATTTGTGGTTTAGAATGTCCACTCCATTACACTCCACCTGAAGGCTCCAACCTAAATTTTTGTGCTGATTAGGTAGTTGTTCTGAGTACTGAGTTGCAAAACACATATCTAAAGTTCTCAAACCTTCGTGTTTCAGAGCAAACCTGTCTCTACACAACTTTAACTTCTCATACTTCTTTAATCTTTCTTTGGGGGCAGTGGGGGCACACAGGCAGCTGCAGCTGTAACCTGGAGCTACTTGTAGGGACTCCCTGTGCCATGGATCAGAAAATGCTACGCTGGGAAAGATGAAAGGTGGTTGAACCCTTTACCTGCATCATCCCCTGACTCTTGCTCTTCCTTTAGGTGGATCTCCAAAAACGACTTTAGGTTGGCAAAATTTCTCCCCCATCCTCAGATATCATTACCCCAACAGAACAATTGAATTCCCCACCAAGTAATCATCTGCAAACCCTATCTCCTAAAAGGAGACTCCTTCTACACAAAGGTTATGAATAATTCTCAGAAGGTTACAACATGATCTATCATTTTAAGTATTTGGATCTGGAGTACTGGTTCAGGCCTCTAACTGACAGCCACCTTTATGAATAGTTAAGAGTTCACAGAGATGATTATCATGTACTATTTAAATATGTATAAAGGACAAAGATAATAACAATACTTTGCACTTTAATAGAAGCTTCTGTCTGAAATTCTCAAAGGAGAGCTGAAGTCCTCACAAATGCACACTCACAGCCCCTCTGACCTGCACAGTTGGTCATTGCTATTATTCTCTGGAATCTGGTAGGCTGTTATTGTTAGATTTCTCAAAAATGATAATGCCAGCCTTAATTTCTAAAGCAGTTGAAGCTTTACTAAATGAGTAACTCAGAGTGAATCACCATTGTGGGGATGCTGACCAGTGCCTTGTGCCAAGGCAGAAATCAGCATGGGCCACCACAGGATGCTCTGCAGATCCTTGGCCCTCTTTCTCTTGGTCAAGGAGGACAATCCTCCTCATTGCCAGGCTCAAACACCACTGACTGATGAGCACACTGTACAACTGGGAGAAAAGCACCTCCTCCTACTCTTCAGGAATAAGCTTTTCTGTAGCCTCCAAAATAATTTTACTTTTTTTTTTTCCTCAGTACGAAATCAAAAAGAGCAGAAGTGGGCTCCACTTGAGAGCCAAACTTTCTTGCATGAAGAACACTCTTCTGCAGTTTGTTACAGACACAGGAGGTTTTATATTAAAAAATGTTTTAAGTAAACCATTTCTAAATGCTCTGTGTTGGTGAAGTCAGCCTCTCCTGTCTTCTAATGAAGAGGCTGAAAGCAAGGGACTCTCCACTGTCCCATAAAATACAGAAGGAAGATTTGATCATGCTCAATTTTATCTTTCACAGAAAGTATGAAAAGAGTTACTAAATAGAAACAGAAGAGTAAATAATAGAAAGCCCAAATATCAGTACCAATCCAATGCAACTATAAATTCTGAAATGCTGCCAAAAGGTTGGCTGTGTTTGGAAACTGGACCTGGACAATTTGAACTTATGCAAATGGCACTTGTACAGCAGTGGAACCAAAGGTCCTCCTGACCTTAAGGGCCTATTTACAGAAGAGTCAACTGATCTTGAATAATTCCACCAATGTATTAAGAAAACATGTTTTACTTCCAACATTACTAATATGTTCATTGTACAACTCTGTTTCTTAAACAAGTACATTTCTTAACTGAGTATGAAAAAGGCAAAGGAAAAAACAAATCACACATGTCCCAAAGTACCCAAGTTTTTCTGCTTCCTTTTACAGTACCAATTTTCTTTCAACATTTTTTAAAAATTCTCACAAGTGTCAAAGAAGAACAAATCACTTTCGGATTTCTTGCAGAACTTGTAACAAATACAACAGTTACAGGGAGAGACAGAGAAATGGGGAAAATCTATTTCAATGTGATAGTTTTCAAATACCTGACCTAAGTGGGAATGAGCTGGTTTCATGAAATCTCTCTGCAACAGGCAACTTCTCTCCAGACAAAATGTATTGAGGGAGAGAACTGGACCGGCTTTGTCCACTGGACACTTTGTTCTGTAAGGCTGTCTGGGTTCACTCCCTCTTTCTTCTCTAAAAACTATCTCAACATATTTTCTCTACCCACACTGTAGTCAGTCTCAACCTTTTGTGGTTTTTTACTCATTTGTTTGGGGTTTCTGATTTGGTTTGGAGTGGTTTTGTTTGTTTGTTTGTATTTAATTTTAGATCAATTTGTTAAATCAGACTGATAAAGTTACTGAAATAACACCCCAAGCCTCTGGCTGCAGTACGGCTATCACAATGGAACTCTGATCTCATCCTGGCTCCTATAGCTAATAACAAACAGCAAGAGACTGAGCTCCCTCAGCTCAAATATAACCATCCAAAGTCAAGCTAAATTCAGCATAGCTTTCACGGATTCAGAAGATCAGAAAATTGGTTTATCACAACTTATCAGAGAGTAGCATGTTAGCACAAGTTAACTGATTCACAGCAATTTTTAGTGTACATGCTCTTGGCAAATGTGATGTAAACTTAGTACAGCTTTCAGTGAAAGACAAATTTCACTGGTTTCATTAGGGCTAAACTAACACACTGCTCCTCATGTGCTGGGAGGCAGGAACCACTACAGAGACAGCTACAGCACTGGCAGTGCTGACCTGGGTGTGGGATCAGTACTGACTGCTACATCCTCTGCTCTTTTGACAGGGGTACAAAAATCAGGTGTTTCAAACTGCAATTTGTTTCATTAAAACACCTGTGTTAAATTTTTCATGGGAAGCTATCAGACTTTTCCCTAGGGTCTATTTGCTGTGGACATCCCACCAAATGTGCAACAGGATATGATCTGCAAAAGGTACATAATGAAAATCACAAAGTATCTAAAGTCCATGATATGCAGAGATACCAAGGCTTGAAACAGTGGGAGATAGAAATTTTAAAAATATACTTGACAGACCTAATCCAAAACCAACTTGGTGACAGTCTTTGCAATAAATCCCAGGAATTTTGGTCCAAATTCACACTGAATCAGTGACAAAGATTCATATCCATATATGGATCTCAGGGTGGAACTTCAATCCACAACGTTCTGAAGTTTATTGTTGCACATGATGACCACATATACAGGAAAATATTCAATTTACCCATATCCTGCAGTTGGTAACACAGAACACAAAAATCATGGTGGGCATCTACAGTTAAACCTTTTTTCCTGGAAAAGTTAGTTTGAATAATTAAAAAGAATCTGAATTAAAACCAAACAACATTGACCAGAAACGTATATACTCACAAAACATTTAAAAGAAAAAAAATTCACCCATGTGTAATTTTATTATGAGCCACATGCCATTTAACTACAGCAACACA
The DNA here is from genome assembly GCA_013400775.1 of Chaetops frenatus. Classification (NCBI taxonomy): domain Eukaryota; kingdom Metazoa; phylum Chordata; class Aves; order Passeriformes; family Picathartidae; genus Chaetops; species Chaetops frenatus. The sequence goes on from VZTR01007561.1 coordinate 446,401, forward strand.
TTGTTCTAGAGTTTTTCTAACAGATTGGTAAGGGTTTCATTCTTTTTCTTGCTCAAAAATATCTCTGTAGTAGCACTGAGTAGCAATGGAGCATGAAGTTGGAAGACAGGGAGAACAGGGAGTCCTACCTTACACTTTACTGACTGGCTATATCAGGTTTCATGAATGAAAATAAACATAAAAATTCAAATGGAAAAGATATCCCCAGGAGCATCCAGCTCTTCATGCATTATTTCACTGACAGTGGAATGCTCTTCCAGCAGTGCCACTTCCACCATCAACCCAAAACACTTTGAGATACATCAGCAATAGAAGGGCGTTGATGAGAGGATGCAGTGATACAGAGGAAAAACAGAAAAAAAATTGCACTGGAATTATTNAAAGTCTTTGCTCTTTGATTTGCTGTGCACAGCAAGAAAATATTGGGTTCAGACTGATGAGTCTGTTGTAGGTAAGGGAGCAGGTACAGTGTCTGTGCACACAGGAGGGGCCACACTCAGAATCTTTTTCTCTTCACAGACAGTGCACTGGGCAAAACATTAATCTAAATACACAGGTGAAACTCTGCTCTAGCTCATTTTAATTGGCAAAAATGTTTATAAACAGAATTTCTGCATTTTTCCTTTTTGTTAATTATTAATTTCATGAAGCAACTACAATGACCACAATCAAAAAATAAGTACAGGCTTTTCCTCAGAAAGTTCCAATAACAATTCCTATTTATCATCAGGCCTTCTATTTATATGATCTTCCACAACAATCAGTTGACAGCTGGTTTATGTCCTAAATAGCATTTTCCCTTCTGAGGACCACATACCTTTGGGATACCTAAGGGGCTCTTTCATAGGTATCAGTTCATTTGGAAGATCTCCTGTACAGGAGGGAATATAGTTTAATAAACATTTGCAATGAAAACTTTTTGGAATAAACAAGCAGAGTGCACACAATGGCCACACTAATGTTGCTCCTCTGTCCTCACTGTGTATTCTTTGATTTCCACTCCAAAACTTTGCTTGAAATTTATGAGCTTGCCTAAACATAAGAACAGGCTGAAATACTTTTGTAAATTAAGACTGGCAAGCATCAGCACTGCTTGTAAGAGCTGTCACTAACCAGAAAGTTTGCAGGGTTTATTTTTCTATAATATCTCATCTTTCAAATTTCTATAAGGCAGAGCATCAGTGGTCATTGGTATGTTATAAAGCACTAATTGTAACAAGCTTCAGTAGCTGAAGAAGGAATCAAAGTGAATTTTCCATCAGGAAACACACAAGATTGTTCAATACTCTTGAAATCTCAAGCAGATGCAAAGTCACTCTGCAGGTAGAGAACAACAGATGAGGAAAATATAACTTGTAAAGAAATAGTGCAGGAGCCATTTCTCTGCCAGACTATGGTGTGGTCTGGCACACGATATGACTTGCACTTTCTGGTTTTATTATGGTCCTTTCTTAAGACACAATCTATCTCACCCATTTGTAGCTGTACCTCATCTACCTGAATTACACCCATCTTTAAAGAGAATGAAATCCTCTCAAGATCCCAATGCCTTTCCTGTATAGACAGCCTAACTTTTAGCCAGTACTCCTTTACCTTGTGCAAGAAAAATAGTGTTCTATAATCCAAACTATACCAAGTATTTTACCAAAGGGCAGTTGGCATCTCCATTGCTTCACTCTGAGCACTGCTTTCAAAATCATATTTTATAGGAATCAAGACTAAATTGTTACTTACAAGGTTCATTTTGTAAAGACATTAATTAATGGAGTGCACATGGAAGCGAGCTGGGAAATATTGTGCATTTTGTGCATTATTTTGTTGGCAAGTACATCATTCTAGTAATTAATCTTGACATCTTTTTAAAATGCATTAAGCAATATAGACAACACATACTCTGCCCCGTTTTTGGGTTTTTGTTTTTTTTCTTGGGGCAGGGAGGTGGAATATAGAGAGTCTCCCATGGCTGAGCACTAATACTGCAGTAGGGTCTTCCATTGCCTAACAAAGTCCCAGTATGCCTTGGTGAAAGGTACATTTTAGGTACAGTTCTGGGATTCGAAGACATTTTTGAGAATCTGGCATTCTCAAAGGCTGCCAGAGCTGCAGATTCAAGCTCAGTAACATTCTGAGTGAACCATTCCTTTAAGGACCCCCATTAAGAGTCATTCCCTTCCTTATGGATTTCAGGTAGAAAGGCAGCTCACTGCTGTGCTCAGACAGGCATCAGTCCCCTTTCTCTTCCTCCCTCCTTCCCATACCTAACCAAATAGTAATCCAAGCATCTCTTTATCAATTTCAACAAGTTTAAGCACTTAATTCTAAGGTTCTAGATATGTAGAAAATTAGTGCCCTTCATGACTCAAAGCTATGGCAATTTTTTTAGACATTTATTGACCTGTTTATTACTATCTGTTTATTGAGCTGTTTTCCATGAATCTGTCTAATCCTTTTCTGAGCCTGCTGATGCTGTCTGCCTCCACTAATTCTCTTGGCAGCAAGTTCCAGAAGTTCACTACTCATTGTGTCAGGAATTATTTCCTTTTATCTGTTTTAAACCAATCTCCTGTTACTTCTGCTGGGTGTTCTAGCTATGGGTTTGTGAGATTTGGTGAAAAAAGAGGGTGGGGGTTCTGGAAAGAGTTTTGATAGCATTTTGTCTTTGCAGCTGTCCATTTTTTCTAAGTGAAAACTAATAGTATCCAAACAGGGCCACAACACAACTCAGACTGTAAGATCCCAACACAACACCGTGAGATTCAATGAGCACCTCCCACTAATGCAGATTTGCTAACATATTTATAGAATTCTATGATCTAGTCCTTTACAGTGTCAAAGACCTCTTCAATAAATTTATAACCAGCCCTTGTATACAGAACTTGGGAATGAGACCATTTGAGGATTGATGGCTGTGTCACAACTGAAAAGATTCATCTGTCATGACTGATATTCATTCAGTTACAGAAAAAAATCCTAAACATTCTTACAATTCTCACTAAGAGGAAGAAAGAGTGGAAAATCTCACAATGAAGCATTCACTACAGGTTGTTTTCAGAAATACCCATCCAAATTTTGGGTTGAAGTCTACATAGACCTTCCATCCAAAGCCAATTTAACTGAGAGCCCAAGGAAAATACATCCCCATCTGGCATGGACTGTTCTTCCAAGCTGTGACCAGATGATTCCCTCCACCCTCACCCTCCAAAACCAGAATGACTATAAAAAAATAACCATTCTCTTAGGTTAAAAAGAAAAAAATAAAAAATCTCCCGACCATGGTTGAAGCCAAATGGCCCTTCAGGCTACTACTGAAGAATCAATTACATTAGCTGTAAGCCTAAGAGAGTCCTGGGGACAATCAGTCAGAGCCATAATAGCTGTGAGGGAATTGTTAAGCAAATTGAGGGATTCTTTAGGTAATTGGGATTGGACAACCAGGTCATACTTAATTTGAAGCATCCATTCCATGCAAGTGCTTCAGAGGTATAGCAGGAACTAAAGACAGTAAAGTCTAATTGTGCTGCTACTAACCCAGTGCTTTTAAAGGGACACCCCACCCCACCCCACCCACCCCTGGCCCCCACTCTTGTGCAGAATATTTAATAGGATTTGTGCTCACTCTCAGCAGAGGAGAATTCAGGCAGCTCCTGCAGGGTCAAATCGGGGAGCTGAGAGCTCCACAGCCTTCTGGGACAACCTGCAGTGCTCATTCACAGCTTGAGCCAGGGACAGGAAATGCTCAGGGGTTTCTACCCAAACTGAGAAGGAAAAAAAATGGACAATTCACTGCTTTCTGTAAGACAGTCCAAAGATACTAAGTATGTGCATTTTTGTCCTTTTGTTGTTGACCAGGCATTCAGCATGCTAAATGGATGCTTAACTAGAAACTCTGGTCTTCCAAAGAAACTGCAAAAATCCACACCTCTTGCTTCAAGCTCTTCAAATTTTACAGGCAAGAAAATCCTCAGTTCTGGGAGGTCATTCCAAGGGGGCTGTGAGGGGATCTCAGATCAAACTGTATTTTTCACCCAGTTAAACAGGGAACTATTCCAACTGCATAAAAGCTCTCAATTTCTTTTGTTCACCGAAACAAGTTTTAGAAAAAAGAAAAAAAAAAAGGATATGCCCAAAATCTATCTTCATGTCCAGTTTGCTTTTGGAGAAACCTGTTGCAAGCAGCTACTGCTAGCCTTTTTTGGCTTCTCCAGAGAGAAGCAAGCCATTTGGGTTGATACAACAGGGATTGCAGTCCCAAGAGAAATGAATTCTTTGTTGGATTGCCCTGAAATTTCACAAGGTGAACAAAATGAGCCAGCAAACACGGCCTTAAGAGTGCCAGCACCAAAGCTGACAAATCTATCTTCTTGTCTCCCTTTCCTCTGATTCTTTTCTGGAACTAACACGAGGAAAAACCCTATTTCTGGGTCTTCTGGCAAAGAGTACCTCAGATAATTGCCCAGAATGGAAGATTCTGCTAGTGCCACATTTCTTTGGCAAGGCAAGAGAAAAACCAGGAAAAGAGGGATAAAGAACAGAACCTGGATGGCTGAAGGGTGCCAAAGCAAGAGTTTTGAGCCAGTTGCCATTCTGCTTGAAATCTGCAGTGAGGAGCCCAGCAGCCCCTGCTCCCAGCAAGCTGGCCATGGCTTAGAAGAGTTGGCCAGAGCAGCTCTGGCAGCACAGCTGATGACAGAGAAAACTCAGAGTAGCAGACGGGCCAATAGCCCATTGGTGGAGGTCAGGAATATCTGATCGTGCACACTGCTGCCATCACACTGCTCTCACGGAGTACAAATCCATCCATTTCATGCTCCTGTTCTGGAGGGTGCTTTAACTGCTTTTCAGATCAGTTAGCACTTTTCTGGCCTTGACAGAACAAGAGCCAGCAACAGGCACTGGTTGCAATTCTACCTCTAATATTTAGAGTCGTGACAGGATCTATTCAGCCAGGCTGTGTCCTGCTGAAGTTATCCAGCACTGTGCCAGCAGTCACCCAGCAACAACGGCTTCTAAATAAAGAAACCATGTAAAACAAACAAACAAACAAAACAAAAAGTAAAATCCCTGATCTGGAACGTACGGCCTTAACTGAAGGGAGTATTTCCACTCCACACACTACACTAACACCAATTTAGGTGAGTGAGCAGGCAAACTGTTTCCCATGGGACTAGTTAAACAGGCTATGATATAGCAGCTCAATTGCCTGGACAGCATCAGGAGTCAAAGTCTGGGGAGCACTTGAAGAGCACAGCAAATAACCCATCTACAAAAATAATTATCATCAAAAACAGTCATCCACAAAATTTTTGCCAATCAGTACTTTGAAAAATGAGCCATCACTTTTTGTGAAGATAATGGATGGGAATTCAGTCTATGTCACAGCTATGGAAAAAAAATATCCATTGCTTTAGATTACAGGAAATACTGAGCACACAGAATTTGAACTCAGAGAGCTTGGTGTAGAAATGGTCATGGCTAGTGTCCTTCTTTTGACCAGAGAGCTGCAAAGAAATGTAGTTCATGTGTAGGAAGAAAGCTTAGATTAAAAATTTGTTCCAACAGAACCTTTAAGAAACCTTACCTGACGCAACCAGGGTGAAACTTTGAGAGCAGTGAAGATCCTCAAATGAGTACCCACAGGTAGAACAAAATATTTACGAGATGGCTGATAATAATCTAACTCCTTCCCAGCTCCAGGTCAGCAAAGGAAGCAACATGATACTGTTCTAAGATACTTTTGGTAGCAGAAACACAGTACACTATATCTGCTCTCTACTGCTGCATCCCCACAGTCATTACTCATGCTATGAAAAGAAAAAAACAGGTGTATGAGGCAACTCTGCTTGACAGAGGCTATTTGCAAAAAAATAAGGAAAGGCTGCAGACCATCAAGATTATAAACATCATCCATCTCAACACTGTATTTATTTGGCCAGTAGTGCTAAAAAAGGTGTCAGCCTCTTTTGTTGCACAGAGTGTGCAACGGAACACTTCACATCCACGCAATCTTTGTACAGGCATGTGAATTAAAGACAGAATTCTAAATATTTTGTTTTGGACAGCAGTACTATATGAAGTTCTGACTTAACACGCACCGTGCTTTTCCATTTTGTGTTTCATAAATGCTGCTCTACCTTAGAACAGGGTATCCTCAAAAACAGGAACACCATCTGAAAGAAACCCCTCAGGGAGAGGTGGGTCCTTTTTGCCAGAAAAACAGAGAGTATGGACCATGAAAATGCCAGTTTCAATCACAACTGATAAGATCAGGATACCTGTGGTCTTAACTGGCCTAGACACTGGGAGATTCCAACTGCTTCCATCCCGCTACATTTCTGATACCAGCAGTCTGCCCCAATACCCCACTGCACTTAGGGTCAGACTCCAGCTGCCTTCCATGTGTGGACACAGTGGGCCTGGAGAAGAGGGAGATTTGCTCTGACACCCAGGAATAACTGCATCACCTTGGGAGACTGCATTTCAAGTTTTGCTTCCGATTATAATTATAATTACTTGGTGATGATCATCTCCCCCTTTAGCGTAATTTAAAATGCTTCTGAGTTGGAGAGATGAATGACTGGAATTATCTGGGAAGAGCTGGAGGGATGGGGGAAGGACATAAACGAACTTTTGCTCTTTCAGTTCTTGTCATTGGCAAAAACCTTAAAAAATATTGCCAATTAATTTTCCTCACAGTGGTAAGCTTTGTAATTGTAACCTGTAACCAGTTATAACCATAATGTTGCTTGTTTCATGCTAATTGCTGACTGTTGTGACCAAACCATGATGCTACAACTTTTTGTACAAGAGGGGAGGAGAAACATGACAGTGTTTGAACTGACACTGCATCACTGTTCTTCCTATGCAATGTTCTTGCAGGGAATAACTGCTAAATTATATGGGGGCCACCCATCAGATACATTTAGTTGGGCTTACAGCTATGTACCCAGTGAGAGAAGGAATCAAAAAAGTTGAAGGAAAGTAAATTCTATCTGGAAGACAACAGCACCAGAGAGAAGTCAAGTAAACATAAGGATCTCACATTCCCCTGCTGGTTCTCTCATCTAGATTTTCCTCTTTTCATTTCCACAAACACAATGTGATTACTTTCAAGAGCTAGGTATGAGTTAAAAACAAAAAGTAGAAAGCCACACACGCATTTGTCCAGAGCTCAGGTCAGGGTTTGGCAGTGCCCTGCTCACACAGGAACGCTGGGGCTTCCACACTGCCTTGCACCACCAAGGCTGAGAACAGCCCAGATAACCCAGAACCACTGAGGTAAAATGTCTCCTGATACATGCATTCAATGGATGCACTGAAACTCCACAGCCCAAAACACATTGGCATTGCTAGCTCTTCCCCAGATGATACTGATTTTCTATCTCATGATACTTCATGACTGATCTATCTCCAATGGAAAATATGGTGAAATCTCTCCAGTAGCATCTGCACCCCAGTTCAGCCACACCAGACAGACAGAATGTCTGGCTTGAAGTCTTCCTTCACCACTTCCCATTATCCCATTTTACCAGCTTTCAAGAAGGTGGCTGTCTTTGCCTTCCTCTGAATGAGAGAGATAATTTGAGACTAGGAAATAAAACCAAGTAGCAAGAGAGGAGCAGCTGCTATAACCAAACTGATGATGACAGTGCACCCATCAAAGACAACCAAAAGATTCCTATTAGCTGCCATCCAGCCTCTGCCTCGGGTATTCAGTGTGTTTTTAAGTGCAGAAGCTTCATTTGTTCTTGCACACACTAGACCACTATTGCAGATGAATCTTCAAGTGCAATCAACTAGTTGATCTACCAAAAACACACAAGGCCATAAAAACAGTACAGTGAATTTAATCTAAAAAGATATGTAAGATTCTTTTTCCACAGACCCTTAGTCTTAAAAATAGTCTTTATGCATATGAGAAATCCAATGGTGTTTACAAGAATAATGGTTTGCAGCATTGGGCAATAAAAGCTGAGATTCTCTTTGCAAACAGATAAATATTTGCACACTGGTACTGTGTGACCATCTACCCAAATATTATCTGTGTGCAGGAAGAATAAAGCACATTTTGCCAGTTGCTTTATTTTCCAGTTGCCAGAACCATAATATCTGTTTCCTTTCTTTTTTTCCTTTCTAAGCTCTACTTTGTCCATAAGAGCAAAACCCACAGTCTCTACAGATATTGAGGATAAATAAGTGATGCATGGGGACTTAATATTACTAAATACTTATACAGCACTTATATATTCAGTGTTGCACAAACATTAGCAAATCAATCCTCACACCAACTTGCAGGACACCTAAGTATTATTTTGCAAATTAAGGCTAAAGCTCTTGCTCATGTCTACACAGACTCTTTATTTTACACTGCCAAATCAAAACTAAGCAGTAGCAATGTTTATCATATTCCCTGGAATGGCAGCACCCACTACCTCAAAAAAGGACTCAATTATAAGAATTATTACAGAGGTTAAAAGTGCAGAACATAGGAGCTGCAGGGATGTATATGAGTAAGAGAACCAGTTAAGGGGATTTTATAATATTTTTAACATATAAATGTAATTAAATGCTTGTAGTATTTGAGGATTCAAAGAAAAGCCTGAAATTAATAGCCACAAGCAGTGGAGTTCACAACACAATGACAATATGCTGGACATGCTAGTGGGTGCTTGTGAAGCCCGTTGGGTGTTTAAAGGCTCCAAGTTTAAAGGCTGCATTCCCTTCCTCCAAAATGCAACACCAGAATCAGGGTAACTTCATAAACACACAAAACAGGCTGCACTGACACACACACCAGCATGGGGGGATCCTTGCCCAGGGGTGACATTTGAACTCTGGGCTGCACAGAGAGATAACGCAGCCAAGCCTGGAAAGGGTGCGATGCTCACGTGAAACTCTCAGGGAGACAGAGCAAGGCTCTGGCTGCTGGGGCTGGAATCAGGAGGGCAGCCTGCCCTGGGGTGAGCTGCTCCCAGGCTCCTGTGGCCCTGAGGAGGGTGGTGTCTACAGAGCAGCTGGCAGGGTCTACCCACTCCACTTTCTCAGACCCTGAGAAACAGCCTGGCAGCCTTCTAGCTCTCCCTGCTCTCAGATGTACCTTTTTCTTCTTTTATGATCAATAGTCCCGGGAGAGACTTCAGAGAAAATGTTGGCCTCAAGTACTCAAAATACTCAAGAGTTAAGTCTGGCATTTTTAGAATACCTGCGGGTAGTCTGGCAAATCAAGTATCCCACATTCACCCATCTCTAATGATGATTATTATGCACCAACAGCTGTCTACAGTTCAATGGATGAGGATCTAATTGATCTTATTACCTCGCCCCATATAAAGTGAAGAGCATTCCTGCTTCTTTGGGTTTTGGGATCCTAGGCTGACTGAGGACTCTGTGCTGAAGACCTGGATACTGGCTGTTTGGTACTACTGTTCGTTTGTTTTCAGCTGGTCAAAATCCACAGAAACAAACATCTTGTAATATACTGTATAATATATTACAATGCAGCTTTTGTCTTACCAGTTTAATACTGAATAACTCTGATAGCATTCATATGAATATTAATTTTGTAATAAAAAGCAAGGCTGGTGTATTAGTTATGCGTTCTTTTGTTACTCTTAGTCTTTAATTATTATTATTAATGCTATTATGTCCAATTTCCCCTCACCTCGCTCACCCTGGCAGTCTCGGCTGCGGTGCCCTGTCTCAGGCAGCGAGCTCCTTCTGGAGCCAACAACAACGTTACCCAATTAACCCTCTGGCAGGCTACACTGCAGTATAAAAACCGTGTTGCTTCCTCTCCTACAAGCCTCTGAGTGTCATTTCTCCCTGTGATACAGCCAGGCACCCCAATCTCTTCCTTGGCCTTGGGTTGCCTGCTCGGCAGAGCTGGCCCCATGTGTGGTTTGCCAGGTGGCAGGAGCAGCCTAAATATTTCTGCTGGGGAGCTTCTGTGATAGGAATCCGTGCTTGAGATTTCACAAGTTACGTTTCTGGGGGGGAAAAAAAGAAAAGCCATTTGCAGAAACGAAAAGCCTGAGTCCACCTCTTTTGGGTGGGTGTAAATCCTCTGTCTTTAATGAAGTTATGCCTGATTTATAACTGTGTGAGAGGAGATTCTGGCCTGTAATATGATATAAAATGCTCAGCTTTCCGCAGTTTGCTTATTCATAAAGATTACTCTACTGTCACTGTGGAAAAGATGCAATGAAAAATACCTAGTGCTCTGCAGCTTTGCAACTGCCAACTCTCTCTTGTTTTTAAAAGAATACCACTGTTCATTTGCTAGTCTACAGCAGATATATTTTTAACATAAAAACACTATATTTAATTGGTTATGGATCTCAGTTCTTTTAGCACTACTGGAAATCACACAAAAACACATTAGTACAGAGCAATTAGTGCAATGGCAGTAAACAACTAAGGCACTATTAAGCTGTGGGTGATTAAATAGTATTACTTCTTTATTTTTTATGATATTAGACTAAGAAGAGATTTTTAAACATATATATTCCCGTTAATATTAATAAATGGTACAAAGAGCAGGTGTCTTTAACTTTAAGACTATTTTTGTCAGGGCACTTCAGTTTATAAGAAAGATTTTCTTTTAATGGAAGATTTGTCTCTTTATATGGTGTATCACGCTATTTCTTATCTCACTACACTGGGACATTTATACATTAATATTATTTAATGAGAGTTATGAAATCACACACTGTTCCTTCAGAAAATAATACCAGTATCTCTACCACCAAGGAACAAAGAGCTACCAAACTCCCAAAATAATATGCAATTATTTATATCCAAGCAAAGAACAACCCGGGTACTATTTGACAAATTTACTACACCGGGCTGTAACAAACAGTGTGATAAGTTAGCCCGAGTGGCAGTGACCTTCAGGCAGCATAAAAGACTAGAATCTGACCCAAGGACAGAAGCCTTGTGGTATACCTTTTTAATCTGCCTAGCCCTCACAATCTCTCTGGACTCTGTACTTGTTTATAGATCATCCTCATGGTCTGGCACATCTTTTCCTCGGCATCTGATTAAGTTAACAATGTGCTGCTATTTGCATGCAGATTTGCCAGGCCTTTCTCTACAGCTGCTCCCAAAGACTTGGTCTTTCTCTGTAATGTGATAGCACAGCAGTCAGTAAATGCAATCTTTGTCAAACCCAGGTGTGCTCTTGATTTGGTTCTCATTCGTTCCAAGCAATTTTTCTTTCTGTAGCATTTATAAGGCTCTATTATAGTATAGCCACATCTGGAGCTAAAATTCTTCTATTAATTATATACTTTTACCACTATAAAGACAAATTCAGACACAGCTACTAACATTTTTGTTCTTCTTATTATTCTCTTTTTGACAGCCTGTATTTTATTTCTGTAGAAATTTAATTTTTAAAGCAGCATTCCTGATTTTTATTTCCATAAAAACAGTAATGCAAGCATGAAATCTAAATATTTAGTATCTCTAGTTTAAAATCATGCTATCCATAGCAATGTAAAATATTAAGCTTAATTTTTTTAAACCTTTCAATACTTATCATAGGTATGATATTATAATAATGTATCAGTCTCGTTATAAGAGTTACAATCTACTTGGGAAAGAAAGAGAGTGGTTAAACAAAAACCAAAACCAACTTATTCAGTTCCCTAGTGGATGCTGGTTCACATCACAGAATCACCAAACAATTTGTTCCCTCCACAGTCAAAAAGCAGAACCAAATTTGATCAGCATGGTGACTTAAATGCTGTATTTTCTTTGTGCAGTGAGGGTAATTTTTCAAGATCAGGTTTGAAGTAGATTAGTGCAGAAATATGAGCTAAGCTTTCACCCTTATCATCTGAGTATGGATAAAGGATGCATTCACCCAAGAGCACCGAAAGTTATTTTCTAAGAAAAATTTTTCCTACCTCTTTTTCACCATGTGTGAGTACTGAGATCATCACAGCAAAGTAATAAATGGAGATGAGCAAACAGGTTTGCCAAGTGAATATTCACTGTGAAAATGTCCATTAAAGAGGAAATACTAGAAATCTTATTTGTTAATTTTAAATCCCTTTTACAATCCAAAAGGGAAACTTCCTTGCTACGAGTGTTAAAAGAGGACAGAATTTTTTTAATTACAGGAGAGCTACAAAGAAATACCAATCCCCACAACTGAGGAATAATTTCCATCTCACCAAATCAGATGGTCTTCTCCAGCCCTTGGCCAATTAAGTCTAACATGGAGATGGTGAGCTGAGATCTTGACTTTAATATTATTTATTTTAGAAGGAAGTATAAATGGAAAAGTTTTGTTTCCCTAATCATCTTCTTTCTGGTTTGTTTTCACTGATTTTTTTTTATCTTTTTGCATATTTGAATCAAAATTAAAAGAAATGCAAGTGTTCCATGTCTGTGCAGCGGAATTCACTAAAGTATCGATGATTTCTGAACTATTTTTCTTTCATAAAATCACAAATAAAAATATCAAACTTGCTTTGCCCATGAAAAATAAAACATAGCTGTAATGTTCTTCATGGTGGACTTTTTAAACTATTCTACTGAGGAAAAAGCTTTTATTTATTTATAGCAGATTTTATCTTCCCAAATCAGTTATTTCAGATGATTAGTTTGGCCACCTACGCACCCAGTTTTTGCACAGACACGCTCACACACAGATTCACACACAACATACACACATGCAAAAGGGTAAAAGAATCAGCGGACAGACAGAAGCTGTGTAACCAGATTACATCACAGGTTACGATGGAAATAAATAAAAGAAAATCTCTTTCACTTCTATAGCGTGGCATTTTAGTGGTGCTGGTTTGACTTTTGGCCCACACACATATGCCAATGGCAAGGCTAACTCTAGGGACTAACAAAAAAGAATGTGTGTTCACAGCTGTACAGTACACCAATACAGATTACATGTTTTCAGTGTTGCGGCCACAACAGAATGCTAATTAACATACTGGAGTGATGAGAACGGCTGTAAGGGCCTTATTGTTCCATTATTTCATGCAGCCCAGCTGCCTTTGTTTATGTCACTTATCCTCTCGTGCCACAGGTTTTTACTCCAAAAATACTATCCCAATACAACGTTAATATTTAAAAAACAAAGAGGTGGCAGATTGTCATTTTTGTGTCAGTCTCAAACTGCAGAACTGTTAAGCTGTTCTGGTTCGGTATTTAGAAATAATTTAACAGCCATATTCAGACACTGCCTGCATTCTAACATAATGGCTGAATACTTGAACCAAGCAAATGCATAACTATCCTGACATCACTTATGAGATTTAGATTGGTCAGTTAATGGAAGTCTTTACCAGAATCAATACCATAACAGCTTCTTGAAATGAACGTGATTTTTTACACAGAGTGCTGTGAACAATAAGTACAGAAATATCCTACCTTTGTATACAGCACAAAGGAACTGGGATTTGAAATTAAGAAGCAATTACAGTTTTCTGCAAAGTAATGTTACAGTTGATTATTAGAAATAAACACATACAAAATAAGCACTTTTTAATAAATAGCTGGAGAATATTAAAATTCCACAATCCTATTATTCCTTTTTTTTCCCCCTACTTTTTTAACAGCCATTTTATCTGCTGGCTTGGTTATCATGTTGCTGTTAAGGATTAATATTGATGATTGTTGCCAACAATGGTTAAATATTGCAGAAGAAGACTTTTTATGAGAGAGATGTAGCCATATCTAACTGTAAGTAATATTACTTATGCCTGCTGCCTTGACTCCTTTGATTGATTTACGAAAAACGCAATGTTAAATACCATTAATATTCTTATTTGTATTACAGTAGTGCCTAAATGCCTTGGCTGATATTGGCCAGGTTCAGATCTGGGATAACTAAGAAGAAAATGAGTTCCTAGTATAAAGGAAAAGAAGAGTTCCTGTCCACAGAAGTTCTCTGATTGCAAAAGCATTTATGTTTCTCAACAGAGAAATCAAACAACTTGGCCCCCTTGACTTCTGTGAAACCACACACCAGGCTGAGTTTATTTACGGGCTGAAAGAAACCAGTGAGGTTTTATGTAGTCAGTAGCAACAAGTGTGAAAATTTGAAAAAGTTAAACAAGGAGGGGAAACAAAGAAACAAACAGACAGAAACCCCAGGACATCAGTGGTAGGAAGTTCAATATACTGCTACCTGGTTGCAACTCAAAAGTTTCTTCCCCTCGTTTACTTGGTATAAAGAAATAGGAAACATTAATGATAAAGAGTTTTCCAAACAATTTATTCCATCAGTTGACTGTAATTGCTGTCAGAGCATGAGCTTGGCTAGAACCCGAAGTGTTAATGGTGCATTTCTTTCTCAAATTAAAAGGAAAAAAAAAAAATTTAGTTCCAGTTTCACAAGTTTAGCTTTCCCAACAAAAGGTGAGAGAGCTAACAACATACCTGTCACCTCAGATTTACCCAGGGAACAGAAACACCAGAAAGGGTAAGTCTTCCCCAAAAGTGTCATCTCCCTAATCAAAGACATACTGTTGTTAATCACAACACACACCAAAATCCTGAAAACATCCAATTGAGTGAACAAGCCCTAGTTGCTTTTTAATGAGTTTAACTGGTAATCTCAGATAAACGGTCAACTGCTTGAAGTGTCTGTCTTATGTAAGGCAGTAATGAGGGGATTTAATGTTTTCTGCAGCCTCCACAGCTCACAACGGTGAACACGCCACAGGTGTGCTACAATCTAATACAGAGCAGTTTCTCAGCTATGACCATTCCCCCACTGTGGACAGAACATAGATTTTTTTAACTGGATCCAGGAGCTAGCTAAATTACCCAGCTGCTCTGTGTTTAAGCCCCCAGCTAGTTTATACACCAATAACAATAAACTTTCTATAACAGCAACCTAGTCTATTACAGTGCCTCTTGCTTGGGCTGAAAGTGGGCCAACTGTTACTTCAGCTACGCTCGTGGGATGACACCATGGGATTTGTCCCTTCCTAAAACTGCAAAACCATTACAAAAAGATACAAGTGCATGCTCAATTAATGGACTTTTGTTTTCCAAAAGGATGACCTGTTATTTTATGGTATGGACACACAGTATCTTTAGCCTACCACTTGGGAATGCGTTGGATGGTTGGCTTTTTATTCATGCCTATGTACAAAGCAACACCCAGTCACAGTCACAAAAAGAAGTACTGACAATGGCCTCTTAATAAGTTTAGTGTGATACAGTCACAGGTACTGAAAACTTCTCTCCAGATAATCCACTCATGCCTTTATTTAAAAAAATAACATTTAATTGTGACATCAATTAAATAAAATTGCTTACAGTATGTAATAGGTGTGTTGTTGGAACTGTGGTGATCTACTCTAAGAATGGGAAGTGCTATACAGGGATGTAATAGGTTTTATCAGACCAGCCAATATGGTTGTGAGAAAAAAACAAAAACAAACAAACCAGAAAGACAAGATTTTGAGACCAGAAAAAGGACTTATTTCCTCTAAAATATAGAAATTGTTTCCCTGCACAGATATTTGTTGGTTTACTAACATGATACATCTCTATAAACTTTGTCTTTCTGAAAACACATTATAAAAATAACTGTAAAATTAACACTTAATAAAAATAAAATTAAAAAAAAAAAAAAAAAAACAAAAACAAAAACTCGGTTTCATCCAAAACACTAGAGTTTACATAGTTATTTCCTTAGAGTTAGGAAGGAATCCTGTCATGACTTAACTCTTCCCATTGCTTCATAACTTTCAGTGAACTACTTCTTTCAATCTTAGTTTATGAAATTCTACTGAAATTAACTTCTTGTGGCTAAGGCTGATACAAATAGCAGCAACAAGGCACTAAAACACTAATAAACTGATTACAAGGTCACATAAATGGATGTATATAGCTGCTGGGTATAATGCATAAGTAACTTCAGGTGCAAGCCATAAAACACAGCACTGAGTATGTAAGCACGGGCAACCACAAAAAAAACCTCGGTTGTCAGTTTCTGAAAATACATATCCTCTCTGCATTTAATCAGGCATTTAACTTAAAAGTCTTCCCATCCTAATTGTAGATTTTAAATCACTTTAAGAGCCAAATTTACCAAAGCCTATTATTTTTTTAACAGGGGCTCCAACACCATAAGAAAACCATACCAGCTTACAGAGGAGCTTCAAGGCCCTCTTACATTATTTATCTACATCATATACAGCATCTTATCTCTACAAAGACAGCCATTTTCAAAATAACCCTTAAAAGAGGGTACTCTTGTTTTCACAGTCACTCCCAGACTATCCTCAGTTAGAAACAGACTTAGCTTGAAAATCCCCACTTGCAGACAAACCAGTCCAGGCACTATATAGCTGTCACAAGGCTGACAGCTTGTTGTATGGAGATGATTGTACCTTCCCCACAAAAAGTCCCATGGGAAAGGCTGGAAACAAAAGAAATCCTGATGGGATCCATCCAACTGAGCAGGGCAGCAGTTGCTTTCTGCTGAGAGGACTGACCTAGCAGCCCTCTCCAGCCCACCCCGCTGAACCCTCTGTCCAAAACACCACTGCTAGGCCTGCACACCCTGGGCTCGAGCCCAAGCTGCCCAGGTCCCCCTCCTCTGTGCCATCACCCAGCTGAGAGCTTGCTCTGGGATGAGCTGGTGACCTCAGCTGTTCGTGTGGCCACAGATGGAGCAGGAATCCTGCTGGGACATGGCACAGGAGGGCCCCTCAGGACAGCTATGGCCGAGCACCAGGGCCTCTCCTCAGCAGCCCGGCTCCTGCTGCCCCACAAGGCAAGCACACAGCAAGTCAAGGACGTCTGCACAGGGCCTCTGTGCCTCCACACAAACTCTAATCCAATTACAGCCATGCCTTCATGGGTCCTTAAGAGGCTCCAAGAAAATGATGGCTGAAAGACTTGAGCTGCATTCCTTTTTCCTGGTCTTTGTGGACCAGGGGTGATGATTTGCAGCTTCCCGTAGTTCCCATCCCTACCTGCCAGCCTCTACTCCTTCCCCTCACAGTGCTCCATCATCAATCAGTTCTTCAGATGCTTGCCAGAGATCTGCTTTGTTCTGCATCCAATTCCAACTGGCTGTACATAATAAGAATTTCATTCCTATGCCTGTGCTTTCCACCTGGGAAATTGAATCCTTCATGCCATTAGCCTTTTATATTGTCCCCCGACCGTATGGAAAACGTTCCACAGTAGTCCAGAAAAAGGAAGCCTGCTACAGAAACTGGGCCCTTGATCTGCAAGAAGCAGCTTTCATACGTCACAATTCCCCTTCTCTGAGAAAAAAAATTAAACTAATTGTGTTTCAGTTATTTTTACAAGAAGATTTCCAGGCTTAAAAATTATGTCAGACAGAGAATAAGGCAATCTCTTGGTCTCTAGAAAATCCCAGGGCCGTAGCTGAATTCTGCAGCTGAAGAAGCATTATTCTGACAGCACTCACCATCTCCTGCATGACTCTTGGTAGACCCATGCTTTCCATACTAAAGCACAGGGAATGTGATGGTTTCATGTTCTTTTGATAGGTTTTGCTTAAGTTGTTTGGGGTTTGGTTGTTTGTTTCTTTTTTCTTTTAGAGTTTTACTTAGATTCATGTGTTGAAAGAACCTAAAATTCTGCAGAAGTCCAGTGATTTTGGCCCAAGCTCAGGAAATATTGCATTGCTGAACTGATACGGCTGTGGTTCAGCCACTGATGTCCAAAGCCACATTTCCCTGTAGCCAACTGAGCTCTTTCCAGTGTTCCCAGCACACCCAAAGCATGCACTATTATTCAACTAACACAGGCCATGTTATGCCTTATTATATTACAGACATTGCATTTCGTGACATGACCTTGTTCCTTCAGAGGAATATTTTTAAAGAAAATGCTGCTTCAGCTGGGGTGGCTTTGTGAACTGCCAGTGTTATGGCATTACCAAAACACTGTCATTTAATGTATATGAAGTTATACTTTCAAACACTCAGACATAGATGACTGCTCAAAATCCCTTGTTTGAAGAACAACAAAATAATAAAAAATAATAATTACAGCAATAACTGCTTAGTATTTGTATGATAAAAGTGCTGAAAAGACATTAACTAATTAGTGCTCACAACACCCATGTGAGGCAGAAAAGTATCATTATCCACATGCTACAGATGGAAAGCTGACAATGTGGAGTTACCTGCCTTTCCAAGACATGCATGAGGGGATAATCACCTAATGCAAATTCATCAAAAACCCTGTGGGGAAAGCACCAGTAGAATGGTCACACAGGTTCAGTTTCCTCCCTGTGAGCTCTGATGCAGTGAGAGAGAGCAGCTCGCAGAGGTGTGGGACAGACACACGTACCCTGCATCTCATCTAGAAGCTTTGCAGAGAGGAGACAGAGACAGCTGCACAGATCATTAAAGGCAGCTTGATTACTTGAGCTTGACACCTTTTTTTTTCCCCTAGAATGTCACTCTCAGTGATGGGGTAGTAGAGTCAGGCTGGGAAGCCAAGTGGGTTTTGCAGGAGGAGATCCCCTGGACTGAACCCCACTGAATATACAGCTTTTGCAGCACCACCTTTGACCACGTCGTTAAGATTCAAATTAAACACCTGGGGTTTGTTATCCTTACCATGGATAACTCCAACTTTTAGGAGCCAGGTAGGCTGGGTTTCTTGCACGTGGTACGTTCTGACAATAGCTCACTCAGTGGTTTGTTTTCTTTTTCCTGTAAGGCTGTTAGCTCAGTTCTGTATAACCAAGAGGTTTGGGTGACTTGCATAAAGCATGGATAAAACTACTGCTACCAATCACAGTCAGAGGCTGATCAAAGCCAACATTCATTAACTCTGAACACAAAATTGTCTGAATCCATCAGTAACTGCAATGGTGCCTAATTAGAGAAGGCATCGCCTATTTCAAAAGCCATGCTATCTAGCTGGACCATTGAGCAGTAGAGAAAAGTAGAGAGTAGCAAAATCTCAT
>VZTR01007561.1:470337-472837 GCA_013400775.1 Chaetops frenatus
TTGGGGTTTTTTTCCTGAGAAAAGTCTACTTTTTGTGATAAACTCATAATTCTCCGAAGAAAACGTGTGGCATATGGGGCAAAACACTACTCCCAGACTGTGCAAAAGGCCTGGAGGTGTCACAGTCAGATACAGTTCAGCAGTACAAAGCAAGATATAGACACAGTCTTAGTGCCAATTATTTAAAATAGAATAAAACTATAATGTATTTCACAGGTATTTCTGAAGAACAAAAATCATGCACAATCTAAATAAGCCATATATGATGGCTATGAATTTATAAATGGCACCACACATCAAGAAACTAAACACTTAAGTAGTAATTTAAAAGACAGAACGCATTTCCAAATTTTAGAAATAAGTCCAGTAGGTTCTATTGTATTACACATTAACAATATAAATATTTTAATATACTGTAAAATGTATGTGTTCAATGACTCATGTTAGGTTTGTGTGCTGTGGACAACTGTCTTAACAACAACGTTTATGTGGTCATAACTAAGTTTTTAATTTAACACCCCATTAAGATGAGGTGAGAGGATTCACACCTCTGTCAGCAATATTGTTTCAAGTCCATCTCCATCTGGGTGCAGAGTCAACAAGACACCATCCACTCGATTTACAGTGCTGACACCTTGGAAGAGTGAGCCACTGCTTCTCTTCCCCCATGAACAAACCATGAAAACGCAGGTGTGCAAGCCAGTGGATTTCTTAATGGCACATTAACAGTCACTAACATGCTGTAAATACTGAATGAATATAACAATGATATTTTTGCTGGTTGAAGACATTTCTGAAGTGTGGAATTCAGCCCTCTACTACACATTTAAGTAAAGAAAGATAGCCTAAGTTAAAGATAAAAAGGGTTTTTCGAAACAAAGAGGAGAAAGTCCAAAATTTTACCAGAAGGGAATACATATGCATATAAAATGAAATTCCACCCAGAGGTGAATCGATACCCGTGTATTTCTAGTTGTTTCACTCTGCCATTAAACCTTTCCAGTTTGCAGGTAGAAGCAAGCATTCAACACACCACTGAACAGCCTCAGAAACTTCAGGGCAAGGCTAAAGCTTCCACATAGCCTCAGGTTCCTCACAATGAAGAGAGTTCCGTGAGACACAGAGCATCATCAGCTCACACAGCAATCCACAAGGGCTGTGGATACCCAGCCCCTGTCCCAGCTGGGCCTCCAGGGAGGGCTCTCCCACATTAAAGACAAATCCTACTCCATTCCTGTCACTGGCAGGGAGGGAAATAGCCATAATTAATTGTCTTCAGACACAGCTCTGAGAAGAAGAGAGAATAAAATCTGCACTTGCACCATGCAAAGTGAAATCCTGCCCAGCACAGGTTTCTGGGGCATCAGTGGGTGCAGAACCCAGTGGTTCCATTCTCACATGTATTTTTTCCAGCGGCATTCTAGGGCAAAGCCCCAATGTTTCCTACCCTCAAAATACAACAGCAGCCATGTGGAATGGTGCCAGAGAGCCAGGAGAAGGGACCTACCCCTCCCTGCTCCTGCAGCTCCATTCAGCTGCTCCACAATGGACCATGAGAATTTTGTCTTCTGAATAACATGAGGAATTTGTCTCCTATACTAATTTTGCCCTTTTCCAATGCAGCAACTTCAGAGCATTAGCAGTGCACAGGTGATGGCTTTATTCATAAGAATGGTAGATTTTTCTTCTTTTCCTGGGTCTCAGAAAATCTACATTGTTGAGTAGCTTGTTACTGAATCAGGCACTTATTGTATGTACAGATTACATAAACAAGAAGGTCAATTTTGTTTCAAACCTATATGAATATGGTTCTGGGACTGAATTAACTACTGATTGAAAAGTTATACATTTTCAGCTAGCTAATCATATTTTATTTCACTGCATACAGACAGAAGTGCAATGAAATTAGCTGTTTGTTTGTACATTCTGGAAAATGTTTTAACTTCGAGACTATAGAAAAAAGACAGGAAAAATTAATGTATGTTCAGGTGAGATTGCTAGGGTAAAAGTAAACAGGTGATAACTGAGCACAGCTCAACAGACACTGAGTTGATTTCCCTGAATTTTGACCATTATTTTCCTTTCCTCCAAGTGTGATCACCCTTCCTCCATCATGAATTTACAGTTTTTAAGCACAGCCTAGTGTATCATGGCATAAAAACAACCCCAGAGAGCCACTGTTGCATTTGCTTACCCAGTACTGAAACACAAAATGCTTTGTTGTCAAGCTTTTCTCACAGCAGCTGATAAGAATACACGTTGTAACCATGCTACTTCTATGTAGAGAAGTTACTTCACATAATCTTGGTCAAAAAACACACGACCATGTCGTATTTTTCTATGACAGCTGAATTCTTTTCCAAGGCAGGTGCTTAGTGTGGGTACTGAAAACATCCCATTAACCCAGAATTACTGTTTTTAAAGACAGCCATAGCTGCAAAAGGGTATCCAGGATTATGGAACATTTGTCTGTGGGAGGGGGGAGGATAGTGGTACTTCC
>VZTR01007561.1:482837-505337 GCA_013400775.1 Chaetops frenatus
TTGCTTTCGGTGTTATGAAGTGAAATCCTTGTGTGTGTCTACACTGCAGTCCCTGGGGCATTGCACTTCCTGCAAGCTTTGAACTGCCTGGCTCAGATGCCAAAAAGCTTTCTAAGAAACTGGAGAGCCAGCACGCTGGTACTGCACTGTGGGCCTTCCAAAGGACAGTGTAAAACGTACTCTTTCATACCCACAGTCCTCTGCCACCAGTCAGCCCAATAAAAAACATCCTAAGTCACAGGTATTAGGTCTCCTTCCCTTAAAAAGTATTATTTGAGGATGGAAAAGGAAAAGGCCTTCGACCCACTGTTACCAGCTGTTTAACAACTGTCAGGAAAAATGATGTTTGTCAAATGCACAGATACATTTTAGCTGTTGTGTAACAACCCACTGCATCCATGATTTCTGTACGTCAGCAACAGAAAATAGTCGGTTTCACGTCACTTTCGGGGACACAACCAGAACATAGCTATATTTCAGATATTTTATATTTAGATATTTGAGATTCTCCCACCTTTATAGGAATTAATTGAGTCAATTCAAAGACTGATCACATTGTATGTACAATAAGTCTTACCTGCAGCCAGAGCAGAGAAGTCTAGTAGTCTGTGCACATGTCTAGGGAGAGGGGGCAGACATCAGCACACTCCGGGGCTCAGGAGGGATCCTTTAACCTCTTTGCCTCGGTTTCTTCATCTGAAAAACTGGGTAAAAATGAGACCTGAGTAAATATTACAAAACATTGTAATTCAAAGTAAAATTTTGAGTTAACAGCATTAGAAACACGTAACTACTTTCTGTTTTTGTCTGTCTGCAAAATTTGGAGCATATGTGCTGTACCAATATTAGCATGTCTTCACAGTCAACATCTAGAAGGAATGCTTAAATATTCATTGACTTCAAATTTCAAATTGAAGTTTGAATTGACATTCATTCTGTAGATGTAACAGCATCAACCATTAATCAGGGAATAGAAATAATACCACTCAATTTATATAATCTACATACTGTGGTCAAAAATGTATACTTCTAGATGTATAATCTCAAAATTTTAAAGTATTAGCTGCTTAAGTAGATCATGTGGCACATCCCCTCCCTCTTCTAACTGGCTGATTTATGTAACTGAGCAACCAAACAAAAATTCTGAGATGTATGTTCAGCCGTAATGTTCACAATTTACATTGTGTATTGAATCAAGTAAATACGTAACTCATGCAATCAGGGAACAGAAGAAATAACATGATTTAGGTAACCAGCTATGACTATAAATTTATAAATAATCCAAACAAAAAACTCTACCAATAAAGATTTTTAAAATGCATTATTCACTGAAGAGTTCTGTAAGTAACTACTGAATAAATACTTTCCACATTCACAAGAAAAGGAAAAATCCAAAATGTACCTAAGGAGTCACTATGACTTGTTTGTTCAGATCTACCTACCCAGTTATTCTTCCCTCCCTTCCTCCCCCTTAAACTACACCTATATAAATGGAAATTCAAAGCCTATAGTTTCTAATGCACTGCCTTTGTGGATTAGTTAATTTTTAGGCAAGTTACAGGAGTATCTAATGCAAACATTTGCATTTACTAAAAGGGGGGAAAAAGAAATATGAAGTTACCAAAATCATTATAGCCATTATTTGAACAGAGCATTTCAGCCCTGCTGAATGCTTGCATTCTCTCAGCTCTGTCCTTCTGGTATCTTTTCCAGCCCTGATTTTCAACTACATTCACACAGATACCATTGACCAGCACAACAGTCACTAAGTGCATTTCTTCCCTTTAATTCCTTCGTATTGTCCCAAAATTTTGCAGTTGCCAAATAATGTCCTGCTTTTCTCAACTCTTTGGTCACCATGTAGGTTTTAGAAGTCTTAATCTTCAGGGAAATTCATTGTGGTAAAGAACAAGAAAAGAAAGGAGGAAACACGATTTAAATGAGCTTGTGTTTTCTGCTTAAGCTCCAAGAGAGATACTGAAACTTTGGAAATGCAATCTCCAGATAAAGATAAAAGCTCCCATGTTATGTGTCTGTAAACCAGAACACAACTGGCACTTAGCAAGTTGCCCTGTCTGCTGATGGGAAGAGCACGGATGAGTCTGGGCAGTCCACCTCTCTTTCTGAAACCAGTAATAAAGTTTGAGAGGGGTTATTTTTAAAGCAGCCCTCGGAGTGTTCCAGCTCACTACTGTCAGCTTCAGATCTCAAATGCAATTTGATTTATAATTACATTTTAAAAACTAGCATTAAAATAACATTAGAGGGGTCATAATCTGAACTTTTTAATAGTTAGGCACGTAGCATACATTTAGAAATGGATCTCCAACAGGATTCATCTGGAACATATTCTGACTAGAATTCCTTCCTTCAGCCATTTCAGTACTCTGCTGAAGCTGGTGTGCCAAGAGGCCATGGTGCAGCCCCTGGATTTCAGCACTGCCTCAAATGTAAATGGACTGGAATCCACTGCTGAACATTTGCTAGCCAAAGCCTTCTCTGGCATTGTAGTCAGGCCCATGTTTGTAAACATCAACGGGTGAGAAAGTGCTGGAGAATCTGGAATTAGGTCTCTGCACTGGAAAGACACACGTTACATCCCTTGAAAAATCCAGTTGGCTCCATTGCTTCTGAACCTTGAAGTGACTTTAATTTTCTTGGCCTCTGTAGCACAGAACGATTTGAGGGCATTGACCACTCTGAGTAGTTCCTAGAGTTCTGCTCATGCCAGCCAAAACACGTGCAGTGGAAAAGCAGCATTCCCAACAACTGTTCCTACCTGTCCTCCCATCTGTGCAAACAACTCCCACAGACATTCAGGGAACCCTGTGCCTGCACCTCCTGAATATAAGACAGGCTTTAGATGGGCCACAGGCTCCTTGCAAATTTTGCTTTGTTCTTCAAGTCCAACCTTCTGACAAGAAAAATTTCCAACTAATCAGTTCTGCACTGGTACCTAACTACAACTTCAGAGGCAAAAGGCAAGACAAGGAATTCAGTTGCTGAACACTAGTGCTGAAGCAAATGAGCTAGTAAAAAAAAAAAACCAAAAAAAAAAACTTGTGCCTTAAAACCAAGTTTGAAATTTTATAGGCTTTTACTCCATAATTTGTACTTGAGCCTTCTGTTATTTTTAAACAAATCTAATTTCTTACAGCTGTGAAATTTACATTTTAAGAGTGTCTAGTGGCCATGTGCATTAATTACTTTATTGTAATATTTTAATGAGTTTGGGGTTCAACTCTGAAAGAATCCTTCTGAATCCCTGCTTCCCCACAGAATTACACTAGAACCTGATTCAATCACAGCTTCACACACCCTGATCCAAACCCTGATGGACTTGCACAATATTTTCAGTTGCCTTATGAAATCACTGAACTTTAAAACTGGCTTCAGATTTTAGGATTTCTCACCGAACTTGCACTTCCCTGATTGAGGAGCAGAGCTGGATTTTGAGGAAGTTTGTGTTTAGAGCTGAGCTTTCTGGCTGAGTCTCATCTTAATGAAAGGAGGTAGCAAAATGCAAAATTCTGCTGTGACAGTTAACATTTGGGCCAGTCTTGTTGAAAATTACTCACCATGCTCCATTACTCAAATGCTTCCATCTCAGCATATGTGACAAAGATATATAGGGCTAAAAGATTAACCCCCCCAAGGAGTACCTAAATTCACCAGGGCAGATTGAAATGCACCACTGGAAGATTTCCACAGTTGCAAAAAAACTGAAAAGTACTACAGTATCCATACTCCTGCCACGGTATTCCCTTTATGGATTTTGCTGGTCTGTGTCATACTAAATTATTTCTTCTTCATCTTCGAGTGTGCATAAGCAGTGGTGGGACATGAGTAAAATGAACCTGTTTTTTCAGGCAGTTTTCCATAGGGATTTGTTGCCTGTGCTAGCACTGCTGCAGGTGCAAGTGCTCATCTTGGGACTGAGGCAGAAACCTGCAGACCATCGAGGATCTCTACAATTTGAACTGAAGAGATAAACCTTCTTACAGCATCCAGTGCACTTTCGCTCTCTATGAATAAGCTGAAGATGCAAATCCATAATGCACTGAACAATGGGTTCAAGTACAAATACAGATAAATGCAGGAAAAGTGGGACTGGCTGTGTTTAGTTGACTGTGATAACAGTGAGAGGTTCAGCAGCTGTCAAGTGCCACGCTGCACCCACAGAGTCATGCTTGGATATCTGACCGTTTTTGTCCCCAACTCTCACCTCTCTTGGCTAGGGTAAATGCAGAATTGCAACTTCAGTGAACTACCCAGCTTTTAAAAAAGCATGTTTTTAAACCACTTACAATAAGAGCAACAGTTATTATTCAGTACATGCTTTTTATCAGATTGAAGATAAACTTTATTATAACTGGTGGAGATGGTATCAATGATTTGTGGTCTATGTGAATTCTGTAATGAGAAATGGTAATCTGTCTTGGGGCAAACAATATTGTTCTGTTTACCATGCAATTAGCAATATTAAGTCAAGATTCTATAACTGATAGCTGAAAATAGGGGTGGTAGGAAGAAACTGGAAGCACTGGGAGCTGCCACAGGACAATTATCTGAGGTCTACAAATTATTTACGGTACTTTAGCCTGACATTCACTCTCATCCTCCAAAATTTTCCTCAGTGCTCCAGAGATGTTCACTGCAAAAGTATCGAGATTGTCAGCAGTTTGGGGCAAAGCCAGAATCTCTCCTTGTTGTGAATACTGAACATACAGTATAGTGCAGGAATTCCATTTTTTCAGAAGAGCAGCAATAAAATAACAAAAACTCCCTCCAAAAAAGAGTTTTACTTTGAAATAATGGACCAACAAGCACAACAAAAAGAGGTGAGACCTAACTTCTGATTCCTGGCCTATTTGGTGTGAAATAATGACAGAGTATTTCCCCTGCATTTAATCTCTAATTTTATAGGCTGGGTCTCACACCTTTGTGTGACCGAAATCCTGCACTCCTTGTTTACTCTTAGATCAGCCTTAAGCTACCACCATATGGAGCTGGGAACACCACAGACAGAGCAGAAACAGCCCTTAAATAATGGTCAGAGGAAATTGTGTTGGGAGTCAAGTGGGGCCACTCTCAAGTGGCTGGTTAAGAAAAGGCCTGACCTATAATGGAGCTTCTGTGTAAAACAATACATTTTTACTTTACATTGCAAAGGACAGAACCATAAGTATGAGCAGCCACAGAAATTTCACAGCCTTTTTCTAGTCTGTTCCTTAGCTATACACGTGCAGTCCAGCCCTTTTGGCTCTGATTCTGCAGCAGTAAGAATTTGGAGATTACCTCAACAGGAACTCAGAGCTACAGCACAGAGCTTTCAGAGCAAACAAGCAAGACCTATAAAGTGATAGGGTCTTCCTTGCTAAACTGATCTTAAAAAAACAAACAAACAAACAAAAAAAATCACATTCTTAAAGTAGCCAATTTAGCTCTCTGGAAATGTGATGCTCACAGAGAGCTCCCTTGCACCCAGCAGGCAAAAGTCACATTTAAGGCTGGTGACTCTGGCAGTCTGGGTGCCACAAGGAAGTGACTTGTTCTGACAGCCTCACAGCCCCTCTCTGCACCCTTTTTCCTCAAGGATCGATACCCTAAATTCCCATATAGCACTGCATAACATCTGGCTGATGCAGAAGATTAGCAGATTATTCCACCTTTGTTCTCTGCTCTCTTTTAGGATGAGCAATCAATGGCACCACAGCAGGCAGAACCCTCTGGCACAAAAGCTAACAAAATTGTAAAATGTTTTAAGGAATGATGTAAAACTCAACAGAGAGCTATGGAAGGCTATTCCCAAACAGAATCTCTGTATAAATTCCAATGCTACAGGGAAGGGGTCTCAAATTCTCTTGACTTTCCTGAACAGTCAAGGCAAAACCAGCATGAAATGACTGCAAGAGCAGCCTCTTTAAAACTGATAAAAGTACAAACAGTTTTAATGAAGTGTGCAGTAAATTTGAAGGTTTCCTTTGCACAAAATAACACTGAGTCAGAGTTTCACAGCAATAAAACAAACACGTACTGTAAAAATAAATGGGAGGAAAAAAATGATAGGAGTATAAAATTCATGTTCACGTATGTAAAATCTCAGTGATTGGTGGAAGTTATGCACAAACTTCTACTTTTTAAAAATCTACTGTTTTGAGAAAAAAAAACACTCAATAATTGGTATTTATAGGGCTTAATTTCTTTTTTCTGAGGAGGTCCTGGATCAGGTCATTCTTCATCACTATTTTTCAACATTTATTCCACAGATTAAGAACTTCTCCTACTCTAATAAACAGATATAATAATTTTCTCTAGAAAGCATTTTTTTTTCTTTCAGTAATTAGCTTACTTAAATGTTTTAATGGAACTACTGACATACAATAGCACAAATGGTCTTCTGACCATAATATAAAGTGAGAGATGAGATTTTTAAAAACTTTTGTATGAAGGTGGTCTAGGATTTACAAAAACAGACAGCTATAAAACTATCTTTAAAGGTCATAAATTAGGTACTCTCTTAAATGTAATTCAATCATTCACTGTTATAGGAGCTTGATTCTATTAGTTGTCCTATGCATTTTACAAAACAGAACTCCATTAACATTATTCACTTATAGCTTTCTTCTATAAGTGGATATTCTGCTCAACAGGCTTTAAATAGATTTTTTTTTCCTGAAATTGCTATTAAGCATACTTTTACTCAAAGGGCAAAGTAGGCATAGGATTATGCTTGTACTTCATGCAAAGGATACATTTTCAGCAATCAGAGCTACATTCCTATGAAGTAAAAATACTCTATATAAGCCGATTGTTTCTATCCCTCCTAACCTTGCTCAATAAGGACTCTATTCTGATCTTTTGGGCTACACACAAGTTTTTCCAATTTGGCTGAATAAAGGTATCTTGTTGGGCAGCTTCATGAGCATATTCTGTGTCTTGAATTCTGACCTTGGCCTGTTCAAGGTGGATCTCAATTATGAGATGTTGTTCAGAGAAGAAAAAAATAGTTTAATTTAAAAAAAAAAAAAAATCAGGATTTTTTTTTACTTTCTTCAGTTAAGGAATACATTATAGAAGTCCTGCTTTTACATACCTGGCTTTAGAAAAATGCTAACATTATACATCTTGATAAAGTGACCACAACACATATATGGCCAAAATTTGCCTCACCCATAGTTACATTTCAGCCACAGAAACATCTACTGTAGATCATTCACTTCTGATTTCACGTTGATTTTACTGTGAGTGACTGTATGCCCTCACCTCAGAGTTTAGATGACTCTATTCTGCAGACTGTGCTGGGCCAAAGCACAGCTCCCACAGGCAGTCTCAGAGGATTTTAGCCACCCTGTGATGTTGAGCCACATGCTGCAATAATCTGACACACAAACAGACTCTGACCCGTTGAGGTGCTGGAGTTGCAACAGCACAATCTGTACATAAAATATGCATATGCTGAGAGCCAAATCCTCTTTCAGCTGGTTACCATATTCTGTGTTCATGTCTTACTGCTTAAAGCAGGACACATGGCAGAAATCCTACACTGCTGTTCTTCTCATTGGCCACGCCAATCCCAGATAATCAAGTCAGGGCAGATACTCTTTTCTCAGAGGAAAGGGTTGAATTTCATCTGACCACTGAGCTTCAGCTTGCACTTGAGGTTCTAATTTTCTTCTGGTCTTAGCCCATTTCTGTCTTGCTCTGGCACACACTGCCCTAGTAAGTACATTTATTACCTCAGTAATTCCTCTGAGGGCTGTCTTACTTTCACTTTATATCTGGACTCACATAAGCATCTCCCCATTTTACAAGGAAACATTTATTAGCCTCGGATAGGAGCTTCCTGTTCCACCCTGCAGAATCCCATTGCCTGTTACTCTGCAAAAGCAGGCCAACAAGTGACTCCCTCCCTGGGCAGCTCTGGCTGCTGCTGTTTGAGCTCTGGCCCTGCAGCACAGACATGGAGAAGGCACATGGAGGGGCATGACCAGGCATTCCAGGTTATCTTCCTGGCCTCCTTGCAGACCTTTACTCAGCAGGCCCCACACAGGGTCAGTGTGGAGCCCTTACACAGTGGTACCTCTCACCAGCTACCAGCACTGGGTGACCCTGCAGTTTGTTGGGTGCCCCATTCCTGCTCCTTGTTCATGCCCTTGGGACCAGTGCAGAAAAGGCCTGCAAAAGTCTCCTTCACCCAAGGATTCCTCAACTTGATCTTCTTACTTTGGGACACCTGAACAGTAGAGAGTAAGCCTATTATATCATAAAAACAGGGATTGCTGCTGTAATTCTTCCAGTTCACAGCTAATTATCTTGCTGGAGAGCTGCTCATGGGGTTTTTTCCCAGGTAGCTGTGGATCATCACTGCATATTCCAGGTCCACCCTGCAAAACTCCTCAGTGTAGCAACCAATATTTGGTAAAGTTGGTCCTGTCCAAAAACTGTCCAGCATTCCACAGTGTCACACAGTAAACTTTGGCCATGATCCCCCCCAACCACAGCACAGACGTATCATCAGAGAAGATAAAAAAGTATAATTGCTAGAAAATAAAATTGCATGCATTTGCCCCAGCTGTAGGTCTGGACCCACCCTAGGGACAAGAAAAACATTTCAATGCAGTCTATTTTGCTAGAAACCATGTGAAGTCTCTCATCCACATCAGCCTGCTATTTTTTAACTTCTATGGGAGCAGACAACATTCGTATTCAGCTGCTCACTTATAAATAAAAAACATTTTTACACGGGTGGATTGGAGTGGCCTTTTTTTCTTCCCCCCCACCCCTTTCAGTTCCCATTATTTTATATATTACACACATGTTCTGTCAGCGAAGCTCACTTTGTTATCTGAAACATCTGTGGTACCCTGCTGTGGAGAAGGCCAGCACTGCTGCTGCTGTTGCTGCCTGTCTTTATTAGCCACCGATTTGCTGATGTCGTCCTCCGAGGCTCCGGCTGGCCTCGGCACTGCTGGGGCTGCACACCACAACTGGGGGGTTCTGTGACCTGCCAGAGGGCTCCTGCAGGTCCACAACATGCCAGTTACCAGCTACAGGAAGGTGTGAAACCAAGGTTTTGTGTGGGAGTTCATGCAAGCGCTGCAGTTTGTACTTCGAGAGAAATCTCTGTGAATTTGTCTGCAATGCCATTGCAAGGAGGCACATCCTCATCAGAAAGAAAGGAACTCCCACCTGTGGCTCCCATGAGGTCTGGCTGTAGAGCAGCCATAGTATTGTCTCTTTTTTTTTCTTCTTTTTTTTTTTTTTTCTTTTTTTTCTTTCCCCTGGATTGGTCTCCTTTAGCCTTATTTTCACCTGCATTTTCCAGCTGTAGTCCTGACACCCTGCCCAGTCCCATGAAACTCCCTGGGATCTACTGTTGCTGCAAAGATTATCACCTAAGGTATACAAGTATGGATTTCTTATGGGGTCAAGACAAGTTTTTAAAAGACCAACTTAGATATGAAAATATTTATATGTTTCTTAAATAACATATTTATAGATAAAATATTCAGGTCACCTGATAGGAAATGAAGCTATTTCTATGTATTTTATACTTGTACTTTCAGCAAGCAATAGCACTGCAGTAAAATCAGCTTAACCATTTCCCCTCTGAAAAATGAAAACCCTCTTATCTTCATAGAGATTTCTTATGTAACAGATAAGAGGAATATACATTCCATAGAAGAATTTGAGAGATGATTGTTAAACCACAAAACTTGCCAAGAACATTTAGGGGAAGATGCAAGGACAACTCACAAAAACACCCACATGGAGCAGATTTCCAGCTGATGGCATTGCTTCTATAGGTCTACTGTTTTAAGAAACTGCTCTCTAATACAAAGGTAAGACAACAACAAGTTAAAGCCACTTCTTTTCCTTTTTTAAAAAACATATTTATCAGTGACATAAAAACCTTAGCTGAGTTCTGACTCCCATAGGTACACTTAAACTGGCTTTCCTACAGATTTTCCAGATCTCTCAAGGACTGGGATCCTGCTACAGAGAATAATTATGGTATGGAAGCATCACATGACTGCTGCCACAGATCTTTTACGTGCAAGTCAGTGTGCCTGTGTGGCCAATTCAAGATTCCAGATTGAAGACTGATGTGGAGATAATTATAAATGGAAATAAAATGCAGCTTTTGAAAAAACACCCTGTTTTCTTTACAAAGTAATTGATCACCTAACCCCAGTAGGAAGGTTCAAGAGTTACCATATAACAAAGTGCTAGTAGCAAGCAACTTGCTATATCTTTAAGGATCAAGGGCATGATGACAAGAATAGAGAATCAAGAAAATAAATGCCATGAAGACATCTCTCCCCTCCTCAACTCCCTTTTGCTTGGAGCATTACTTACTTTCAAAACTGGTTTGTTTACATTACACAGCTTTAGTGCCCCCAAAACAGCTAAACTCTGTGCAGAAACAGGAAGGATATTTCCATATTTAAAAATCTGAAGCTCATTTCCTATTCCCTGAAAATAACTGAGAGGTGACAGCACTGGTCTCCAAAATAATTTTCAGATTCCCCACTAACAACTTGGTGTACAGCAGAACAAGCTTCAGAACTGCTCCCTGGCCAATTCATTGTGTTTCACCAGACCAGGAATTAATCAAAGACTCACAGGTGGTTCCCCCTGCTCCAAGCATATCCTCAGAGGGAAAAATGGGATGGGATACTGTTGCTACTGCTGCCACTTGCTGAGGATTGTCTAAAGAAGGTATTTCAAAACCTCTGGAGGCCAGTGAAGTCACAGATGTTTTCCAATACCAGAGGAGTACAAAGTACCTGAGCAATAGCAAGGATCTGATCTTAAACTTACAAGATAGCTCTTATTTGGAGGAAAGTGAAAGGAAGGAATAAAATTAATGGATATGCATAAACAAGTCCAAAACTTGGAAGATGAACTGAAAAGTCAATTATCTTTATAAATTTTAAAACTGCAAACAGATTCAAGCAGGACAGCTTTCTATCCATCCCTACCTTCTGCAGGGCATATGTACAAGATAGAAAAAGATTTTACATAAAGAAATATGCTAACTTGAAGCTAAGATATTTATGGTTGTGGGGGGGAAAAAAAAAATTAGTGCAGTGTTATGTTGGAATGATAGTGATTTCTCTTTTCCCCTTTGTGTATGTCACCGTCTATTGTAACAGAGTTTTTTAACATTCATCTGAATATTTCATCCATCCAAAAATTAGTCCCAGCATTTTTTTTCTGAATAATGTTTGGAGGTCCTTGCTTCACAACTGCAAACAATCCTTTATTGCTATTGAGTGCTTCAGCCAGGCTTGTTTCACGCTGGAGGTTAGAATCTGATCCTAAGTCCATTAAATCACAGAGTCTTTTTAAAGTTTAATCTTGAGAGGATTTGAGCTATAAACAAAGGACACTATACATGGGGAAAGAAACAACAGAAAACTATGAACTTATGACATTAATGCAACCTCAAGTTCAAATTTTGTGTGTGATTTAGCAAAAAAACTCAGAGCTTTCAGCAGCAGCAGATAGGCCCTGGCATGTGGGCAAAGCTAAACTGAGCATTGATGCTGACATCCAAAGCACACATATGGATCCCATTTTACTATAGACGTGATTCTTCATGTGCAAAACATGTGTCGGACTGGTTTTCTTGGGCTTTTTAAGATGTGTTTCTTTTACTCTGGTGGGGGCAGGGAGCAGAGGAGTAAATAAATAGTTTGCATGGACCTTGAATGTACATTATCTATGGAGAGAACAGCCTGGGATTCAAGGGCAGGTAAAAATCCAGGACCAGCTAAAATTTCAGTGAACAACCAAGTGCAGACAGAGAGAAACTTAGTCCACTCTACAGCTTCTGCAACACACTAATCTATCCCACTCTGTAATTGCTAGATAGGAAAGGGAAAAAGGGCTCCAGATGCTAATAACTTGGAAGTGGTAATTAGAGGAGTCCACATTACTGCTGTGAGACTCCCATCTTCCCTTGATTACTGGAGAGAAAATTTTTTCCAGTGGGTCTCCTTCTCACTTCCAAAACAAGCAGCACTTTTGTGTTCCTAAGCCCCATCTCTGTCTCACTAAACACATCAACAGGAACTTGATCGGGCCCAGAAAACTTTCTCCACCTTCCTTGACATTGGAGGATGCTCTGTTTCCCATAGAAAATGTAGGAAAATATCCACAAGGTTATGAGGTGACCTAACAGGGAAGAACCACAAGCCCAAACTTTTAGCTATACAAGAGGAAAACTGCCTTCTGCAGCCCCAGCCTGAGTGTGACAGAGAACAAGAGAGTCTGCTTCCCTTGCTTTAAAGGGTAACAAATATCTTGAAAGGCTCCTTGAGCATTTATAATCTCTGGGATCACAGAGACAAAGTAAGCCTGGAAAGGGTCTGAACATCGCATGAGAAAGTAAAAGGAAAAATACACTTATCACAAAGAGGGAATGCATTTGTATTATTATATTGAAATAGCACAAGGCTGCAATGACAGGCTATAAATTTTTCTCTTGGACTGTAACCAATATTTTCCATTTCAAGTAACAACAGTGTAAGAAAGAGCGACTCAGAATTAATAGGAATTATGGACATAAATTGGTAGGTACTTAGGTGAAAAGGAACCTCAAATTCAGCTGCTGTTAAAGGAGAAAAGGTTAACTAGCCCTGTGGGCAACCCTTGGACCCATTTATACTGCTGACAAAGTGACCAAAAAGGTGTTAGATTTACCAATGATTTTACCAATGATGCCCATCTTTATACTTCTTAGATTCATAGCCCAGAATGTTAGAGTAAATTTTTGGCAGTGAAAAGCCTCTTGTTTTTATGCCTGAAATTTAACATTAAACATAACACTAAACCCAATCTATGATACCAGATAATAATAGCAGTGATAGTAACTATGTGGTTCTGCAGTGATGAGAATTAAGTTACAGAAATTTCTCACTTCTACTTTTTCTGATTTGATATGTCATTTCATTAAACAACCATGAATTATTGAATACTAATAATTTTAAATCAGTGATGTGCCTTAAGATATACACTTACAGACTATTAGTATTTTTCTTAACCATTTGCTGTAACTAGCTATTGAAACACTGGCTACTGAGTAAAAAAAAATTTTAAAAATTTAAAAATCAACCAACCAACCCAGCAAACCAGGACTGGACTGCAAGGAGCCTATTAGCCAAAGCCAGTGTAATTTAGCAAAGCTTGGTCCACAAGATGAACAATCTCTCCTCTGTTTTAAGACTCAATCCTACATTTGGTTTGGTACATGTAAATCCACATGATTTTCTAACAGGTCCATCAAACCTTGAGAGATAAGTCCTAAAACTGAAACTAAACCTGAAACTAAGTCCTCCTTCCCCCAACCCCACACAGACTTCTAGAAAGAGAAGGACTGCAAATAACGTAAAAAACTGAAATCAATGCAGAGTGGTTTAGCACAGGTGTTGCTGTTATTGTGCTACATTTGGGAAGCCCACACATTCAGCACACCTTCAACTGGCACACCCAGCTGCGTGAGGTGGTGGGCTATTGTTAGTTTACAGGTTTGCAATAAAAAGCATGAAGTAATATTGGCAAGCTCAGGAGCCTTTTTTTTTTTTTTTTCTCCTTATGATGTCTCCCTGCATCTATTTATCTAGTTCTCCTTGCTTTGTTTCTGCTTTTATATTCAGCATATTCAAAAAAGGGTCAGAAGAGGTTTTAAAGATGTAATGCCACGCTCAAGCCTTTTGAACACTAAGATAAAACCTCAAAAGGTTCACGCATAAAGGAACAAAGATATAAGGATAGCTTTGAACCTGAGGGGCTCTCTCACTGCAAGCAAGTGCATTGCCAGCATGTCACAGGTGTACACCACATGAGCAAGTGAAAATATAAAATGCCTTTGTGAAGGGGTGTGATGCTGACGGGTCCGAGTCCAGAATGCATTAATCCCAGGGTGAGCTCGTGCATCTGTTAGATATTTATGTAGCTCCTACCAGTAGTTTGTACAGATATCTGAGCAGGTGAACGTCAACAGCTTTGAAACCATATGTTAAAGGGAGCCTGGGAGAGGGTAGGGGAAGGCCACCAGGCATTCTGTGTCTGACAGGGAGGGCAGGCACCCACAGCCTGGACATGGCCCTGGGTAGTCAGTGCTCCGGGGCCAACATCAGCCTCCTGCTGGCTCAGCTGTGGGACACCAGGG
The DNA here is from genome assembly GCA_013400775.1 of Chaetops frenatus. NCBI lineage: Eukaryota > Metazoa > Chordata > Aves > Passeriformes > Picathartidae > Chaetops > Chaetops frenatus. The sequence continues at coordinate 497,020 of VZTR01007561.1, forward strand.
CAAACAACTGAGCCTTCCTCTCAAATTCCCCCTCCTCCAACGAGACATGCTAAATGTGACCACAGACTGACAAGTTGCTTTCATGTCTCTCTAATTTCTGTCTGTCTTTTTTTTTTTTTTTTTTTTTTTTTGGTGGAGTTAAGTAGAATTTTTTTAATGGATTAAAAAGTTTAGTTGCGTTTAAATAATTTTTAGATGTTGACTTTAGTTTGTTGGAAGAAGACAGCGTGAAGATCTCCGTCTCCTGGTGGTTACAGGAACATGCTACAGCAGAGAAGAGCCAAGTCCTGTTCCTATGTCTGGTTCACAAATTGTTACGTTCTTGTTTTTATATATTAACTCTGAGACACTCAGGCTTGGGAATGACATGCATCAGAACCTGGGTCATCCCATTTCCCAGGACAGCCTCCTGACCACCAGACTGCAGTCCTGGTAGGAACATAGAAGCCCAGTTGAATCCAATATGTTTTCAAAAGGAAAAAAATTCAGTTTTAAGAAAAACAGTGCACTTTCAAAAAGTGACATTTTGTCTATAATGCTTAGTTTCTCTACTAAATATCCTCAGCAAGGAACTGTGAGAATTCATTCATCTTTGAATGAATTTATAAAACATGCTGAGAGGTCTCTGGCTGAAATGTATGATTTTTTTTTTTTATGATTAGCACAGAGTAATAGAATCCAAAAATTGTCAGTTTATACACCCCTTTAACCTAGACTACTCAGTTACTCCTACCATACATGACTTCTAGGAAATTAAAGGAAAACTGTTTTGATAATAGATGTGAAGCTTCTAAAGGAGGTCTGTTGGGAAGATTTTCCTTCAAATTAAATTTTTTTGTAAAATGGAGAAAACAAATCTCTCAAATCCCCTCCACTTCAAACAGCCTAGCAACTACCTTGAACCCTCCATGGTTCAAGTTTCTCTCAAAGGTAAAGGAATCAAAAACTAGCTTGGGAGTCCTCTAAGACCCTATTGCTAGAGGAGTAATTCCACCTTTGAAAATCTTAGTGCAATGAAGTGAATTCATCAAGAGTTGCAATTTCATTTTGTCCTCAATGGTCCATAGACAGCCACAGTGCCGGAGAAATGTGCCTTCCTCACCCTTCTGAAGTATTTCATCTTCACTGAAAACCTTGCAGGGAGGATCCACACACAGGGCATGGGGCTTGTAGTTCAGCATTGCCCAAACTCTGCTCCCAAACATTACCAGTCCATAGTAAATCCCATGAATTTCAACAGCTCCACTGACACTCTTTCTAAGTGCTTCTGAAAATATCTAATCACACCTTCCCATCCTCTTGTATATCCACCCTTCACAATATCAGAACACATGCTCTGTAGTAGCCCTTTTCAATTTATTTCCCCACATACTTCCCTTCCCAAGAAGATATTGTTCAGACCTCCTCCTCCTCCTCCTCTGTGTAATTAACTTCTTCCAATCCTTGGAAATGGAACACTCACCCCTGCTTTTACCCCAACCCTCAACAACCTCCTGCAAGGGTCCTCCTGCAGCTCCCCACCCTATGGAGTGGGGGGAGACAGACCATAATTGCTCTGTGCTTGGCACCTGAGAGGGAATAATCACTGGTCTTTGATTACTCTGCTTTACTTTAATGAAGCCCAGTTAATAAAGAAGGAAGGGTGTGAATAAAGCTGGTGGTTCACCACAGAGCCACCACCCTTGTGACTAGAGGCCCCTTGGAGTACCCCCCACCCCAGCACCTGGTCTGGAGTGGGCAAATCCCAGTGCTGCTCCATGGAAAGGACAACATCAGGAATGACATCGCCACTGTGTATTAGAAAATATTAATTGAGATCTTTAATTTGGGGAGTTGTGCGTTGCATGGCATCCGTAAAATATGCCCCAAACATTCTCAGGGCTCTCAAGGAGTTTGATTAAAATTGAGTAAAATCAGTCTCTCATCCTTCTGTTTAAAAAATGAAAATTCATTTATTCAGTTTAATTCAAAGATTTATATATGATTAAAATTACTATGAGATGTCTAGCTTTTCTGCAATAAACTGCAATGGCCATCAAAATATTGATAGTCATTGGTAAATTACTTCTGGTGTTTAATCAATGTTATTTTTTTATCATCCAATTTTTTCTTCAAGTCAGCTTCTAACACTAAACTACATTTCATCAAGGTTGGTAAAATGTTTAGAAAGGAACAGATGTCAGAATATGGGGATTGCCAATAACACTGATGGAAGCCAGTAATTTCTTTCCTGTCCAAAGGCAAAAGAATGAAGAATAATCTAGACTGTATACAATAATGCAAGATTTACTACAACATTAATGGCTATAAAAAGTAAAAGTATACAAAAGCTATCTCCATTTTTTTCAAGCCATCACTAAGGGCAGTGTTTTTCAATTTGAGACAATTTTTACAGGAAAATGAAAGGTCTATGTATTCTTAAACCTTTAAATATCCATAAAATACAGATGAAGACACAGGCTAGCATTCATTGCTTCCAAATATACTTGTGTATTAGTCTATTGTGCAAGTTAATAATTTTGCCAAATCTCAAAAAACGTGGATGCAATCTTTCCTTTAAGAAAGCGGCTCAGCTTGTTATTTACAGATTGTAACATTTACATAAGAGTTTGGTTTAACAAGAGATATAAATATAGATAAAACCCTTAGGACTTCATTCTTTAAACTGCCCTCTAAAAATCTGCCCTACAATTTGCACACTGAATTTTGTGCAGACTATTCTTGGAAGCCTTTTGTGAATTAGGGAGAACTGACTCGAAACAGGGGCTGGTTAATCACAATTTTGCAAATTGTACGTAGCAATCATCCTCACATTGTGAAATTCAGATCTATAAAATGCTGATGTTTTAAAGCTGAAAAATAAATAAGCTAAGTAGGAGTACTTTGCTAAAGAAAAAAAAAAGAAAAAAAAAAGAGTATAAGACCCTTTGCAAAGAAATCCTTAAAAAAAAAAAAAATAATTAGGATAAGAGAAGTGGCATCACAAGTAAAGTGCATCGCCATTCCAGATCTCAACTGTTCACCACCCTGGAAAAAATGTTACCAGCTGACTGCTCCTGCCCCAGTCTCACGTCACCACTCACCTGGACGTACCTGACAAACTCCTGCACTTCCAAGAATAAACCTGTGGGAGTTTGGTGTTTTAGAATATTCACCTGTACATTCACCTACCACCCAGCCAAGCCTCCAGTGGAGGAAGGGCTGGGGAAACTTCACCTTTGCACGTGTCCATCTCTGCCTGTGCCCTGTGCCCCCAGCCAGAGCTGTCCCGTGAGCACCAACTGCAGCCACACGGACACCACTCGTCGTGATGCACGTTGAATGCAAGCACTTGACAACAATGGCTGGCAAATAAACAGTTGGAGGCAGAAGGAGCAGAATTTATGTTAAAAAGATGATGCCTCAAAAAAGACTTTTTTGTTCTGCTTTCAGCGGCAGCTATCGTAACTTCACCAGCAGCTGGCTCAAAATTCTTCTTTTCCACACAAGTTTTGCAGTTCCTAACATCTAGTATAAATGAAGGTCTCTTTCTATTTATTTTGCCTTATCTGTTACAGAAAGACCTTGGCAAACTGACTGTTTTGAGTGTACAAGGATATGCTGAAATTCATGCAAAATATTTTCTGCTACCAATATCATTCTAAAGACAAGGATTTTCCATTGGGGTTCAGCAGTGACACAGTGTGTGTCAGTCACCTTCCTGCCATTCCAAGCCCCTTCACTATGGACACAAGTCACAAACAGTGGAAACTCTGTTTTCCTTATGTTGATCCTCCCCAAAGGTCAGGTTTCTTACCTCAAACATCCCAGCAGTTGCTTAGACTGCAGTTCAGGAATTTTGTATAACATTGCTTCTAGAAAGCAAATATTTATGTTAGTAAATACCATTAAAGTATTACTGTTATACAGGTATTCTCATTAGCAAACTGCTAAATAGGAGGAAGAGCATTTTAAACTAAATGGATAGAAACATACTATATTTGTGTATTAAACAAACTTAACCATCTTACTTGACCATGCTAAGTGTTTTGTCAAACATGAAGTCCAGCTATTAACTGTTTTTATGGGAATTAATGTTTTTTAGAACTACCACAAATTCAGAATTCATGCATTTGCTACAGAGAGCAGGCAGATGCAGAAAGCCCTACAACGAACAGAAAAAATGGGCATTACCAGGATTTCATAAAAGTAATGGTCAGGAAAAAAAGAAAAAGGAAAACAAGGGACTCACAGGAACCTTACAAGGGGATGAAATAAGGAAATTCCTCTTGAATGGGACAGGCTTACATTGCTGCCTGGCCCTGAAAAGGTAAATCAGGGACTTCACACATGATAAGTGAATATCCTGGGCATCAGGCTCAGTTATTCTGGTAGAGCACATTCACTCACCCACTCCTGCTGAAGTTCCCCCTCTTGTTGTCCTTCTCTCTTTTTTAATTGAAGCAATTTAGCCTACAACTCCATCATTGCATGTGAATTCAAAAGGAAAACAGTGCAGCAATCTCCAAGTACATCTTATTTATTCAAACAGAACACACTTAGCAACTTTGGCCAATGAAACAAAACTTTTTAATATCTGGAATTTGTAAAGGATGAAAAGAAAACTCTCTCCTCCTTTTAGTTCCATCCCACTACTCAGATTAGAGCCAAGATCTACAGAGGTAGAGCTGAGCACCTTCCTTTGTTTCCTCTGCTTCCCATTTTGAAGGCCAAGACTAGATCAGATAAAAGCTCCTATGTTACTTATTAATTCAAAATTAGCAATTTTTAAGGCCCTAACAAACGATGGCTCTTGTGATAAGGGAACATGGGACAGACACTAAAAACAATGAAAGGCTGTAAGTGGGAAGGAGCTTTTCAGGGACAGGATCCAGATAATGAAAAGTTCCCATAAAAACTGTGGAAGGTTCTTGTTTGTCATTTTGAACACAACCTGCCTGGGAGTCCAGATGTATTCATCCAGACTTCCAAACACACATTTCAATGTGATCTAAGTTGAAATGTAAGATGGTAAATGAGCTATTCATCATCACACAAAATCATCTTAAATATCACCTGAGCCATTTCACTTATTTGAGAAATGCTGGCAGCTCTGAACTTGAAAGTTCTGTGTATTTCAGAGGTAAAATGCCCTAAACTGGATTTTTTAATTTAACATAATGAAGCCAAAAAAGTGATTTATTCTTTGTTTTTACATCCATTTATGCTGATAACTAGGCAAATGCTTTGCCTCTATGTTTTTGTTGCCTTCCTGAGTATTTCTACTGCAGGGTTTTACTCTTCCTGAAGTCCAGCTTTTATTCATGATCTGAGAGCATTGTATTTTCTCTTTGTTATTGTGTTTTAGGCAAAGATGTTTCCAAAACATAATTTTAGCATGGATTCAAAATTCACAGCACTTAAAAAAACAACCCAGAAATTATGTGTCTGAGAACCCACAGAGGACTCCAGCACGAGGTGATTCACAGTCCCTGTGCACTGGGCTTTTGAGCAGCAGCCAGTCCAGGCAGGGCACAGGGCAGGTGGGCACAGGGCAGCCCAGCAGGGTTTGATTCTGTGTTGACCCAGACATTAGGATGTTTGCTGTCTGCAGCCAACTCCTTCCCTTCCTGAAAAGCTCTGCAAAACCAAACCAGCTCCTCCAAACATGTCAGCCTCCTGACAGATACATCAAGCTCTGTCTCTTAGCATTCCTCTGCTGCTTGGGAAGATTTGACCTGGTGGCTCTAACAGATCACACCAACAGCCTGGGCAGCACAAGCAGAAATTCCTTCTCACGAGTCCAGAGGCTTTCAGGGCTACATGAGGCAGCTGCTTGAGAAAACTGTAGGCAGTTGCTTAGGAGCAGAGTAGAATGTTGCTTTACAGTCCACTATAATTTTATTTTTATTGCTACTACTACTTAACAGGAGTACTTTGGAATGACTAAAGTTGTCTGCTCAAAGCCAAACTCTTGCCAGATGCTGCTGCTCACAGTCCAATCTGAGAACAGCAGAACTTCCTGATGCTGCCTCTGAAGGGATACAGACCCTGATTCCATCAGCCACAGAGACTCAAGAGATGCTACTAACTAAAACCAAAGTACTCAAATTCCCCCCTCCCAAAAAAGAACAAAAGTAATTTACAAATCAACACCAGGATGTTTTAAATTATCCCTTAACTCCCATAAGCAAAAGAGCTTGAAAATGTGTCTCTTTGGAGACAGTTTTAAGTATTCTTTTTGCTACATCCACACAGGCAAAAGATCCTACCCTAAAGTTTTAAAATACTATGAGAAGATCCAGAGGAATTAGCTTCATCAAGCCATTTAGAAAACTTTAAGGAAAGTAACCATAACACCTTCTCTCAAAACCAATGAATATCACATAACACATGATCACGAGTTTCAAATTTTAAAAAGCTTTAAATTAATATACATTATATAGACAATATAGGGAAGTGTAATGAAAGTCAGCAAATCTGTTTTCTCCACAGTGTTTCTCATGGCCCAGAGTCTCTGGCCTCACTGCACTTGTGCATTTGAAGCCCTCCCCTGCCTTGGACTAACCTGGAGCTGCTCTACACCAGCTGCAGCTGTGCCTGCTAATTTGGGTCATTTTAAGCTTGTTTCTATTAACTTCCCCTGTTTACCAATATTTTTAAGAAGTTCAAATCTAAAACCTCTGCAGCTAGAAATATACAGCACGAAATGTGGCCAGCACAAGAAAATTTGAACAGGCACTCAAAATTTACTTGGTTCCCTTTTAAGGGAGTGAGAAAGATGCACATTGTTTCCATTATCTGTCCTTAAGTGGTTTTTGTCAAATTTTGACTCTGCCACCATTCTTCAGTGACAGACATTAGGTATGACATTTTTTGACACAATGTCAATAGTGACATCAGTAATATCTGACACAAGGCACATTGGGGTTATTTGACACAGACAACTGGATAGCTCAGGGCACTGGAGATCCAATGCATGAAGAGTTATACCTCCAAGTCACCAGTGAATATCTAACCCAATGTTTTCTAGCTGCTACCAAATGATGGCTCCTCAGAGTCTTATAGAGGAGGAGTTTGGGTATATTGAACAGATGTCCAGAAAACAAAATTCAACACAATAAATTACATTAATCTGTGCCCTATGTTGAAACACCATGGAATGAATAGTCAGTGACAAAGCCATTCTTCTACTGCTATCTGTAATTCCTTTTAAAAATGGTTGAATCCCAAAGGAGACATGGGAGGATCAAATGAGTCAGAGAGCACTACAGCTCCAGTCTCCTGAATAAGATTTCTGTCTCAACAGCTTTCAGTCCCATGGCTTTCATTAACAGTTAAATACACTTAGGGGAAAATACAAATGTGAAATGTTACTTTCAATGATGTGTTTTCCAAATATTTCACAATTGGCTAATATACAGGACTCACAAAGGCTGAACAGAAGCAAAATGAATTACACATATGATCACTCTAGAATTTCCTAGAGTGCCACAGTCCTGATTAAACACAGCACTTCTACCTACATCCAATACAGCACTTATCTGAAGCCAGAGTCTTGCAATATCTGTTATGCATCTGGCTGAGCTCCCAAATCCTGCATTGAGCCCCAGGATCCATTACTCAAAACCTGGGAGCTCTGGATGTGAGCAGAAGGAGCTGTTAGTCCTGGGTACATGTGGAACTACCTGGACTTCCAAGGACAGTCACCTGCATAAGGTACCTGGGTGCTTGGGGACTTTTACATCTCTGAGCCAAAGATTTAGAAATCTAAGTTCCACTGAGTCTTTGCAGAATGTATGAACCCTCTTTTGAAGCAGATGTTTTACATTTTTCTGAGGTTATGCTTCCATTCAAACACCTTTAGCAGATGCAACTTCACAGAAACAGGACTTCTTTAAGGAACAAGGTAATTTTTTTTTCAAAGTTCAGAGGGGTTTTACCTACAGACCCCTTGTTTTTTTAATAAGTACAACTACCAAGTCAGAGTTAATTCATGAACAAAATGTGCTCCTTTTTTTCCTATTTTATATTAAAATATGATTCACATTGGCCTGTTGATCACAGGAAGCCATCTATATGACCATGCAACAGCAGAATGGTGCTCAATTAATAGCTAGAACCAACAGCTGAGCTACCTACCAATTCCCTAGAAGACTTTATTTATTTTTAACAAGGCTATTCTTACACCTAGACTCCTCCATCCATTGTTCTGCAAATAGGGGCTTCCCTAAAAAAAAAGGAAAGCCATCCCATCTGATAAAATCAAAATACATTAAGCATATTCACTGTCCCTTAAGAAATTATCCCACATTGTTACATATCACAGAAAAAGAGGC
>VZTR01007561.1:510337-535337 GCA_013400775.1 Chaetops frenatus
AAGGTTTCACACGGGATTGCCACGTTATTGAAAGCACACAAGAACAGAGTTAGGAAAGCACAAATCAGTGTTGCAGGGCTGTGACTCCTTCCTAAACAGAAGCCAAACTGTGTCAGTTTTCAAATAAGAGAAAAGACTTGCTAAAAGCTTCAAGATGTTGGGAAGAATGTGCCCTACAATGCCAACTTACTGCAATAAACCTAGCTCAGTAACTAGACTGTGGGCTTCTTTGTGTCTCATACTCTGAATGCAGAAAAAAAGACCTCTGTGCCTCCTGCTACAGGGGAGGGAGTCTGAAGAGGACTGAGAACTGACAGCTCTGAAAAATAATAAAGCAACAAGTAGAGGCAGACATGGTGATTCTCAGGAAGGACTGAAATGAACGAGCCAGAGCTGCTAAACTCATTAGCATAGGTAAATCTGTTAAAAATGTAACTTTCAGCAGACAATTTGGTTCCAACCCAAAACAGGCCTAAACTGACATCGCAATATGAAAATGTTTACCTCAGGAAAGTCAAAACACTGTCCTTAAATTCTGTCATTTACGTTTTAGTGTGCTCTGTTACAATATAGCCTAATGATCTGAAATCATCAGGTGTAAACCAGGCATTTCAACTCGATCAAAACATTTCCATACCTCCCCCTGCAAACTTCAGAAAACATCCTTTATGTTGAAAATCATGTCAATCAAATTAAAAAGTTTTCAAGACAAAACACATTCTTGAGTACTCATTTTTACAAAGCTGTGTGTGGTGATGTGTCCCCACAAAAGGAAAGCACAATTTTGAGGAATAAAAACAAGCAGTGTCAAGGGCTGGATGGTTCAGGTGAAGGGTGAGGAGTAGCTCTGAAGGAGCCTGGTCCATCTTACACCCTCAGCCTGCAACTGGGCTCCCCAAAAGGACTCACTCACTTGGAGTTCTTGTGCTTGAGGGTTTTGCTCGACTGGGAACCCTCCTCTGAGCCTTGCTGCCAGCACGGGGATCAGTGCCCATCATGCTCTGCAAACCATTCACCCACTGCTGCTGCTGGGACAGTTTTTGTCACTTATGACCACGATTAGAACAATTCTTCTCCTGCTTAGCTAGTGGAGAGGAGCAGGCTCCAACTGTGAGAATTTTCAGCACCTTATGTTAGACAAAACACCAGACCCCCATGTGTAAATTGTGGTTTCCCTGGCCCACTCCCACATCCCTCTCCCCTTTCTTCTATCTGCACTCTTCAAGAAGAATTTCAGTTTTTGTTGAAAATCCAAAAGCTGTTTTGGTTTTGCTTCTGCTTTTTTTAGAAATGCAAAAGCTGTCTAAAAATACTTTTAGGGTATCTTTGTGGGGGAAAAAGAAAGAAAAAGAGAGAAGACAGCATGTGTAACAAATATGTGTCCCATTAGCAACCAACAGCAGTTTAAAAAAAATTATTGGCTCTTACATTTTTTCCATTGGTACTTTCTCTTTTCAAAATTTCTTTACTATGAATATCGGGTATATAAAAAAACAGACCTTGCCAACTGTTCATGAACTTATTCAAAGGACATGGGTAAAAAAAAAAATCTATTCTGTGAAAAAATACAAATATTAGAATGTGCATTGCATATACATTTGTTTCTAAGGCATATTTTTTTAGGATATTTCAATTATTTCTAAATACCAAACCAATTATTCCCTACTCCAATAAGAGATTTGATCACAGTTTTTGTTTTAAGGTCATGTTTGAGTTCTAATATTTAAGCCACCCCAAGTCTAGAAGCAGTAGAGCCCTTGTGGAAAATGTGTATACATTTTCTTTCCCTAAAGTCACAGCACAGTTTTTCTTTTCCCATCATTATTAGTATAAAAAGATTAGTACAAACAAAACAAAAAAAAAAAAGAAAGAAAGAAATTCCACTCCTACTTTCGTATTTCTTTAGATCTTAACCTGACATTAATGAGCAAATACACACTAGGATGATGATCACACTGTAGGATAAAATGGCTCATATACTGTGTTGATAAGTTAAGATGAAAGAAATCCAGAACAAAGACACAACAGTATTGCAGAGATATGTTTAGATTCCAAAATATTTGTATCAGTCAAAGATAGAAACACCCAAGACACAAAAAACCCCAACTGATAAATAGAAACATCCACTTTTCCCCCACTTGACTGTATAATAAAGATCCTGTTTATATTAAAGTGTTGCTCCATCACTTTGCCTGGCTGCCACACACAACATAAAAATACAGTATATACATATTTTCCATCTGATCTCTGCTGCCTTTGCTCCCATTGAATGTCAGTGCCAACCCTACACAAGCATTTGAGGATGGGATTTACATTAGAGGAGACAAAGGGGATGCTCAGATGGGAACAGTGCTGGCATTGAAATCCTGACCCTGGTGATCTAAGGCTGCAGTTAAAATCCTTGTGAGTAACATCTCTGATGCAGTTCTTCCCAAATCTCAGAACAAAGCATTGCAATTTGCACTGGGCTGGACTGTAGTAGAGAAGTTTACAGGACCCATGGCTGCAAAATCCAAAAATGTTACCTGAAAGGTACTTTACAAGATCCCAACCTCCATATAACCATCCTTACTCTAATTACACATGTGATGGCACATTTCTTCATTTATACTCTGCTGGGCAGTGCCCTCATTTTAATAGGAGTCACACCACAGCTTCTCCTCTTATTTCTTTCCTGCCAGATGAAGTCTTTTCCCTCTTCCCAGACCAATTGGCTTATCTACCTAAGACATCCTGACACTTTATTCCATCATAACGTGGCACTGTTCCCTCCAAGTGAGGTGGGTCAGTAGATGTATCATTCTGAAGTGTGAATATTAATGCCCAGAAGAGATCAACCATAAGCATCACAGATGGGCAAGAAGGGATTAGACATAAATTGGTAACAGGATTGATAGCAATTCACAAGTACATCAGGCACCATGACACACGGCCTTGATCCACAAGAGCTACTATTCACAAATTGTCCTTCCACAAGCACCTGCAACTCCCTCACCAATCCAGATTCATAACAAACATTTTAGGACTGGTGTCTTTTGCTAATGGCATCAACCTGATGCCAAGCACAAGTCAATAGGAAAACCACTTGCAAGGAATGGAAAAGGTGAAGGAAATAAAGAAGGCACAGTGGATGAAGAATTCAGCAGTCAACCACATACACTTAAGAGAAAAGAGGAGGTTGTAATCCAAAAGAAAATTTTACAACAATAAAGTATTATAAAATGATACAATTCTGTGTTTAACAACATTTTAACTGCAGCTAGGAACTGCACCTTTCAAACTGCCCAACAGCCCCAGTAGCAGTCAGGTACTGCATGTAAATGCACATTCAGGTTAAAATTAAAACACCCCACATATGGATACTTTTTGTCTCAATGACTGCAAAGTCATTTACCTAAGACAGTAAATAAAGGTAAAATATATCAACCCCTCGACTCTCCTTCTCTTCTCCAGTTAACCCTTTTTTGTCAAAACCAACTGCCTAATGATATTATCTTGTGATTCTACAGCTGCTTGTTTTGGTGGTGGGCAAAGGACACAAGTGGTTGCTCTTCATAATTCATAAAAAATCTGAATTGAGAATAATTTAAGAGTTGCCTCTTAGAGTTTCTTCTACTGAAGATAGGCACACATTGTACTTCACTGAAAGAGTCAAGCTAGATCTAAATTAGGAAAAATGAGTACAGGTAGAACACAAGGTTAACACAGCTTTATTCCATTCACCACACAAGATAAACCAGGTACTTCTGCCTAACATATTCTGTGCCTGACAAACTTCCTGTAACACTGAGCCGAGTACTTTTTGCTCTAAAGGATGCAAGCTGAAATTACTTTACCAAAAAAGCCCAGTCTTTCTCCTTTTTGATTAATGCTAATTTTATCAATTTACTTGTTAACACAGCACAAGAATTCACATCTTCATCCACTTTGTTTGGATTGTTTGTATGTGTTTTCAGGAGATGCACCTCTCTGCCATCCCGTTCTACAGCCAGGCCTGGCTCCAGCAAGGAAGTTGAGGCACACAGACCTAAGAACCTTCTGAGCCAGGTTTGGAACATTCCAGCTTCTTCCTGTTAACTTGAATTCCATATGTAATCTTAGAGGGGTGAACTGTGTCATAAAAATAGGAGCCTCTTTATTCATTGTTTTTTAAAAGCTTTTCAATTCTTGCCCTGCCTCTAAATGCTTTGTATTAAATATTCACTAGGAATACATGGGGAATTTGCATATACTTCATAGTAACTATTCCTTTCGTTCTGAAGACAAAATTACTTTTCACTTGGCTACTTTTTTCCACTTCTTTTCTTGAAATGAAAAACTGCAACCTGACTTGGGCACTGTGGTTACAATCCTTCTCCTCCTGAATCTCCTATTGCACATTTCTGACTGTGCCTCTCACCCCACCAGACTTGACTTGGACAGTCAAGTTTGCCAGGAAAAGGGCTGGATATGAAGGGCTCAACACAGATTTCAGCTGGAGCTACAAGAGAAACCATCAAATGGTAAAGTAGAAGAGCCATAAAATTCATCTTGGAAAGATATTCTCCCACTTGTCTCCCATACAGACAATTTGAGAGAAAGGAAGGTGAAGAATGGAAGCTTTCAAGAACAACCCATCCAGGATAGATGATAAAATCTGCATGCTACCCTGAGGAAACGGGGTACAAAGTTCAGTCCTATGTTTGTATTTCTAAAGAGCGTAAAATATCAAATATCCCTCTTGAAGTATAATTCTCTCTCTAGTCTTCTGCACATTGCTGTGCAACTATACAATAAATATTATCCTGCTCACATGCTTCTTAGTATGTTTACTTAGTATACATTACATTTGATGCTATCTGGCAGCATAAGTTTTAGTTCTGTCATCTTAAGATACTAATAGTTGTCAATCAAAAGAGGAAGTGCATAATAAAAATGTTCTAGAAACAAATAACCCTATATTTCTACACCATCATCCTGGAGCTAAGCATTGCTAAAAATGAGATTAATTATATGTTTACAGAGGCCCAATACAATCAGACAGTCCTCTAAACAACATCCTCCTAGAAATGAACACAGACCAGATACATAATCATATATACAGTGTGTATATATTAGGCAATATATGCAGCATTAAATTAATAGAATTATCTGCATTGGCCCAGTCTTAAAAACCCTCACAATCTGCCCAGGGACAGTGTTAGGTGGAGGATGAGAGAAAATGGCATGGTCAATACCAAAGTAATTTATGGAGATTTTCTACAAATATTTAGAAGCACGGAAGGACCCAGGAGATACACAGGGGACAGGTCCCTGAAGTTATGACCAACACAACGTGGTAAACTGTTCAGTTTAAGATAGAGGGTCAGAAAAATACCCTTTGAATTATATCTGTCAAACTTTAGTGGGAACTGCACTGCTTGGGACGTTTAAACCTGCTCTGGACAAAGTATCAGCAAGTACCCTGTAGGGAACAATCCTGTCATGTCAAGAAAATGGACTAGAAGTACAACAGGACTTTTGCTGCTCCATTTTTTATTGCTCTAATCCATCACCCTTGCTGAGGTGAAGCTCTATGTAGACCTTTAAAATTATGACCATTTGAAAATTATGTCTGTGTCTGTATAATATATACACACATATGGATGTAAGATCTGGCTTTTAAAAACTCCAAGTAGAAAAAAAAATCTTGCTCCTAATTTGCCCATGCCACAGCTGTACTTTTACAATCATCTGGCAAATACAGATAGAAATCTCCAATTATGGTTGTGGGAAACCAACAATTTACATGTATGATTGCGACATGTGAATTTCCAACTTAGGCTTGCAAGAATTTAAATCTGTGTACTGTGAACAAGACAGTAGTATTGGTCTGTGATATGGTTATGCCACAAAACCAGGATCACATTGTGAGCTTTGTCCCAAAATGGAAAATCAGAAATCCTGCAAGGTAGAAAAACTGACATCAAAGTTTGCAAAAGAAGCCAAGGAGAAGTCCCATAAGGAGCTCTAAAGTAAATTATTTTCATCAGGGATTCTCAAGGAAAAAGTGAAATATTTTATTTGGCTTCCTTCTGCCCAAGCCACTGTGATCTTTTGATATTTCTCTGCACCCCACTTTTGCAGAGAAGTTAGAACTCCCCATTGCTCTTCCTAAAACCTGAAGGCCAGGGTAGGTTTTGTACTGAAAAAAAATACTACCATTTAAGAGTCACTCCAAGCAATGGCTGCAAAAAACACCTCTGTTCCCAGGCACAGGATGGCAGAACCCTCTATGGATAAGCAAGGTGTGTAGTTGGAGAGGTTAAAGGCTTCCCCATGCATGTTTTTGTCATTTCTGTTACTCCAGAGTGGAAATCCTCTTACTGACTAAGGCACCAGGCAATCACCCCTGTGAGTGCCATCATCTCCATACTTCAGTGGGGAGCAAAAACAGTAAGAGGATATGGAGGAGGAAAAGGCATTTTCCTTTTAATCTTTTAGACTGCAATAGCCATAATTGGCTTTTCTATATAGTTCAGCTCTAGTTTGTCACAGCACCACAGTGAGAAACAGCAGCCTGCACTGATTTTTATACACAAATCTTAATGACTTCAATTGCTGCTAAGGATTCAGAATGGTGGCAGGATATGGCCATTCACCATAAAAGCCCTAAAGCCTTCATAATTACTGAGTATACAGAATATTTATTATAGAGACTGCACTAGGCCTCTTTTGTGGGCTGCCCTGGGCCTGTTCTCTGAGTCACATCAAGCAAGAAGTTTAAATGAAACTGCTCCCAAGTTTCTGAAATGGTTTAATAAAACATATACTGACTGTAATATTCAGTTTATAGTAGAAAACTATTGCCCCTTGGTTTGAAAAATGACCTCTAGTTGGCAATTTTACTCTCAGCTTCATAGATTATAGTCCGCTGTTGGTCATTTTCTCAATCCACAGGGCAATACTTTTCCATAACAAGCTCAAACTGCAATCAGTATTTGTAGGCTGTTACACAAGTTGAGTATAATATGTCTCAACACATTCTATTATATGACTAAACAAAAGAAATCACAACCTGGTGACACAGACATATGGAGAAAAGCAGAGCTATTCTTCTAATGCTGAGATAGCAGAAAAACATATTTCTTTGTATTGTGCTAATTTGTATTAAATTTCATGTCTTCAATACAGAATAATCTCTAATTTGGTTTTTTCGTTAATAGTGTTTTGGTTTGTGTTGTCTTATGTCTTTTCTTATTTTAATGTATAACGACAAATACTAAATTCTATTAGTATCCGATTTTAGAAATGACAAATAGTGACAGATAACCTAGCACTGTAAAATCACGTGAAAATGTATTCACATAGATATGTAAAAGATCATTTGCTCTTGGGCTCACAAAGCACACATTCATAATCCTATGACTTTGATATTAGGAAGTTCCAATACAGTGCAGTAGACAAGATGCAAGTGACTGTTTCAGCAGCCAGCACTTACATACAACTGAAATACCACATTTTGGAAAAACAGCCCCTATATCAGACAATCGAAGAGATAAATTGCATTGAGGAGAAGTCTCTGACCAGGAAGATCTGGCATCTCTTCCAAGATATGCCCTGGACAGCTCCACTAGTGACTGCTGTTGAGAAGATCCCCCACCCTCCCAAAGCACAGGGGCTCGGGGCTGCAGGGCGATGTAACTCACCTGGCTGGAGTGGGGTGAGATGTAATGCTTTAATCAACGGGTGATGAACGCTCTTGTCGACCCTTTGCTGCAAATACAAAATATTTATCATTACAAGCCTAATATTCATTGGAATCTGTAAATAAAACTCTGTGGTTAAAATGTGAAGCCCACCCACACTCAGAGCCAAAGGGAGCAACTTCCTAAGCTGAGGACAGAGCACTCAAGCCATTTTGCCACCATTCCTTTAGAAATTATGAATTTCCCATCCATTAATCAAATACACCAGATTACTGGAGACCTGTGCTGGGGCAGAAGGGAGAATCTTGGCTAGAATAAGACCCATATGACAGAAAGGTTCATTGCAGATCTCTGTGGGTGGCTTCTGAAACTATAAGGATCTACACCACTGCACTTCGGGATATTACAGGGACAGATGATTTTTTTTCTACATTCTCCACTATGTTCCTATGTTGTTGCTCAATCACAGTATCACCTGCATTCTCTAGCTGGAATTTAAGTGGTCTGGATTCATTTAAACACACTGAAACTGCATGCAGAAACTTTAATATGTTTGAGCTAAGAATGTATTTGAACAATTACCAGAAGATGATGGCTCTTTATCTTACAAGTCTTCAAGGAATTCAGATGTTTAACTCATTAATAGTGTTTGCTGCATTCGATTTTACATTTTTATGATTTTAGAAGAAAGGTTTTCTAATACAGAAAAGGAAAAAAAATAAGCGTTTTTTTCTTTCCCCAACATTTTTCATTTTAGAGTAATAAAAGTGACACATATGTGCCATAATGTAATGGATTAATTAAGGAATATGATGTTTATCCTAGGTCCTGAGTTGTACATCTTCATAACTCACTCATAAAAATTAATGTATTATACCACGCTCCAGAATGATATATCTATTTTTACCATACCTGTTGAGAATAAATTGTTCTAAATTGAATTATCTTGATATCCAGTGAAAAATGTAAAAATTACATTGTTATTTTAAGAATTTACATTGCTGTGTATAAGAAAGCATAATCTTCTCACTCTGCTTTTGAACTGTCATGTTACTTCCACTGTTACAAAATCATAATTGCTGCTGCCACACCTAAAATCAAATGCAGTGCATATTGTGTTTCTTCATACACTGCATTTCCTATCTTAAACCCAAAACCATATAGAGTACATTTTTGGCCAATTCTTTCATTACTGACTGCTTCTGTATATAAGTAACACACAATTATGCATGCAAGGACTCATAAAATCCTCATTTCTAAAATCAACAGATGAAAAATCCCTAAATAATAATGTACAGATGTTTCATATTCAAATGAGCTGTTGGCATGTAATGCTGCCAATCATGCCAATGCATGCAATAAAATTGGTGAATTTCAAGGTACTCGGCATTTACAACATATTTTTAGTTTTTTTTAATCAAGAGACCATTTTTAGGAAGATGAAAATGACAACTGTTCAATAAATATCTAATGATATCCATCTGATGTTCTCCTGAAATTTCCATGAGTGGTCAACTACCCTCTGTTTTTCCATACCAATTCCTATTCCTTTTGCCTCAAGAAAGTTGATTTTTCGGTCCTTAAACTGCACTGCCTCACTAAAAGTAAATTATCTGCGCGTTATCTGCAGAGTAATCCTCTTCCTGAATACAAGACAGAACATCAGAGTTTCTAATCCTTCACAGATAGAGTAATTCACATCCACTGTACGTTTTACTGTAAAGACAGAGTAATACAATATGTTTGATAAATCATGTATGTGTCTGTGTACAAAGAAAAAGGTTTATCTCCTCTCCTACAAGATGCATCCGTATTAAAGCACACACACACACACACGCTCCCCATGCTGGCACTGCAACAATCTTTAGAAGTTCTATTATAGAGACATCTAAGTTTAAAAAATGAAGCAGCTCACAGGTCAAACAAGTTCCTGATGAGAAGTGCTTAACCAGAAATATTATTCCACTGATTGTAAGTTTTCATCCATACATCAAACCCTAGAGTCTATTGATTAAATAAAACTGATCTTTTTTTTATTTCAAAGCAAAAGAGAATTAAATCATCCCCATTGTTTTCCCTTTGTTTGGAGCTATCACAGTTTGCACACTGGCCGTGCATCCTGCTTATAATTACAACATCCTTAAGGAGAGCTTATTCCACAATGACTGATCACAGGTTTCTTGCCTCTTCCTCTAAATCTTCTGCTTCTGGTCATAATCAATGGCACTTGATGGCCCAATATTCTGATCCAATGTGGCAAGCAATATGATCCAAGATCTGCTTAGAATCAATAAATTCATTTGCTCCGGGAAATTTTGGATCGGGATGACTTTAAGTATATGTAAATACAAGAATTTACTGCAATTATGCTGGCACATCTTTCCTTTCTCATACCTCTTTTGCCACTGCATAATTAGCTGCGTCATGCCTTAATTTTCCTTGCAATCCTACATAAAGGAATCCAGGCCAGACAGCCCTTGCAAAGCCTTACCAAAGTCAAGGTCTGCTGGCTTAGAGAACAGAGGGTCTCTTTCAGCAAAACACATCAAAACACTGCAAATCTTTATATTGCTGAGCCCCACGTGGCATTGTCTGGGCTCTGAATATACCATTGAATGCCAACATAGCACCAACGTGTAATGGACTGCTTTAAAGGGCACCAACAGGTGCATAGAAAAATCTCCGTGGAGTTGAGTTTGCCTTTCTATTTCCCTCGTGTAAAAAACTGTCCAAGTTTGGTTAATAGTTCCCTTGGGCTCCTGTGTCTCCAAGGCAGCCTCCAGCCTGGTTCCAGTGGACCTGTGCAGTGCAAACTGGCTCTGATACTCAGCTCTCAACACTCAGCTCAGCCACAGGAGGACGTGGTTTCCATTCTGGAAGGTGATCCCTGCCAGGCTGAAAGGGAGCATCCAACTTCACTCCTGTGTCTCACCCCACACTTACAGATGAAAGGGGACACACTAATCTCAATTCTGCCACTGCACATAGACCTTATTTAGTAAATTGTATGAAGTGTTCTGAATGTTTTTCCAAAGGCCAGGAACTGTAATGTACTTTGAATCTTCATTAAATTAGCATGGCAGACTAGGGTACATGTATAACTAGCAATAAAATATTTTTTAAAAAATTATTCCCTGTTACTTATTTCACTGCAATGGAATTACAGAACTGCAGAATGATGAGTAAATACAGATATCTGTACCAGTTTAGAAGGCTGCAGCTTGGGCACATCTTTCAGTGTTTTTCCACTGGAAATCAGTAGTTCAGCACCAGCAGAGCAGAGATGAGAACCTTGTTTCTGCTAAGTAGCACTAATTTCTGCCCATAGTGACATTCAGAAGAGGATGAATCGAGTCACAGGGGTAAGAAAACTGTTTGCTTATGATGTGGCTGTCACCGGTGAAGATGAGTTTGTAACACCCTCCAAGCATCAAAAAGACAGGCAAAAGATACATTAAAAAAATAAACCCATCAGATAGTCTTGCAAAATATATCAATGCAGTTTTTCAAACCCAAAAAAAAAAGCAGAAGTCAGGAGATCAAGAACTCACAGTTAGGATTTTCCTGTTAGATAAAAAACATAAGGATTCTCCTGAAGTCTTTGATTGATATATGATCTTTTCTTTCTTTTCAGGCAGAACAGCTGTCCAGTGAACTAGAAGAAATAGCCCTGAAGACAGCTTTGTGTCTGATATGACTTTGAGAGGGAAAATTATTTCAATGATAAATGTTTTACATGGAACATCTAATAAAATAAAATAAAAATGTCATCCACAAAAGAATTTTTCTTTCTATTTGAGTAAGCAATCCCTATTGTCATCTGTGGGGCAGGGGTGTTGCTTTGTCAGAGACCAAAGAGAAAAGGTATTTCCCTCAAAACTGGATTTGGAATGAACTTAACCAAAAAAGAGGCAATAGGTACTTTTAAGAGAAGGGCAACTGGGAAAATGCAGAGGGAAGATGTGAATTTTCTGAACATTGTCAGGATGCAGTGACCTGGGATATATTGTAACTTCCTTCATTCTTTTCAGTATGGAAATCTTTAAGTAAGGTGAAACACAGGTGCTTTCTTGGCTGGTATCTGTCACAATGACTGTATGCAGAGCTTGACTATGCTCAAAAAATCCCAAAGCAGTAACAACCACCACAGATCTCCTCAGCAGAAGAAGGTACAGATTTGTGTAAATTTATTCAACCTAATGGAATTATGTAAATTACACAAGTGGAGAACTACAGCCACTGTGAGAATTGATTGAAGTTATGTCCAGCTTAGAGGAGAGATGGCTTTGAATGAAGCCTTTCTGGAGCTTGCTCTAGAGCTGTGTTTTGGCAGAATGGTGAGAGGCTAAGAAAAGAGCCTTAGAGAATGAACAGCCACAATGCTCATATGGAATCGCTACATCTTTGTCATTTTCACACACGTCTCGTTGTGACTCTTGAGTGGATGGATGAGCACTGATGGATGCTGTCATACACAGACAGCAAAAGGAAGAGTAATCACAACCAGATTTTCTTTGAAGTCACCAAATCCAGTATAGCACCAGCCATGGCCAGCAGTACATCCATGGTTCAGCCACCTGTCCTCCTGAGCCTCAGTGAATCTGCCACATAAACTCTGGGCCCCATTCATTTGGCCAAGATGAAACAAAGGCCTGTCCACATCTGATACAGGACCGGACAGCTCATGGCTTGGAAGCACCTCACAGAAGAGCATGATAAACCTTCCACACATCCTCTTTGTCTTTCAACACGATGGATCTGTCCTCAACAGCACTCTTCCAACTCACACTCTTCTCCAAACCAAGCCCTTCTTTCTCTGCCAAAGCCTTTCTGAGTCAGTCCCAGTAAGTGTATTTATCCCAGAACTAATTACAATTAAATGAGTATTTTAGCACTGAGGAACTAGAGACAGATACACGTTCTCATGTACCTTTGCACAGGTAGAAATCATTTCTCTCCCTTCCCTTGCAAAACTTGAATCGCTTCCTTCCCTATCCCAAACACCTTCCTTTATCCTGGAGTCTTCCTTCTCCTTCCACATAAGGTGTCATTAATGCTGCTCCTCTGAGTGTTCCCAGCAGCTGCTGACATCTGCCTGCTCCTCTGCCACCCCACCTGCCCCCTCCCCTCCCATTACTGAGTGCCAGCCCCTGCTCTCATGCAGATTTTAGATCCACACTTTGCAGAAATCCTGCTCCATGGGATTCCAACAACAGAAGACTGGAAGATAAGAACATAAAAGCATCCTCAATGTGATGTCCCATCAGGAAGCCAACTAAATCTGATAGACACTGTCCTCTCTGACCCATAAGCAGGAAAGGGCTGAGCATTTAGACAACAGCAGCTCAGAAAAGAACTCTGTGTCATCTATAACCAGCCAGCACCACCTAACAAAGAAAGAGCATTTTCCTAAGCTTTACTTTTGAGGTAATCAAATAGCATTTTGAAAAAAATAAAATAGCTTCCACACATACACGTTACATATATATTTATATGTTTCCCCTCATTCTCCCTCACTTTTAGTTTGCAGTGACAATCAGCAATTATTATACAGAGAAAAACTCTAATAAGCTTACGGGATGCCTTTAGTAATAAGATAATTATTTGTAACTCTATAAAGAATTATAATTTTTAATTTAAAAAGAAATCAAATAAAAATAGCTTTCATCTTCCCTACCATGTGAAGAAAACATTCTCTGCCTACAACTCAAATTATCATTCTCTCCTTTGTGCAAAATGAATTGACCCAGAAAACTAAAAGGGTAAGAACCCATATTTGCTGGGCTTATTCAGCAGCCAAAAGTTCATGAAAAACACTGTTGTGTATCACATAGCAACCACTTGATGCCTATTGTTAAAATACAGTAGTTATTCAAAAAGTAAAATCTTGCATTCTCAAATAAGAAGCCAGGCTGCAATGTGTGTTTACTGTTTTGGGGAAATAGTCATCTTGCCATTTTCTCTTTTTCCATAGTCTTGGCATATTTAGTCAGCTATGCAATGTGCAGTTACCCACAGGAAAGAAAAGGAAGACAAGAATTTTCTGCAATGTTGAGCTCATAGGACAATGTCCATACAGAGCAACACTTGCAGTCTCTTTCAAGAGCATTGAGATGTGCTCTATTTTTATCCAGCCATACTTGCAGTAAAAATGTAATATTCCTGGGGAAGGGCATGAGGGAGAAAGGGAGAGAAGCTTCTGCTTTCTGACTGTTAGAGTTGCACACTTTCACCTGTCCTTAAAGCCAGCTGCTCCTGGGAAGTTCTGTACATGTGCACAGGTATCCACATTGCTACTGCACCTTGCACCTCCTCCCAGCACTGCTACCTGGCACCACAGCTGGGCAGAGGTATGACTTCACAAACATCTCCCTCTTTACCTTTTCTCCTAGTTCTTTTGCGTAGAATATGCTTTGAAAAGTTAAATAAAAGAAAAAATGTATACAGAAGGAAAGTCAGGTGTAGAGTCAGAAAAAAGATTAGCAATTTCTGATAAATGGAGCTTGTAGTACCCTAAAATATTCGAAAAGCAGTGGCAGATCACTTGAGCTACTCTAACTTTGCCAGATTTCCATGAGAGCTGAGACTCAGCCCTCAGTTTGTCACAACTGCATCAGACTATGTCTATTTAAATTATCAAAGCAAAAGCAAAAGGGTTCTTCTGAAACAACTGCTGAAGAAGATGAAGGAAAGAATAAGAAAGATATAAACTCCATTCCGGGTTTTTATTATGTGCTGTTACACAAACAGTGCAACTTAGAACTTCAAGATAATGACACCTTTAATACCAGAAGGGAATGGCAGGCTTGCTTAGCATAACTTTGAGATATTTCATCAAGCCTGTGTACAAACAGGTGTGCCACATTTTTGCTAGTGGTAAGATGTTTGTTGAGATTATCTTCTTATCTAGGAGAGTGTTTAAACTCCTTTTGAGCAGTTAAAATAAGACAGTGGCAGAAAGTAGATTAAAAGGCAGAAAATGTATGAACACAGACTTTTTGCCAAGAACCTTACTTTGAGCCCAGCTGCATCCAGGTATGTGTGAGCTGTTTCCACAGTCTCTGAAAAGAAAAGTGAGTGGTAGGCAGCAAAGCCCAAGTGAATGCATGAAGCTGCAAAGGAAAAAGTGTGAGAATGAATTAGGTACCCAGGAGGAATGAGATGGGCTTTAGGATTTGATAGATGGATCTGGCTGTTACCAATACAGGATGAAAAGCATGGATGGTTGAAGTTGCAGCTCACCTGCTGCAAGTGTTTCTGCTTGCTTAAAAACAAATTTCCTCACTGAAGGTCAGAGGAGAGGCAAAAATCAACTTAACATCTCAGCTGGCTTACAAAGCAGAAGTATATATACAATTATTTCAATCAAAGGCAGACCAGGGTATACTTCTAGACAGTGATTTTCTGTACACAGGAATTGGTTTGGTCACTGGTCAGTGATCTGGCCAGGACAGGATGTGGTAATTAAACACGGCTGTGGAAGAGCTGCAGTTACAATACTTGTCTCATGTAATTTATCAGTAACATATAGCATAAATTCATGAACCAAAAACCAAGCTGTTACATCCAGTGCACAACTAAAAAATACAAAATCTTTCCCCCAAAACAATGAAAGGTATATACTGAAGAACAATGCAGAACTTGTCCAGCACAACTCAAATTCTCCTCTGAAAATGTATGCTTCTCTCAGAAGCAGATTCCCAGCACAGGGACTGGTAATTTATGATCCACCAAAATACTCTGTTGAACAAAAAAAGTAATACCTACACCGTGCCTATGCAAATCACAAAGAATAAGTGACTCCAAGGACCAGTAAGAACAAGGCCCAGAACTCCTATCAAACATTATCTGAGGTTTGAAAAAGTCAAGACAAAGTGTAATTTTTTTTAAATGGGGATAAATTGGGATTTCTGTAACAATTGACTCATTTTGCCTGCTTTTATCTAAGGATCTCAAAGAGCACTCCAAGTGTTAATTAAATTACAAAGCATTTTTGAGACAGGTAAATGGTATTATGCCCACTGGGGAACAGAGAGAACATTTATGTTTCATTACTAAAGTCACACAGTAATCCAGTGGCTAGTAATATAACCCAAGAACTGCCAGTTGCCACTTCTACTCATCGACTTGATGGCTTCACAAGAGATAAAATTAGCCTTAAAAGCCAAAAATACTTTTCCTCTTGTGCTTTTCTATCTTTCAAGACTATGCCAAGATCCTTTAATTTTATTTAATTCTTCTTCCTCTGCTTACTGGGAGGCCTTTCTTTCAGAGTCACATAAAAGAAGCCACTTCCTAACCTACCCAAGTGTGTTAAGGATCACAGTACAGCAGCACGGGCAGGAGCTCAAGCAAGGGCAGTGAACTGTGGTGCTGCTCTTGAGCAGCTTGTGCAGCTGCATCAGGGTCCTCTTCTCCCTCCTCCAGCCAGCCCCACTCCCAGAGATGACACATCAGAGCCTCTGTGCCATCAGAATAAAGATGGACAGATGTTCAGATGAAATAATCCTTGGCTGGCCAATTCACTGATTCCAATCCTGCTTCACCAATGAAAGAGACATAAAACCACCCTGAGGAACCTGGTGCCTCACACACTTGGTACAAGAATTTCCCACCGAAAGGAACAGTATCAAAAAAAGCCAAGCAGACCCTGAAAACGCTTTAGACCATGGAGAAGTCTGTTCTGCAGTCTGCTACATCTATCTTGAGTTGCATGTGAGGAAATGAGGGAGAAACTGACCATTCTATTCTTAGCCCAAAAAAGAAAGCCACGATTTTTCATTTCAGCCTGGTCCTGCCTGGTAGAACTGCAGGATGCAGGAGCAATAAGGCAGTAAGAATAATGCAATCTGCACAATACACAGTCCAACCTAAGGCATCTCTAATTCACTCAGTACAGCTCAGCTTTAAATAATTATATCTCCATTAGTAAAATGATTTCGGACAATAAAAGGATTTTCTATCTTGTACATAACTATTTTTTACTAAAAACAGGGAAGCATCTTATGGAACTTTCTTTAAGCCTTTTGAATGCAATGCTAAACCAAGATTTCAGGCTTTATTTTCCCCCTCATTTCTTGTTATGTCATGAAGAATCAGCTATGTGGAAGAGATGAGAATGTCTTTGATTTAAATGACCAAGACTTAAGATTGTCTTTACCGTGGCAGAAAATAAAGCTGCTGCATATATTTCCAGTGGCAGTATTATTGTTACATGGTATGACAATCATAATCTTTTTTTCTTTTCCTAAAAATATGTCTAAAGAGCCACACAGTTTATATACTGCATTCAAAATATTTTTCTTCGTTTACATTGATTGCATATTTCAAATCATGTTACAGCTGTATCGCTTAGCCTAAATCAAATAAGGAATCCACATAAATGCATACACACACTTTGCTTGTTTTTAGACATTCCCAGTATTGACAAGATTAAAATATTTTTCTCATTCATTATTTATTGTGATATGATGAAACAGTAAGAGTATGTATTTAACAAACATCACAAAGTAGAGTTAAAATGTGGACATGCTGTTTCATTTTGATTTTGCTGTGACAGTGTTAAGTATGTGACTCCCTGACTGCAACAATGACATCTTGGGGTGATGAAGATTTAAGATGCTTTGCAAGGATGCAGTGTTATCCCAACTCTTCAGCCATGCTGATTAAGAGCATTATTAAACAGATGAACCCAGGGAAGGAGTGGGGTGGCCACAGCCCCTCCTGTTGCAGAGGGCTGGGGGAGTCAGTGCAAGAGCAGCACCAAACCCCTCCACGGATCCACCAGTGCCTGACTGGAATGATGAAGGCAGCTTCTCCAACACTTCTACAAGCACCAACCTTTTTTACTACCAAAAATGTGTCCTCTGGATGGTTTCTCTGCCCCTCAGGTGGACTGGCAGTAGGTGGCAGCTGGAGCTTGGGGTCAAGCAATGCTATGCCTGGGTGAACCTCAGGTACGGGGCAGATTCGTGTGGCTTTGGCTGCCGGGTGTGTTTAGCTTGGGTTGAAAACCACAGGCATAGCACTGCACAATCCCAGTTTGCAGCTCACAGTTGGGCACCATTCTGCACATTTCTACTGGGGGAAAAAAAAAAAAAAAAAAAAAAAAAAGGCAAGGAAGTGCCAAAGAGCAAGCACCACAGCAAAGCAACTGTAACCAAAACTGGCTCTGCTGGGCAGAGGAGCAGAGAGCTTGCCTTCTGCAGAACATGGCAGTATCTGGGTTAGAATGTAGAAAAAGACACATTTTAGCCCAAATACTTATTCTTGCATACTAAAATCTAAATATACCCTCTATGATAAATACAGCAGAATAATCAGAAGGTACTGAATGCTTAAAATGCACCCTTAACAAAGCAAAACAATGTAATGCATATCTTTCTTTAGGTGTCAAACAATTTGCCTAACAAATCATAATAATGCAGAATGATATAAAATTCACCCATCAAGCCCAAATGCATGCACGAAGATTACCATGGCAAAGAATTGTGAATTTCATTAAATATGTTAAAGGCAAAAAAAAAAAAATTCCGCTTTGAAAAATAGTAATCCTGTCTTTCAACAAAAATATTATAGGAAGCTATGAATTTGGTAGATCTGAATAGGATGTTGGTACATGTTTTACTAAGGTAATATAATGGCACACTATTATTAGATCACATTAATCATTACTGTGCCAAAGGCACTGACAGCACCACTGAAAAGGATTGAAAGGGCTGGTAATGGATATAAATTACCCATTGTGTGATAAAAGGATTTTTACTAAGAAGGTAAGAATAAAACAGCAAATTTCTAATATAACTGTTGTGTAAAAACCAAAATAAAAGTAATCCAGTCAGTAATATCCACAAAATCAGAAAGTAAGCACTTTTGAAACAAGATAAAGTCACAATAAAAACTGTATACAATGTAAAATTAATTTTGTGCTGCATAATATTACTATCAATTTAAATAGTTTACATGATGACCTCTATGGTCAAGAGTGAGGTAAGCTTTGTTAATTAGAATTGAGTATGAGCTTCTGCATGCGTGTTTTAAGTTTGTGGGCTTGGAATTTTTTATTTTTATTTTTATTTTTTTTTTTAACATATAATAGCTTCATAACACCCCCCTGAAATTCAAGACGTGTTGAGAGTTTTCTGGTTTGTGCATTAACATCACAACAAACAGCACATCCCTCAGATGGTTTTATTTGGATTCCAAATGCTATTACAAAACGAACCACGTCTTTGCTGAGCTATTTAACCATTTGATTGAAACCATTTGTATCACTAATTGTCCGGTCCTGTGCTCCTCCTTTACTCTGGCAAGTATTTCCTGATATTAGTGGGGATCAGAGGAGTGAATTGGTCAAACTACATCCTTATTTACAGCATTAAAAAATGCACATATCTTCTCTGAATCTGATGGAATTATTCCAGAATCGAGTCACTGTAATTCTTTTCAAGTCAATTGTCTAGAATAAAATCCAGTAGCTCACATTCAATTAGGAAGTTTTAAAAATTGTGAGCCATACTCTTAAATGATATAAATTCATAAGTACAGACATCAATCCTGAAAACACTTACGTCTCTACTTAACTTTACTCACGTGAGTAATTCCATTAGCATCAGTAATTCAATACCTGCTTATGCATTTGCAGTACTGAAGCTTTAATATGCCTGGATATCCTCTCACATCAGCTATAAATCAGCACAATTCCTCTGAATCACAGAGTTTCTACTAATTCACAAGATATAAAAAGGAATGGACAACCCAGTATAACAATTATAATAAAGAAATAACATAAGAATTTGATTTGGGAGCAGAAGCTATCAGAAATTCTGATTTAAGAATCAATTAATGCATGTGGAATGTGGAATTAATTCTTGGTTATTTCCTAGGAAGCTTGACTTTTTATTTCAAACTGAGGGCCAAATAACCCAATTCTGATTTCACACCTATTTCCACACCAATCTGATTTCTCAGACTTTACAGGAGCTTTTCTTCTTCTGCACTGGAATAGCTCAGAGGAAAATCACATATACAATGTAGTACAGCCCTCCACCCACTGATTTTCATGGGTGTTCTTCTCATGCTAATATACGACAGAATATGGTTCCTAATAATATGCATGAGATGTTCTATTGAACTTACAGGGAAAAAAAAAACCAACCAAAAAATGATAAAATGAATTTAATCAGGAGTGTCATGGGGTTTTTTTTAAATCAGCAGTCTGATGATAAAGTAATAAATGATGATTCATCCCCAACACAATTATTACATATCAACTTCATAAAGATGAATGCTCATGATTTTACCAAGCAGAATTTTTTCTTGGGAAAAAAAAAAAAAAATCTATTTGTAGCTCACTACAACCTGAAAAGTTTTGCAAGACACAGACATTATATTTTTGAGGACATAAAAAAAATGTGATCAGAGATTTAAAAATCTAATTTAGGTTCCTTTTTTTTTTTTTTTAGTATGGAAAATTAAACCTAGACTCAGATCCATAAGCAGAAGAAAATGTTATGAGAACAATATATGTAAGTATTCTTACCAGTTATTCTTAAGCCAACGAATATCTTCCCTGGATGAGGAAATTCTTAAAAGACACAGGATAGGTACTGAAGGTCACAACTGGAAAAATAAAACCTGTGAGAAATTTAGTATGTCAAAACTCAGTGTTTGAATCAGATATTTACATTAAAATATTACAATGCCATCTCAAGCAGACAATCTACAGGACAGCAGAGAGCATTAATAATCACAATATTATTGGGATTAACACCTTTTAGTTTTTAGCTTTCATAGTGTAGGTGTTTGGTGGTCATTTCATATTTGGAAGTGAAAACTTCTTTCAGTTCTGGATTGTTTTGAGAGGGAAAACCTCCTCTCAAGATAATGATGAGAAACAGAATGAAATTCTTCTGATCCTTTCCCCTAGACAGTACAGCAAAAGAGGACAAAACAGGATAAAACAAAAGTTGCATAGCATACTCCAGAAACCCAGTTATTCTCTTTGACATTGATATTCTAATCTTTCAAACTGAGCAAAAAGAGAACAGCTACTAATTGTATTTTTACTTTTTTTAAATTCCATTTTACAACAGAAACAAGTCCTTTGTAGATGATCTCATCTAATAAAGCCTACTTAAAAGAGATAAGAGCCAGCAGTAAAAGCCAAGCAGAATACTTCCAAGATATTTGTCAGTAGTGAATTTAGGGCCATTATATTAGTAAGCAAAATAGAAACAAAAACAAAGGGCATTCTTAGAGCAAAATAAAGTTCAGTCAACTGAAGCTATAATCTGAAGAATTTATGACTGAGAATTCTAACTATGTTTATTCCTATGAATGTCTAACAAATGAAATTAAAGGTCACTTCCAAATAATACACTTTGTACATCTACATCAACCAAACTCTTTCATAGAGCAGGCTCTGAAGACTCAGTTGAAGAACCACAGCCCCAGGGCTTCACCTCACCAACACTGATTGCCCAGAGAAGCAGTGACTGCTCTGAGAGCCACAGAGGCAGGCTGGGGTAGGCAGTGTGGATAAGATTGCAGCCTTCCTTTCTGGGGGAAATAATTAGGAGCTTGGCCATTTGACTGAATTTGGTTTAAATTGGTCAGCACCGACAGGACCCCACTGCTGCACAATGCTATTTGCTGGCTGAAAGGTTAAACAACAATTCTGAGGGCTCCTCTTGATGATGAAAACACTATGGAATAATTCTGAAAACAGGAATTCACTACGGAGCAGCACAGCCCTCCGTTAGTGCAGTACTAACACAATCCTTCTCAGGTATTCTCTGCAGTCTCCACCTTGTCAGGATTTCACCCAGTGCAAAGTGCTCCTGCAGTGCCCCACTGTGCCCTCACCACCTCCTCTTTTCCCCTTTGGTTCCCCACCACACCAGCCACAGGCTATTTATTGCCATTGTGACCGTTCACCACAAAGCTTCTCAAATCCTGCTTCTTCCCTCCTCACTTGCAGACTCAACCAGTCTTTCCCAGGTGTCTCAAACCCTTTTCCAAGTGATAATTCTGCCATACAACTTCTCTGATGCAGAATTACTCCAGTTAAAGCTTCAAGCCCCTTCTTTATAACTCACATTTCCACAGCAAACAACCAACAGTTCTGCAGTAATCACCTGGTTCGCCATCCCTGTTATTCCCATTATTATACATTGGAGGACGTTCTTCCCTGCTCTCTCCTTGTGCCCAGTTTTCTTTTACCTGCCAGTTACCTCTGGGTTTATGTTTGAATTATAAGTCCTGAACAGCAAAGCCTGTCCTCTCATGAAACACTTTCCTATTGAGCTGAATGGGGGCGAGCAGGCACGAGGCGTTTCTGCAACCCAGCACCCCAGATCCCATGGGGGTATCGAGACCCAGCTACACCAGAAGAAAACCTTTGGGAAAGTCAAGCCAAGCACCCATTATGTTGACTGTAGAGAATAAAAAACCTTTTGCAACCAGTTAAAGAAAACCCCTGTCATCAGATTTGGTCTTCCTAAACATGAAGTTGTATCTATGTAGGCTTCAGGTCCCATTTATGAAGGTCCATACCATTTTAGAATTTAAATAAGTGAGTTTCAGTTACTATATTTGAACACATAGGAACCGCAAATTCCTGGACTGCTGCAGATAAACATAGGTCCCATCCAACATTTTCAGTTGCACAGTATCTAAAAACAGTGACAGCTTGTTTGTCTGGAATTTCTGCTGTTGTTGATGTCTTAGAATCTCAAAGATATACCTTTCTAGTGTTTACTTGCAGCTCAATCAATGTAAAAGGCAAGAAACAGAAACAAAGATAATAAACTGTTAGGTTTCGAAAAGATGTTATCTCACTAAACAGGTTCTTAGTACTCCTACACCAACATCATAGACCACATTTTTGCTATGCCATTACAAGGCTACTTGTGTTGAAAAAAAAATTTCAGCTTTTACATACACGCTCATGACTTGCAAAATTCTAGGAATGATTCTCAAGGGGCTTTCACTAAGATGCTTTATAAATTCTGATGACAGACTGAACACAGTAAGGCTTCATCTCTTAAAGTCCTGTACTGATTTGTTTGGAGGCTTCATGTCATTGATCAGCATGTCAATGTCTCCTGCAATCTGCTTTCCAGTTCATGACTGAGAGTGAACCCCTCAGGTTTAAAACCTTAAATGATTTAAGGTCTGTGATACATAACCTTATGAACAAATTGGGAAAATCTGTAGCTTTACACATTAAACTGTAACAGAAATGATTTAAAGCCTTATAAAAAGGTATTTTACTCACCTGTGCTAATATTATTCTAACACATTTGACACTGACTATGTAAAGCAGATATTTTAAAGGTACAGGCAGCAAGCGGCGTGGAAACAAATTAAGACAGTTCCACTTAGGTCAAATTGGGCCAGTTTACCAGTGTCTAATACACTCCCTAGCATTAAAAAATGGCACCATGAATCCTTACAGACCAATTTATTACAGTAAGCCTCCCACAGTAACACTCCTGGGCAGTTTCACTTGGCTCAGTGAGTGATCCAGGACATCCCTAGAGAAAAAAAAAAAAAACCCCAAGATCTTCAGAAATAATATGGTTTAAAANGTGCTGAGACATAACTAGGGTATAATGGCACAATTCCTGTTCATTCTTAAAACATGGTTATGTAGCTCATTCCTTGAAATGAATTAGAGACATGAAAGGGAGAAAGTAATCTCAGCTCACTGATGAGCAGGGGCCAGAAGGATTTCTACAGGTTACAGATGGACACCTAATACACAGCAAGGGAAAACAGAAGCTTGAGCATGGACTTATTCTGAACAACAGGACTTCTCCCCAAATGCTGAGACTAAAAGGCTTCATTGCATGGTTCTTAGCAGCACCTCCCATTCCTGTTCAACTCAATGTTAAACCCCTGCTAATCTCAAGGGGACAAGGCTCAGGCCCTCTGTAAACGGCATACCCTTTCTGATGGAATGAGGTGTCATGTTTAAATAATTACTCCCTATCAGCTGCTTTTGGAGGGCCTCTTGAATTGCCATGGCGTAGCTGCTCTCACCCTAGGCACATCAGAGATGCAGGGACACAGACAGGCAGGGAAAGAGGCTCAATGACAGGACAAAGCCAGCCCAGGAGCCGTGCAGGACACCCTTCCCAGGCCTCCATGTGAGCACTGCGCTCATCATAAATGCAGGATGGGGCCTGAAGGGTCCAGTTAGTGTCACTGGGAGTTACATGCACAAATGAAGAGAGATAAACAGTCCCTAAAGCAGGATGCTGGAATAAATCTCAGTATTTTTCCACTGTTCCTGAAAAGCATGAGAGCTGACACCACTTTTCTCAGGCTGGGCTGTGGTTTCCACCCGTGCCACTGCAGCCTCCCCAGCCATGCACCAGTCCCCACTTACAGACCTTCCTCCCTGGGTGTGTGCCCTGCCCACACACTCAGATCTCCAATACATAAAGCTGTCTGCCCGTAAATACAAGATATTTAAAAACTCAAAGCTAACCATGACAGGATTTGTCCACATCTCCTGGTAAATCTGTGGTGTTTGATCTAACATCCTTTCAGGGAAGCTCCTTTACATCACCAAGATCACGGGACAAGCTATTGCTCTCATTTTTCCCTCCTGATATAAGTAAGCAAGAGCCAGTAAAGAGAACAGGACAGGAATGCACATCCTTTTAACTCCTGGGGAGCCAAGGGGTTTGCAAAAATATTTTATCAGAGGCGCAGCTCTCTTCAGCTCCTTAGGTTTTTTCTACTCATTTGTGCTTCAGACATCCCAGTTTGCATTTATTTTGTGCAGCTTCTACTTGGATGTGTTTTTTGGCACTACCACCATTAACTTGTCCCTGTTAAGACTAGCTGCTTGCAAGATGAATCACTTCAGCAAGGTGCTGCTCCTGCCCTTTGTGCTCAGGCCTCATCCAAAGCCCTAAAAGTCAGGGGACATCATTTAATCTGGTGGCTGGATCAGTCCAGCACCACTGCCAGTGACACCGGTACCACTGCTGTGCCTCTCCCCTTGCCAAGGGGTGAAAAGGGCTGGGAGGCAGCCCCAGGGACCACCTCATGCCCTGGGAATGTGCAGGCACAAACACTTCTCCCCTGGAGTCAGCAGGAGCTCCACAGGGCTGCAGTTGTGCTGTCCTGCAGTAGTGAGTGACACACGGGGGACAGCCTTGCCTACTGCTCTAGAGGGGTCCCCAGAGACAGAACAGGAGCATCCCAGAGCAACAGCCCCTGTGAGAGCAGCTGCTGCCCTACCATCCCAGTTCTGCAGGGCAAGGAGGTCTCCAGTAGCTGCTGCACATGTCAGACCCCAAGGACAGTGTCTGGCA
>VZTR01007561.1:537837-582821 GCA_013400775.1 Chaetops frenatus
ATTCCTTTTTTTCCCCCTCCACCCTCTGCATTTCAGAGAGATCACAATCCTATGAGAGCTTCCATGAAAATGAGAGTTGAATAAACCAGTAGGAGACCTCCCCATCACTCTCCTTTCCCTCTGCACCCAGCAGGCAGCCAGGAGCACAGCACAGCCAGGAGCTGCCAGGTCTCACACCCCACCCCAAGCACCCACTCACAGCCTCAGCCTCTCTCCTCCTCAGTAACATCACCCACTGGCCAGAAACAATGCCTCTATGCCAAGGCATGCCAGAAAGGCAGATGAAGGATTCAGCCATGCCCTGAGCAGCCCCTCGGAGAGCACTGGTCCTGCCCCTTTACCAGGTTTCAGGAAATTCAACCCAAATCCATCCCTTCCTGAATAAAAGTAGTCAAAACTGACATGATCCAATTCAACCATTTAGCCAGTCAAGACCAACCATAATCCAAACTTACTTGTGTTTAAGCAGACAAAACTCCTCTGAAGTGATTTGCATCTACATACTTAGGCTGTAGACACAGAGCAAAGATGACAGAGGAAACAGTAAAAAGCTTCAAGTACAGCACAACTAAAAAAAACACAAGCATGCCCCTCGCAGAGCCACAATAATCATTGCCATATCAGCACTGACAAAGGCCACAATTATTTTCTTCTGCTGCCCAGATGTTGCAAAGGAATACAACAGCTGTGTTTGGGCAGCAGTGCCAGAGAAGGGCAGTGGCAGCCACATCTCACCAGCCCTTCATCCCTCCCCTTAATCCTTCCCTAACCTGCAGGACAAGCCCTTTTGGTAAAGCCTAAGAGGAGCTACTGAGAGCAGCCCTCCCAAAAGCCTTCAAGACAGATTGCTCCACTCCTGATAAAAGCATTATTCCAAGAGGACTGACACCTGAAACCACTTACAAACAGGTAAAGCAGAACCTTTTTGCTGACATGTACACAAAGACTCAGGGCAGGACTAGGCTACAGGAGCAATGCAGCCTCAAAACATTCAGTGGGCCAATTCTTCAGCCACTTAACAGAAAACCCTCAAAATGAACACTACATTCTTCCAGCGTCTTCCTAAGATCTCCAGGACTCTTTCAATTCAGTTCACCTCTGCACTTCTATGGCTTCTATGTGCCATAGAAGTTAACAGAAGTTAACAGAAGTTAAAGGGTTTGCTGGCCTAAGCCCACTGCCTTTTAACTGCTGAAAAGATCTAATGTATTTTTTCACTTGTGCTCATTTAGAGATAGGTGTTACCTGCAGGATTTTGGTATGGAACTGTAAGGGGAAAAATCAGTCTCCAATCCTGGAGCATCTCAGAAGCACCACTTTTGACAATAGGTATGTGCCCAATGGCAAAAGGCAGTTTTATTGTGTATCTAGTTCCATGGGAGTGCCCCAAATTATAACCACAATCAAAATTTGTAGCAGTTACAAAAACCAAAACAAACAAAAACCCCTATACAATAATAGGGTCAGGTGTTCAGGGAGTGTTGGAATGCAGAAGAGTTGTTAAGGTGTTGGAGCCTAATTGTCACCAGGAAAAACAACACAACTCAATTCTACTTCTAGAAAACAATCATCAATTCACAGTTTTAAGGAGAAGAAAATATACTTATGAAATGATAGCTTAGGAAAATGCATTTTTCATTCCTAACTATCTTGTTAGTGCATCAAATTACAAAACACCATCTGAGGCAGTTTTCACCATATCACATAAGAGGACATTTCATGAGTGTTACTGCTCTCATCACAGTCTAGTAGAGAAGGAAAGAGGGAGTTTGTTTATAGATTCTTTCTTGTTTGTTTTACATTTTCTATGTACAAAAAAAAATCCAATAACCCACAAAAAGATGTAGGTCAAATGTTCTCATCTCAAATCTTCCTTGATAAGTAGCGATTTAAGAAGTCTATATAAAAATGTGTTATTCCCTTTCAGCTCATAGGAAAAAATGTTTCAGGAATAGCACATAAAAAAATATTCAATGTCACTAAAACTGGAATAGAAAATGTTTTATAGATTAACAAACATTGTAATGAATTTGCACAACCTTAACTGACTGTATACATAGCATAATGAAATGGTCTACATCCTTTCAAAGAAAAATTAGGTATTCCAGCACATAGCTTTAGAAAAGCATTGTTCAGAAAAACCTGCATTTTTTCCCAGCTACCATGTAATTTGTGAGATGCATTTTTAAATGATCTGCAACTGCAGCAGGCTTCATCAGTCAGATGATACAGATAGATAATTCACCAAACTGTCACATGATCTTCCATCAGTCTAAAAGATGTGAATATATTGCCACAAGCTTTGGGAATAATGGGTGCACCTGTTTACAGTGTCACCTCTGTTTGCTAATTGTCTCCTTGAGCTACATTTTACTTCTAATGCATTTATTTTTGACAGGCAGTGTCTATTTAGAAATCACATTACTTCAAGTGCAATTGTTCTTTTGTCTATCAAGTAAATGAAGTGTTGTTATACAGATTTCAGGTTCTGATTAGTGAAGTATCAGCACACCACAAAGGTCAATCAGTTATTTACCTGAAGTAATAGAAGTATGACAGGCCTCCTAGATATCCTCTAGATCATGGTATAGCTCATGCTAGTATTAATATTTTGTATTTCAAACATCTATACATAGACCTTAGTTTGCATGTATGTATTACATAAATGTATTAAATGTTCTAAAATATACAGTACTGCACATTCCCTGAAGAACATAAGGACAGAAGCACTCAAGTGGAAAATATCAATGTCAATGCAAACCCAACTCTTCTTCCTCAATATTTCAAGTCAAGCCAAGACAATGGTGATAACCAAGGTGTTGGTCTCAGAAATATTTTGCAATTTTTTATGCACATAATCTGTCACACCAATAATACTAATCCTTTAAAAACACATTTTTGTCATTGTGCTTTCTGCTTTTTATATAATAGTGAAGTAAAATTTAGTTAAGGTTACTTGCATTAGCTTCAACTAATAAGATGCCATAAGAAATTAAGACAAGCCACTTGAGGCCTAAGAAAGACCACAGGGGATTTTTATTCACACCCATACCCTCATGTCTGCAATGTTATCAACATTCAGTTAAATAACATGTCTCAATAAGTACAAAACCTTGTCTTTATATATAGATATATATAGTAATATATTCAAGCAGAACTATACTATCAAACAGGAAATTTTGAAAACCTAAATCAGCACATTGATCACAGCCACTTCACTGCATATATATTGATCCTATATACACACACACACACACAAAAAGACATTTTAACTGTTTATTACCAAGGTGTAATACAGAACTACTGCAGTGAAAGCAGTGGCTTGTCAAAGCCTCATTATTTCTCTTGTCCCTCTGTCCAAGTTCCACATCCCACACTTAGCTCTGCCACACAGAGACAAAAAGAATCAGGAGAGCAAAATAATTTTCCAAAACAAAGGCAAGGTCCAAAGCTGACAACTGCCCATCCTCACTAAAGTCTGGACACAGCAATCTCAGGGGCTTACCAGGGATTCCCAGCCACCATTGCTGCTTTACCAGTTTGCCAAAAGAAACACAGACAAAAAGCTACGCATGCCTTAAGTCACATTCTAAATTGGCTCCCAGGAGCATTTCTACCTTGTTCACTAAAGCACAGGGTATGTTTTCACAGTGTTTAGCATATGCTATGTAACCTGAGCAGGACTTGTATTGTTCCAGTAGTTGTTTTTCTAAAGCATGTTCCCATCAGGACCATAATTACATGCAAAAGGCCAGAGTTAGAGTCGTTCATAAAGTCACTTTAAATTTTCTCTAACGCTTTCTTAGCAAGATTAGGGCATGTCTTGAAGCTGAGTATGGAAGAAATCACAAATCTTGGGCACAGATACAAACCAACGATAAAAGTTCAAATTATTCCAGGTAACTTTATGTATTCCATGACCCAAAATGCTATAGGGAAAAGTCTCCTGATGTATTTTGAAGAGCAGTGCATATTTCAGCTATTTCTGCAAGGGTAAGCACAATTTAGATAGCGTTAATCATTCACAAGTATCTTATAGACCTGTGTTTATGACAAAAGCTCCTGGAAACTTGAGTCTGAAGTTCTCAAATCACACTTCTCCTGCAGCTTCTAAGGTTAAAAACCACAAGTGGCATACACTTAGCAGCAGCAGGATTGAGCCTGATGCCTGTAAAAGAGGCAATGGACATGGAATTGCCATTTCTTTGCTGGCCCAATGTCTCTCTTTGGGAGCATGTGTCTCCTGCCATAGACTGATGTTGCAGAAGAGATCATTTACATAGAAAATGTATAAATTTATTGAATAATTTTACACCTACCCCAAGAGTTATTGTTTTCTTTTCCACAACAGCAAGCAATCTTTAGGATATCATTTTGCATACAGAGAAGAGGATACTCTAGCAATAAAGCTGCTTGCCTGAGACTAAATCCTGCCAAGCACCTCTTTTGCACACAGTCTTCTTGAAATCAATGAGATTTCTTGAATGAGCTCTTCACACAAGTAAAAGGATCAGGTCCTTAAACAGCAGAAAGTAGGGACGACCATGTTAACATAAAGCATCAAACAGGAGGAGGTCTTGGCAGTGGACTGAAGTAGAGTCACCTACCACACATGGTTAATGAGAAGTGACAGGTCAAATTCAGAAGAAATGTAAAGAGGGGCACTTTCCTGCCTGGAACAAAACCTGTTACAGAGGTCTGAGCTCTGCTTCTTGTGTAGTATCAGGTAGTAGCAATGCAATTAACCATCATCCAAGGAATTGCCAAAGCTTACCAGCATGATGATCACCAAAATAACACAACAAACACCCTAGAGACACAAAAAACCACAGCCATCTACCTTCCAATACACACCACTGAACCACAGGAGACTGTCCAGCCCTGGACACCAGAGGAGAGGTTCAGCACAATGCCATGAAAAGGCAACCAGGATGTGAAATCATCCTGGGATTTGATGTACACGTGCCAGGGAGCTTTCCAAAATCACCAAGGCACTGTTTCCCTGATTACCCTGGGTTCCTCTCACTTCTGACACAGTTCACTTGTGTGCCTCCCAGACAGCAGCAACACTGGCATGAGGCCTCTCACCTGTCAGGCTCCTTCTCCTCCCTTCTTCCCCCACAAACACCTCTCAGCACTGCTGAAGATCCAGCCAGCTTTGGACCCTGTTTCACTTCAACTTCTAAACCTCTACATAATTGACAACAGAAACATTTAATTCTGATTCAGCCGCTGCATTTCTCTTCTATTTAATATATATTTTAATACTGGAAGGAAGAGGGGGTGAGGACACAGCTCTTTCCAAGCAGAACTAATCCTCCTTTGAGGACGGGCAAGCCCCACACAGCCCTCGAATCCAAACGGCAAGAGGCTCTGGGTTAGCTGGGGAGGCTGCACATCTCAGCAGGTTGTAAAACGAGGATAAACAACAAATTATAACTTAGTGGCAACTTCCTTTCTCCCCCTGCAGCCCGGGATGTGCGAGACTGGCCACTGAGTGCGTGGGTAAGTGCGGGGAGCACATATGTGCCAGCAGAGTTTATAGTGAAGGAGGGGAGCACGTGGGTGGTAGCAATTTAAAAAGCAGCTGTGTGTATGTTTTTCCCAGTTAGGCTGTGAAATCACAAATGGTGGAATCAGCACTGTAAGCTTAAAACCACGTTAACCCACTTGGCTGTGTTTTACCGTTAACTTTGCGTCTACGTTTTTTCCTTATTTTTCTGAAGGACTCCTCATCCCATCCACCTCCTATCCTATTATTAGTAAGAGGGTAAAATGTCACTAAGTATTTCTATTGTAGCAACAAAAGAGTGAAAAATTAGAAAGTATTATAAAACAGGACATTTGTGGCCAGAGCCTTTGGAACATTCATACTGTTACATATACTTTCTCTAAGTAATCAGGAATGTATTGGTATTTTTAAATTATGTATCTCTAATAACACAAAAGTATTTAAGAACAGAAATAGACAGTAATGGAAAATGCAGTCAACTGTTGACAACATATAGAATTTCAGAAAATAATTTACAGAGAACAGCACAGCAGATGAGTCAAAATTTTCTCAAAAATATTTCTTGCCTCCGATAGTCCAATGTAATTCATTTTCTATCTCTGTTCATTAATCATTGTTAAAATTAGTGATCCATTTCTTCCACTCTGCCATCTGCACTCAGCTTCGTAACAAACATGACACCTTCCTGCATAATAAAACCTGACAACTACGAGGATGCATTTCCAAATAGCTTTCTGCATATTTGCACCTCTATAACTGATTCCGTTGTCAGACAAAAGTGGATTATTTAACCAGAGTTCTTTCTTTATCAATTCAGTACACAAACGTGTGCTTGTGAGGGAGTGCATGCATGTGTGTGTATAAAATGATCAAGTAAAAATCACTTAATTTGAATTAAAAACAAGATATACGAGTTATCTTTGAATTCTCATGGTAGGTAAAATTGATCATATATATGTATGTTAGTTTTAATCTTCTACTATGAAGCTTAAGTATGTAACATTTGGATTGGCTTCATCTTGTAAAGTTTGCATACACTAGAATTATCCTGACACTCCAATTTCCTCCAAAAGAAAAAAAAAAAAAATCATATCCAGCTCGGTTTTGTTTCCCAGCCTTTGATCACTGACAATTTCAAATAAATATTTTTAAGATAAGATGAAATATCCAAGCAATGAGAAGATATAAAAAAGTGCACAGATAAATAATTAAAATTCAGGATGTCATTTCCATCCTGTTCAGGCTAGCCTCTAATCTCCTGGTGACAGACAGGGGACCAGAGAACAGGGTTTGGTTCTTGGTCTCTTTCCATTCCATCAACAGACTTGGAAAGCCACGGCAGCAGGGCATCTGAGTGGTCCCTTAGTAAACGCTAATTACACTTAGATCCCACTGATTAACAGAAGCTGCAGTCCTCAGCACACTGAAAATTGGGCTAATGGTGGGAGCATTAGGCCATCCACATGCAAGTCAACGTGAACCTGTCCCCTGACTGTGGGGAATCTGGTGCCCTGTTGACAGCTCAGTTTCATGGGCAGAACTGGTCAGCCATGAAAGCCTCTGTCCACTGCTGCTCCAAACCTGCTGGGCAGCGGGGAGGGGGCACTAAGCAACACAAAAGAGCACACCAGAGTCCTCTGCAGGCTAAGGCAGTTACCAAAACCTTTAAAATACTGTCAGTCAGACCTGAAAAATATACTAATCTTTAACTGGAATTGGAAAAGGACCACCTTTTCCACCAGAGAATGTGATTGTTCCACAGTAACATCAAACAGTTGTGCCTACAACAAGTCTGCAGGTGCCCCATAAGTGCAGCCAGAGTGACAAATACAACATTCAGGATGGGAACAGTTCCTTTTTCATCAGCTTCCTCGATGGTAAGTTTTGAGTCATGGCCACCACAGCCACACACTTGTTTACCTGCGGGCCAGGTGAGGCCACCGAGCATCCCCCAGGCCCAGCAGAGCTGCTGCCCACACACACCTGCCAAATGCACCTCTGAGGAAACACCCAGAGCTTGGGAAGGGCACAAAGGGCTCACAGTATCCACGGGTAGGTTGTGCTGTGTTCAAGAGAGCATGCTCATGTCCCAGGTTTGCCAGCTGACCTACTCACTAAACTTGGGCAAGCTGTCCCACCTGCCAATGTCCCCATTTCCCCATTATTCATGGAGATGCCCATGCTTGTCTCCATTGCAACCCATTGACAAGAAAGGCTAAATGGCTTTCAACAGCATCACCCACTACAGCTCCTATAAGCAAACAGTACCAGTATAATGTAGTTAACACATCTTCTCTCAGTGGCCCAGTTTCCAACTCTGCACTACCACCAGTATTATTCCTCCCTCTGATAAATTTGTGATAGAAGCTGTCAGTGGAGAAAAGATCTTCCACTGCTGACATAATTGAAAACGTATAGGACATGGACTTTTTACATTCTACATTTATATGCGATAAGAACATATATTGCAATGTTTCTTTTTGCAAAATGTAAGGAGGAACTTGAGTAAGAGCCCAAAGGGTCAAATCCAAATTGAAGCAACATCTTCAACATACATTATGAGAAGCAGCAGAACATTTGAAGAACAAAGGATCCAGATCTGCCTTCAGATGTAAGCCTATGCTTACACATGCACAACAGGCCCAAAGGAGACCAAAGTTTCTGCAAAAATTATTTCAGAAAGCTAAATAATTATTATCTTGAAGGAAGCCAAAAAAAAAAAATAAAAAGTAAATTGATCTATTTTTTGATACAACACTGCCTAATACAACAGCAAATATATGACAATTTTTGGAAGAAAATCTGCATCTGACATGAAAGTGCCTGTTCAGAATTTAAACCAGATGTGCTATAAAACAGCTGAAATCCAAATTTTGGGAAAAATCAAGATGCAGAAAAGATGTAGCAACTGACTTCTGCTGGATACTGCAAGGATAAGAGAGCCTTCTTTTTAAAGCACTTAGACTGGAACCTTTTTAGGTGCACAGAAACATGTTAATAATACCTGTTGGTATTGTCTTTTTAAAATACATTTCATTTTGTGATCTAGGGTTCGTTGGGGGGTTTTGTTTACTTATTTTCTTATTTTTCTCTCCATCTAGAAATTGGCTGTCTAGCCTATTTATGAATTTTCTGTATGTTCTTGTATAGCACTCAGTAAGCACTGGAGAACAACTACTAACTATTCCTTTTATTCTTCTCTTAAAAGAAAAAAAAATCAAACAGGCATTGTCTCTGTAGCTGCCTCTTTTGCGTTTTAGTTTCCTTTTTTCTTCACATGTCTGCATACTGACACATTCAATTTCAGGTTATCAGCACATCTGAATTACAGAATACTGATGGGGATAGAGGGCAGGCCTCTCTGGACTGATTAGCATCATTTAAGAAAGCATTCACTTGCTTGCTTCATTGGCTGCAGGGATTCCATGATGGGTGGCCTTTTAGCATTAGAAGTCAATATGGAGCAATCTCATTTGAATTAAATATGGACAAAAGAAAAGATTTGATTGTGGTTATTCATAGCTAACCTTTTAATTTCACAAAGCTCTGAAATTTGGGAGTTTGTAAGCCCTAAAACTTAAATATACTTAGTTTTTCATTTCTTTTCAACTCCCTTCTCTTCTCCTCCTCCAGTTTTTATGTACTTTTTAATTTGTGCAAAACTTAAACCAGAAGCTTATTTCAAAAGAAATGTCTGGATGAATATTCAGGAAAACCTTTTAACCTAGTTAAACCTACACTGACTATAAAAGGAGGAATGCCTGATTCTAATCCATAAATGTATGTAAATCCACACTGAAAAACATATTTGTCTCTATCAGACTCATACTTGTTTCTGAATGGACCATAAATGCAGCCAAGTATTTCATTAACACAAATAATTATGTATGGCCAGTCATTATGACCTGTGTTAACAAGAGCCTAAGTCCACAGAAAGGTTGCAGTGATTTAAAGTACAGCAACAAAATCTGATCACAAGGAAACACATTTCTAGTCATTTCTAGTCTTTCATTAAAGTAAAATTATTCTATGAACCAATACATAAAATAGAAATAACAAGTTCCACCTAACCAGTAAAATCACAGAAATGTGTAACATCAAGCTACAGAAATAGTTGGGAGAAAATAAGTAAATCTTGAGTTTTTCAAGAGATCAAAAGAAGTTAAGTG
This sequence comes from Chaetops frenatus, assembly GCA_013400775.1. Taxonomy (NCBI): domain Eukaryota; kingdom Metazoa; phylum Chordata; class Aves; order Passeriformes; family Picathartidae; genus Chaetops; species Chaetops frenatus. Next base: position 547,519 of record VZTR01007561.1, read on the forward strand.
CAAAATTTGAATTCCAAGTAGATGAAAGCACAAAAAGTGTAGCCAGCCTCTCTGAATATCTGATCCCTCTGCACTTGAAGACAGTGGGAGTTTTGCCATTAACTTCAATGGAAGCAGAATCAGACATTGAGAAATGAAGTGGAAATGGCTTTTGCTGAGCTGGGCTGACTGCCATGATACAGGATAAGCTCAGCCTATGAGGAGCAGAGGATAAATATCACTACTTGTAGCACATGACTTGTGCCTTTGCTGCCTATCCCAAAAGACCAGGCTTAAATTTGAAATATATAGTTAACTCCAGTCCAGACAATTTCATAGATATCCTGATGAAGGAGAGAAGTAGTAAGAGTCCCCCAGTGGGTGTCTGATAGAGAAAGACTCCAGCAAATCATTCCTGTGTTGCAGACACCACCGAATCCTGAATCAAGGCCTGTTTAAAGCATTTCCATGGATAAACATTAAAGATCAACCCAACCCCTTAAAAGGGAGCACCAAAACACTACCTGCATTTAGACCCTCTAGTTGTTTTATGGAAGTTCAGCTTGGAACCATCCAAAGCACTCAGAGTTACTCCTGGATTCCTCAATATTTTTGTTTGTTCCCACTGTTCTAAGAGAGAGCACCTAGAGGAAAGGGAATGGAAGGTGGGCAATACATTTCCTGAGGAAACATATGCATTCAGCCTTTTCAAATTGTATGATCTCACTGTAGCACTGACTAGTTTTAAAACTCAGCTTTTTCAAGGTTCCCTTCTGTACCCAGTTAAACAAAAAAATGTTGATTTTAGATTTTTTTCAAACCAACCTCCCACACCTCTGCACTCTCTCTCATGCAGCATTATAGCAACAGTATCTTTAGCATGCATTTTGTCCATTTTCAAATGGAATAAGTCTAAATAAAGAAACAAAAGTGCTTGGGAGCACTTTCACTGCAGCATAAGCATTCTGAAAAGGCCCTTCACAAATGTTTCCAATATGCTTTATACTGCAACCCAACGTGCAACTTCTAAACTACACCACCACAAGTAAGAAATTAGAAATGTTGAGGGCTATTGAACACTGAATTTTCACAGTGCATCTGCACAAAGTTATTTAGCACAGATGTTTCTGTAATTGTGATCCACTGGAAAAACTTAAAGTGTTCAATGGTCCTCACACTTCCACCTGCAGAGCAGTACTGGTCTAGTACAACTATGCTGAGCTGTAACATATAAAAAGCAGCAGCAGAGGCTGGATCTGACTTTGTAAGGATTTTCACAAATAGTGTTATTCTGCTTTGTTTGTGAAGGGGTGCCACGATTTTGGGTTTTTTCTTTTCGTTTACAAAGAGACCCACATATTAAAAAGGGGTGAAATAGATTTTACATGCCTGGCTTTGAACCTGGGAATCTCCCACAGTGCAACTAATTGCATTGCCAACAAGACACAGGAGTACACCCACAAGCAGCATAAAATGTAACTGTGAGGGGTGTGATGGTAAGTCTTTATAAATAATACATTCATCCCAAGGTGCACTTGTGTCTATGTTGTTAATGTAGGTATTTTTTCATTAGTAGCTGTAAAGATATCTGGGCAGGTGAACATCAATATGCCTCCAAAGACAATAAAAATTGGGAAGCAAGAGAACAGGACTTGTTTGTTAAGCAGAATGGTTAGAGAGACTCAGTTTGTACAGGAGCAAAAGGAAGTGAAGCTCATTACAGAGACCCTGTCTCCCCCATGCATTCACATGGCCTCAGAAATTTCCAGGAGAGCATCCCCCTATTCTGACTGTCCACCAAAGAGTGTGTCTGAGAGACAGCAGAGACAGGCAGTGTCTTCCTGCCCACAGGAACAGCTGAGCAGAGCAGGCAGCACCAACCTGCCTGAACAGCACTGAGTAAGGACCAATAACTTCAGCTAACCTCTCCTGCATAGCCCTAAAAAAGGATTATACAGATTCTTTCAGCTGAGAAAACAAGAGGGAATTGATTAGAGAAAAGATTTCAGGCATGACAAGGATAAGAAAATTTTGATATAAAAAACATCTAATAAGGCTATCAGCACACATTGGGCTGTAGAAGTCCATAAAAATTTAGTGATAGGTTGCTGGTTTTCAAAACACAAATCCATAATGTGGACTCATATTTTGAGCCATAAAAAGTGAGGATAATGGCTAAGTTAGCATTTGAAAATTGGCTGCAGCAACTGCTAAATACATTTTTCAGAGCATATGAACTATAATATGACAATTAGTCCCAACTAGATAACCACTCCATGCTGCTGTCCCACCAGATCTAACAAAGGTATCCATGCCAGTGCCTCAGCAGGAGAGCAGCCAAGATCACTTAATTGCTCCAAGAATCTATATTTTTTACCATTCTTGTTGCTAAGGTTTTACTTATTTCATTTGCTACAATGCTCTGCTACCATCTTCAATTTCCTGTGGAGTCCTGCACAATGATGTTTTACCCTTCTCTCCTTCCCTGCTTTCTGACTGGGCCATTTCTTTTTTGTCCATGTGCCTTCTTCCAAGGTTATGTGACTGACACCCACATCTACCTCCTGTACCTGTCTCCATCTGAGCATTGCACACCTGCCTGCATCTGAGATCACCTCTTACAATTACGTTGCTGTCAATTTAAACTAGACTGGATAAAGTGAACTATCTATCTTTCCTTTCAATCTGATGCCATTCCCTTCTTTGTCACTGTTCATATGCGATGCCATTTCCTGACCTCCTTCAGTGTCAATCCTTACTCTCTCTCTCAAAGATTTCAAGTAACTCCCAAACCTGCTGCTCTTTCCCATGCCCTAGTTTAAGAAACAATTCCTTTCTAAACAGAAGACTCTTCAACTTCTCCATCCTGACTGCTACTGCAACTACTTCTACTTACTCATTCCCCAAATACTCAGCTCCACCCCAGCACAGACAGCTGTTCCCTGAGTAGGCCCAAGTGTTCTGCAATAGAAACAATAAATAATTAAATGATAATGAGGAGGCAGCATGCTGATAGAGGAGGTGGCACTACATCCTACAAGACAGCGCCGAATCAGTGTGCCAAGATAATAGAGAGAACCCAGGCATCTATAAACTGAATTTTCATTTAATTCTGAAAAGCGGAATTCTGGTTGGCCACAGCAAATATCTGACAGTAGTGCACAAGGCTTTGATTGTATCAAATTTACCACCCTGGGAAACATTTTAAGGGATGTGCATAATGGGCTTTTGAAAACTGGATGCAGGGGCCAGAAGTCCAAAGCCATGCAAGCCCTTGACCCTTATTCAGGCACCTAAATCCCACCAAAATGTAGCTCAAGCACCTTAAAACCCAAAAGGCCACACACTTCAGAAGATTTAAGCCACAGGCATGTAGCTCCCTGAGACACTTTTGAAGTCATAACCCCTGGTCAAATGCTATCTTCAATGCTACCATCCCACCACCTCAGCTCTCACAGCAATTTTATCCGGTTGATGTATTTATTCCTGTCCTGTTCTGCTAGGAGCTGTAAAAATAGCTTCATTGTTCCACCTTAGAGGTGGCTGCTGCTCAGTAGGAAACCTTCTTAAGCAACAGTTTCACAGTCATTTTGTTAAACTTGGTAAGGGCAGCAAACTTTAGGGCACTTGAGTGAAAGTTCACAGATAAGCACAAGCTCCTCTCCTAACCAAAGACCTCATCAAGAAACATGAAAATAAACGTGTATTGCAAAAAATATTCATTCAGTCCTTTTTCACACTAAGCCTCATGGTGTTTAAAACCTTGGCACATTTTCGGGTTTCCAGCTATTCTCACTGCACAACAACATGAACAGAAAGTAGCTGCCTTGAAATAACCATTTCTAAAAGCTTTTGGGCTCCAATTCCTTCTGTGCGAAAACACCAACCCCGTTTCATGCAGGAGGAGGTATTTTAACGTTCAAGAGGCAAAATTTAGTCTCAAAAATAAATAAACGAGGAAATGTTAACAGTAAAAAGGTAATAGGGAAAACAAGAGGGGAATTAAAGCTGAAATGTCATCCTTAACTCACCCCCACCGTGCCCAACTCTTGCAGGGGTCCTCTAACAATTGGTAATCCTTCATAGTGTACCATATGTGCTGCAATAACAAGGCCCAATGAGGTACATTAAGGATGTCATTTCAACCTTACCTCCTTGCTTCTGTGAGATGAAGGGAGACCCTGAACTCCATTTTAACATAGTCTAGTGATTAAATAAAAGAAAAGTTGTACTTTGCTAGGACAATGCTGCTCAGTTTTGTAGTGTAAATAAAAACGGCTTAAGTTGGTCAGCTGCTAACCACATGGTAATAATAAGTACAACAGACCGAAGTTCACAATTATTTCAGATTTACTCTCTTCCTGATCTTTCATTTTTATCAGCAAAACATCCTCTTGGCAATGGGAAGCTAAGCTGAAACTTAAATGAAAAAAATGCAAGAAGTAAATGACAAAAGACACAATTTTATGAAAGGAAAATATTCAGACCTCAGCCTTGACCTTGACCTTTTACTGTCTTTTAACATTAAACATTTGCCCCACCTTCGAAAAGATAAATGTGGCTTTTGATGACAGCCTATGTTATCTGAGGATTAAAATAGCCCTCTTGCAGTGCTCAACATTAAAGTCTTCCGCATTTGCAAAATTGCAAACAGATGCAACTCAAGTACCTGCAAATAATCTGCCAAGACCAATTTCAAAAGGGAGATTTCAAAATATGTGGAAGTCATTAGGACATGTATTATTTTTGCAATGAATAGGCGCCAGGAGTGTCTCAAGAAGCAGATGGGTGCTACTTTGTTTATAAAAGATCAACAGAATATTTGCCTGTAAATGAAGACGTATAAGCTATATGAAACAATTATGTTAAAATGGTGAATGTTTCAAAGCTAATTGTAATGGTCTTTTAAGATCTGAATTCCTCATTTCTTACAGCATGCTAAAATATCATTTTAGTTTTGGTCTTGATTGATATAATTACAAAAATGGCAGAAAATTAAAGCAAATGCTGTCAGTTTTGCTGTTGTAAATGTTGTCACTTTATCACTTGTTTACAGTTGCACCCATACTGATAAGTGAATATTTTTCAACATGCATAAAAAATACGACCTTAATCTCATGGGAAAATACAGAAAGGACAGTAAAAAATGTTAAGCTTAAAAACAAAACAAAAATATTTCCCAAACTGCGACATGCTACCTAATGACCAGTAGTTTTAAAATTCTCCTTTATAAATTTCCAGCTTAATAAAAGAGAGGATCACAAAGGAAACTATGGCTATATATAACATATAAAAATTTATAAAGAACTCAATAAACATTAATACATTATCCCTGCAACAGAACAATAAGCTGTAGCACAATATGGCTGGTTAAAATCTCAATGTTGTATTTCTCAAAGTAATATATTTTAAATCAGGCTTCCAAATGATAATGAAAAATTTGTCTGTCCAGATACTAAATCTATTTGGCATTATTTACCATGAGGAGCATGTATAAACTGAAAAAAAAAAATCCCCACATATTTTACTTGCCCATCAAAAAAATTAATTGCTTGGGCAAAGAGAATTTTGCACTGTTGATTAAGATAGCTATACCCAGAAAATTCCACTGAATAAACACTTTTACATTGGTCTCAGTACTGGTAAAGAGTATTATTACAATCATAGTTTAATATGTGTATTAAAAATAATGGGGGGACATGGGGAGGTTTTTTGTCTGTTTGTTTGGTTGTTGTTTGGGAGGTTTGTTTATACACAATTAGACTTAAATATATAGAAATATAGAATATATAGATGTCTATGTCAAAATAGTCATTCAAGATTTGCTGACATTGTAACATACCAACAACAGTGTGGCTACCTTCATTTATTGCCATTTACACAAAACTGATACACCAGCATTAAAAAGGAGTGGAAGACCTCAGAGTGCAGATTAGGAGACCCAGTGAAAGTCAGAGAGCAAATGCAAATACTTCAATATTTTTCACACTCAGGGTTTCACCAGGTCCTGCAAACTGCAATCTTCACTTCCTCCCCCCCCAATGTGATGAAGTTTCTGCTAGGACCTAAAAACTATGTTCTTCACTGATAATCTTCCAACTGGGGCTTCTACAGCTAGTGTATACCTGTAAGACAGAGAGAAGGAGAAAGTAAGAAGAAAGAGAAGAAAATTTTTTAAAAAGCTGCTAAGGAGGTATTATGAAAGATAAGCAAGAAGAGCTAAGCAAAGAGAAGAAAACAAAACAAATATCAGAGCAAACAAAACCTTTATCCCCCTACTTTGAATTAAAAAAAAAAAAAAAAAAGCTTCTAACATGTGAATAAAGCATCAGACTATGGAATTAATGGGATTTTTTCTTGTCCATACATACTTTAGATAAATGTACTAAAGGTAAAGCATATATAAAAAACAAAGCTGCAGTTGGTGGAAATGTTTTTCAAAACTTGCATTGGCTGCTATATAAATATAGTGAGCAAATATCTGGCACCTTGTAGGAGACACAATTAAAACCAGAAGTGGGCTTCCATCCCCCAGAGCTCAGAGTGTCAAGTCTCAGCATTATCAACAGAATCAGAGTTAGGTTTCAGCTAACTCCTGGCTAATGGGAGCAACAGGCAAGTAAGGCTGAGAGACCCAACACAAAAATTAATAATGCTCTGGCAATTTTAGAGCTGAAAGGCTTTGGAAGCTGCAGTGGGTTGTTCCCAGCCATGGTCAGGGCGAGCCATTCGAGCACAGGTCACCCTAGAGCAAAATGCTCTTTATGGAACGTTTTCACCTTGAAAGGTACAGCTCTGTCACCTGGTGCTGCACCTCACAGCCTTATTCTCAGCAGTGCTTCATCACCACCTCCCCGTGGGACACCTGTGGGCAGAGCTACTGAAGAGAGCACTGGCCAGGGAGAGTCTAATTCTACAGATCTGCCCATCACCAGTGTCAGGAAGCTGGTGGGGGCAGCTGCTGCAGAAGGGTTAGACAGTAACACTAAGCAGCTCCAAGTGGGTAAATGCAACAAAAATTGCTCCCAACTGCTGTCCTGGTCCCACAGGGTGAAAGGGAAGGACCATCTTATCTTGGATCATACCTGTTCCAATTTATTACATTTCCCCATTGGAGCTTTTTAAAGACTTATTTCCAGTTTTACTGCAACCAACCCAGGTCAGATGAGCAGAGATACTGCCTTCTGTTCCTCATCCAAACCCATTTGAGATCAGTTTACCCGAATTTGGCCACTGGGCAACCCCTTCACCTCCTTAACCTTAAAGGGACATCCCCCTTCCACTGCCCCAGCCCTCCCCGCATCCTGGAGGACCCAACAGGCAGGAGACAGGCTGCAAAATAGCAAGGCACGACAGTAAATTTTATTTGAAAGCAGTTGCCAGATTTCAGATATGGCAGGATTCCTGTTTGTTTGGAACAGGAGGATGTATTTATACTGCAGATACGGTCTGAGCAAGAGGTTGTCTTGCTGACTGCTCAGAACACGTTTGTGGGAGTTTGATTTCAGCTTACGAAGGGGTCTGCACCATCTGGAGACTCCCACAGTCTCTGGTCCACTTCAGGAGCCATGAAAGAGTATATTTAAAACTGAATTGGAGGGGGGCTGCTTGACTCATGCCAGACTATACAGTTATGTAAAACAGAAGAAAAAAAAACAAAACCATTTGCAAGTACTGGTACCATAAATCTGCACTGAAAACCTACGTATTCCAATAAATTCGGTTACAACACATACTGACCCTGTTCTGAGCAAACCACACAATTTTAAAATTATGCCAGCCTCTGCAAAACTATGTGGGATCTCTTACACCATGAATTAATATCCACGAGAGACTTAGCTGAGCTCATCAAACTCATTTCACATAAGACAACATATTAAATCACCCCAGGGATGAAGTACATGAAAAGCCAGAGTGCTATCAAGCATGCTAGGTCCCTATAAGGTAGATTTCTCTAAGCAAAATATTAACTATCATTTCAGAATACACTGCTGCTATTGTTTATACGTACCACGTAATGAAATGCTACTCCTGTTTTCACCAGATGGTAGCACATATAATTTTCAGGCCTTCAGTTCATATCATAATACAAACAATTGGTATGGCAAATATTACCAGTCTATAAACACTTCCACTGTTCCTCTTACACACACACACAAAAAAAAAATTTTAAAAATCCAGTTTTTCCATTTCACCATTGTAATAGAAATAATGATAATTTCTGATATACCAAGATATCTGCATATTTGGTCACTTTTTGCCACCCAAAACAAATGAAATGATCAAACCTCAGACTTTTTGGCTGCTTCAACATTTTAAATGAAAATCAAATAGTAACAAAACTATGTAAATATCAAAATGCTTAAATGGTACAATACAAGATGTATCCTTAATACATTTTAACAATAACACATGCTGTGTTCCTACACTGGAATAACATCATCCATATGAATCCCAGGAATTTAGTACATCTGACAGTTTCTCTCAACCACCCATAACATTCTTTCCTGTCTCATTGTAGCTGGCGAAAGAGAATTCTATAATTGAGTGGTACAGAACATGTGCCCTCCCTGCTAGAAGATGACAGATGGATTATAAAAACTTCAAAGCAGAGCATTTGGAGCACCAGGGGAGAGATAGTGGGTATTTGAACTCTCAGTCTTTACCCAGGAGACAATGGCACTCTGACATGGTGCATATATCAAGGAATGGTGTAACTAGATAGACATAATCTTTCTTTTCAGTAAGTATTTAACATTCTGTTACGAACAAGTTTCAGCCTAGCTAAAGTGCAACTCATCTTAATACTAATCATCGTAGCCTGAAAGGCTACATGCTCCCTTTTTTCAATTTTGGCTCAACTGCTCCTTCATAAAACTGTTTTTTAAAGGACAGAAGCAGCGTTACATAGGTGCTCGGGTAGCAGAAAGGCTATTTTTAATCTTAAAATTAATGTTTTGTTGGGATTTAGTATTTGCATGTGTGTAGGTCAACCTCTTTTGCTTGCTGGAATGCTTATTTGCATTGTCTGCATTTAAAGCCCGCTCTGCATCAGAGTTTACATACCACATGTTGCTGATCATTCACTAGTTACTAAAGTTCCCCTAAATTATTAACATCCCTTCAAAAAACCCTTATAATTCCAGGGGCATAAATCCTTTCAAGGAATTGATCCTTTCACTTTTGCTGCTATACCACAATGATGGCTGATTGTCTGATGCCATCTTTATTAAGATAAATTATAAACTGAAAATAAAAAATCTCATCCATCTCCACCTTTTAAATACCTGCTGGAAACATAGAAAGAGAGATAATCCCATTCACACTTCTGGTGTTTTAAAAATTTCTTAAAGTTAACAAGAATTGCACCAGCATACAGATTTTTCTAAATCATTACCTCCCCATACAAACACAGGGGCTTGGTATATCTTGAAATTGTTCATCAATTTCTTTTTACCACTCCTGTTACAGCCGTTGCTCCTGGTTTATATTAAGAAATTACTTGCCGAAATTGTTTTTTAAAAATACCTATGACTTCCAGTAAGGTCAGAAATAAAAACGAGTTTAGAGGTCTCATTTGCCTATATCACAAAAAATCACACACACACACATGATTTGACACAGTTTGCAGCCGCTGCTCAGGCAAGGCCCAGGACTAGAATAGCAAGGGTATTATTGCAGGTCAGGATTGAGGGGTACTGGCAGAGCTGTGTGTGGGAAAGCTTGCATAACAGCCACCCTGTGCCAAGCTTTAGCCTTTGTTATTAGGCCCTTTAATGAACGCCATATTCACACAAAATAAATAAAAAAAATATGCTGCATATTTTAAGTAGAGTGAATTCAAAACTAAACAATTGGAAGCTTCAACGCTACAAGAAAGCCACACAGTAACTATTCCCATTCTCCTACAAATGCATTTAATAAAGTAACATGCGAGCAATTTTAAATATTTGATCCTTTTATTATACAGTCGAAAATGAAAAAAAAAAATTAAAAAAGCAAGCAAGCACTCTGGAAGATGATGAGGCTGTAGTTTTTAAGTAGCAAGTAAAAACAATAGCACCAAGATAACACAGAGGAAAACAGAAGCGAGGAACTTTGCAGCTGTGTTAATAAAAAAGGTCCCAGCTCCAGCAGTAGAAGAGCTTTTGCTCATGCACTGCCCAGTGCTTCACACCATGGATGGCTCTCTAGCAAGAGCACTGTGGCAAACTGCAAAGTTTCCTACTAATGTATATTTTTTGTGGCAAATTGCAATGTTTCCTACTAATGTATATTTTTTTCCTGCACAAAACATTAATCCCAGTCTTTAAAAGAGGGTAGGAGGTGGAAGACTGTGATGCTTTGAAGGAGACCTGTTTTGAGAAACCCTTTTTTAAGTGCATTTTCATCTTTTCTTTTTTTCCAGTGATCTTCTGCCATACTGGAATGTAAACACCACAGGAATAGACAGAATCTCGAATTAAGGATTTGGATGCCTTTCTTTAGAAGTAATCTTCAAAGAATGCACATCCCAAACATCACAGGGGCTCAACAAGCGAGGAAGCTAGCTACTGCACGTGAAACTGCACAGGTCATACCTAGTACATACTACCAACTTGGGTCCTGAACTGCTGCAAATGCAGACAAAACTGTTTTGAACCTCAGTATATTTGACAGGCAGGAGTATCAGGGACAGTAATGTTGCTTTAATGGAAGAAAGCCATTCCTTCACAATGGCACTAGTGTACTTATACACACTGTGTTGTTGAATTAAAAGTTAGCTCAGCAGGACCCTAGCTTTATTTTTGTCAGTAAGCATCCACCATCAGTAGTTGACACTAGTGGAGAGGAAAGGCATGTCTTATTTACAGATGCTATTGTGCAGGCTTTAATAATAGTAAATACACAGAAGACAGACTATTGTGGATGGAAAAAATCTTTGGTTTAATGAACTGTCAACTCGTCCATCAGGATGTTACCCAACCTAAAACCGCCAAATCTGGACAAGCTCTTTGATGATATAAAGCAGGCAGGAGGTTTTGTTCACACGCAACAAAATGGAAGAGATTGCTGCCATTAAAAATATACTAGCCCATGCTAGCACTAACTGCCACACATTTGTTAGATAATAGCTTGGGTTTTTTTCCTGTGAGAATAGCCTTCTGCAAGAAAGAGACATTTAATCAGAGTGATACATGACATCCAAAAACTGAAACCAAAAATTATGGCATGAGCTAAAAGCAAGTTGTCTTCCTGAAGGCAGAATACTGAAACATCTTTAAGATTAATTCCAGGAGAGAATTCTGAAAGTCAAATGCTGAAAGATATCGAAAATACATTAATTATGCACAACTCAGGATCTAGGAGAGGTTAAACCCCAACTTGGCAGAAAATTGAATCCTTTTATTTGATACAAACTTTGTACATAGTGATGTTGTGTCCTGCATCCCTAATCTCCCTAGATTTACCAATGGAGCAAAAGGGCTGCAAGACAAAGAAACTGGAGATTTAGCCATTCCAGTGTCATCCTGCAAAGAAATTAAATGGAACAGGCACCGTGGAAAAAGGCTTCTTGCAACCATTCGTGGCAGAGGTCAAGTCTCAGACCTACCTGGGGCAATTGTCCATCTTGTTCTATCAAACATTTATAACGACTTTCTCAACTCAAGTGGAATTCAAGGAATGGAGACTTTTCACAGTTGCATCTGATGACTCTCCCAGGAACAACTGTCATTCACGTGCATTAATTTTCTGTCACCTTAAGCACTAACCAACCTTTGAAGGCATGCTCCCCTACTTTCCACATTGCATATTTTCCAGTTTTATCACAGCTGAATATTAATCCCTTACATTAATTTTGTGTGTGGTGTGTGTGTATGTTAGTCCCTCTGTATGCATTTTAACACTGGGGACCCTTGCTTTCTGCTCTGGATAGTCTCAATTTTAATACTTTAACCATTTGTATTAGAATGCTCAAAATTTTGGAGGCTAATTTTGAATCATCTGCATTTTGATTCCCAGAAGGGCCAAGCACTTATTTTTCATTATGAAGTGCAACAATAGCTGTGCTCAGGAAATCAAGTCCTATGTCTCTGAGGATTATTTTTCCAAGAATCAGACACACCAAATAAATGATGTCTTTGGCAAATGCAATGCAAAATCTATGTATTAGACACACATTCAATTTCATCCTACACTTAGATACTTAAATGAAGATGAATCTTTTACATTTACTAAAGAGTTGATCGGTCTGTCTGATAACACGATACTCTCCAAAAGGTCACCAATTTGTCTAACCATAGAAACAACCACTGGAGCTGCTAAAGAAGCAGATTCCCTGAGCACTAAATTTTGAGGAAGTTCTCTGTCTCCAAGGACCCAGATAATTCCAGAACATAGACATGAGTTCTGTTCTGGTTCAAGGTATGGAAAATTCCTTAAGGTAACAATTTTTCCTTTTTTTTAGAATACTAAAGGTCACAGTCTGACACTTAATTATGACATGAATGTTCAACAGAGTGGGTAACTTTGATTTCTCAAATGGAGGCTGAACCGAACAACCTCTGTGGCAGCCAAACATCACAACAACCTCACAGCAGCATGCCCTCTTCTTCCCTAACCCTCAAGAGTAACTCTTGCCATCTTCCCAGCCTTTCTCACTGTTTTACTCCTGTAAATGAACTCTAAAATTTCTGGCTTTCTTGAGCTTTCAACTTTGATTCCCTCCACGGAGATGAAGTCAGCTCTCTGGAGTGCTACCAAAGGCCCAGAAGGCAGCAGGAGATGCAATGATAAGAATGATAAACTATCTTTAACTCAGCCAGTCTATCAGTTCTTTCAGCCATCAAGTGATGCAGGCACAGTTCTGGAACCAAGGTCCTTGTTTTCCACTGGGTCAGACCAGCTGATTTAGAAATTCAGTAGCCACAATTTTCCATTAGATAACAATAAAGGCATTACCAGAAAAATCAAATGTCAGCACTCTTCTAAACCTAAAATGCCCATCATCCCATGGTCTGACCTGGCAAAAGTGGCAGAGGAGTGCTGATAGTTTTGTGGATGCTACAAGAGCCCTGCAACTTCAGTTCAATTAAGGTAAGGAGAGACTCCTCCACCAACAGTCTTACTTCTTTAACTACAAGCCCAGATGTCCTAGCATGGAGAAGAACAGGTCATCTTGAAATAGCATGTGTGGATAAACAATAAAAAAGGGAGCAATTAAAACACTTCTTTGACTCCACAGCAATTTTGTAAAATCACCTATTTTTTTTTACTTGTATTCCCAATAATTTTTCATATATCTAAAATGTCAACAAACATTAACCAGAACTGGATAACACATTATAGGAATGCAGTGAATGGAACTGGACTACATGGTTTATTTTCAGGAGGGACTACAAGTGATTCCTGTGGACTAGTCTTGCAAACAACAGAGAAGTTATAAATCATCATAAACATTTAATTCTGATTTACCTTAAATAAATCTATATTTTTATTTCTTTGAGCTACTTGTCTGATGCAAATAAACCAGAAAATTCTTTTCAAAGGCACAAACAAGGTGTCACCTTAAGGTCTCCTAGATGTACACAACTCTAACAATTGTAACTAAAGCACTGAGAGTTTTTACTCAAGTTATAGACACTAAAAGGTTTCAGTGCTGGAGGGTGCTGGTTCTCCTATCCATGTCAACCAAGGTAACAATTCACAAATAGAAGGTGATGTAACTAGAGCATGTTGTGCTCCACTGGTCCTGGCAGGTAGTATTGACTCTGCCCATCTCCTAGCATGGGAAATATTGCAAGTGAGCCCTTTTGCCAAAGGATAGCGACAATAAAGAGCAGCATTAACCACACTCAAATAGAGAAGTATCAAAATTCACTCTTCTAGCAAATATCCAACTGTCTGATATGCCCTCCTGCAAGACTTTCCCAGCAGCTCTCTCTTGCTGAGATTGATTCAGTCCCATGCAGACAACACAAACTCTTTACCTGGAGCAACTGCTTCAGTGTGCACCTGATTGTGAATCAAATAGTTGCTAAGAGGGAATCAGAGCTCTGAAAGACCAACAGGCAAAGACCACTCAACCTGATTATGGCATTCCGTGATACCATGAAGTTGCACACCTGTTTTCACTTCTATCTTCTAAATATAGGTAAGAAAAAAAAAATATTACAGCAATTCAGAACTGACCTCTTGGTTGAATCATTTCACCAGGGGACTCCTCCATCAAACCATCCACAAGGGTAACCTCAGGTTTATCTCTCTAGAAATACAACCAACAGGAAAATTGCTTTCCATGGCTAATCTCTACAGGTGAAGAGTTAAGCTTTCCCTCTTGCTGCCAGCTTTTCCAAAACCATGATTTTTAACCAGAGACCAGGACTATTTTCAAGAGCAAAACTGTCAAATGCAGATATGAAAATCCTCTGGGGAATAGTATCAAAGGGGAAACTGCTTCATGGCTTCTGTAACATCCATGGTTGAAACTCAAACAGCTTCCCAAAGGGTCAAGGAAAATCACTGGCTGAGCCACTCTGTTCAAAGGCTGTGGCTGGAGGGGGAACTTGGGGTGAGGAATCTGTGCTTCAGCCCAGCCAGAACAAGTGAGCAAATATGTGGCAGACGAGTATCAACACATAAAAATGTGAAGGTTTAACATCTGGGGAAAGCAATCTAAACAGCCACGTACAATAACACTGAATTTGGAAATGGCATGTAAGCACAGAAAGAGATCTTGCAATTGACAGTCCTCTGGAATCATTAGTTCAGAAACACACAAAGAGTAAACACAGCCTTAGTCATTTGTTTAGAAGGGCATTAAGCATAGCACCCTTCTGCCACAGCAGAAAGCCTTGGTGCACCCACGTCCAGCATATTTTGGGCCATTCTGGCCTGGTCCTATGAAAGAATGTGGTAGAGTCAGAGGTATCAGAAAGGCCAAATAAAATGTTAAAGGAGGTAGAGTGGCTGCTCCACAGGAAAGATGAAAATACTTCTTTCCACAAACATCAGTGTGCTTGGAAGCACACTGCCACAGAAGGTGGGGCATCTCACAAACTGCAGACTGGGCAGATTTATAGTCTGTAGATGCATACTGTGGGGATGAGGATGTACCCTCCAACATCACCACAATGACAGTGGGTACCAGGATCTTGTAAAGAAAATAGACCCTCTAGAGCATCTGGACTCACTTGGTCTCCCTAACCAGCACCAGGCAGAAGGGCAAGGTGGGACACTGGCCTTCTGCAAGGGCATTTCTTTCACACCAGCCAAAGTTACCACTCTGCAAACATACAACAAAAGTTTCCTCCATCTCATTCAGACAGCCCCGATCATTTTTTTCCAAGTGAATTATTAAAACAAAAGCATACTTATATACTTCTCATCAATAATATCATAATATTTCTGAAAGGCTGCAAAAATCCTTTTACCAGCTTGGCAGACAGATATTCAAGCACTGTCTGAGCTTCAGAGGTGATTAGTGCCCCAGTTGCAAGCCCAAGACTCATTCATAGCAAGAGGCCTCCAATACCTGTAAAAATCACCTCCCAATGAATTTCTCAAGGTCACACAAAGTCAGGAAAATAATTAAGAATGAAGTTCTGTCCAGTGCTTTATCAACAAATTTAATTTTTCAGGTGTCATCCATTTTTCTCCCGATATTATGGTCATTCAAGCTCATATTTCACAGATGGACACCTTTTGCTCCAGGCATACACTACTTGATCTATTTTAAAAATCAAGCACAAGATCCTCAGATAGGGCCAATCCACACTCTCACAATGCAGGGTAACAACACACAGAGGTCACTTCTGAGCTGTTCATCCCCACTGCCTACTGGAAACTTCTCCTATGGATGCTGTGCACCCAGAACTGNGAGATCAGTGATGAAACCTTTGGATTCAGATCCCTTAGAGACAGATTTCATCAGTTATCAATTGCACCAGACAGAATTTGCCCCCAAATCTATATGATTTATCTAAAAGGGCACTCCAGCATATAGAAACAATTCAGTGCTATAAAATGACATATGATATAAAATTTCTTCATTTGCCCACTTATAGAAATACCAAGACTTAGACTTTCCTCTTATTTATTGATATGAAACTGAAGGAGTATAAATGTGGCAAAAACTTAGAAGGCCACCAAAATCCTTAATGAAACACCTGATCACAGAGGCCCCACTTAAAAAGTGAGAACTCCAAGTTCTTTGGCCTCAAGATGCATGAAAAAGCTTAATTGCAAAAGTAATGCAATACATGCTGAGGGGAGCTAGAAGACAGGTGCAAACAACTGCCAATTTTTAAAATTATTTTGCAGAATTCATTTGAAGTTCTTCATAATCACTTCAGTATCTCAGGAAAAATGGCAAGGTATCAGTAAATATAGCTGGGTAGAAGCCCAAGTTTCTCCAAGACAAAAGATTTTTACAGTAAGAGGAGGACAAAGCCAACCTGAAAACCATCTCCTTCCTTTGAATATTTTAGAGCAAATCCACTACAACAACATAAGGCTGAGAAGTGTGGGGTGGAAAGGATGTGCAGAGTTTACATTAAACTCTGCCTATGCTTGGTTTGCCAGCAATACAGGGGTTCACATTTCAAACAGGACTGGAAACAAACAGCCCCTGATGGAGCCCTTGTGAGCAACGAGAGAAACCAGCACCCAGAAGACTCTGTTGCCAGGAGTAACATCAGCAACTGGTTCTTTCACCCTGACAGACACGTTGAGAGACCCAGATGTCCAAACTGGAGGTTTTCTAAAGGAGAAATCTAAAATATGCTTGGATCATTCATATATAGAATACTTCAGGC
The DNA here is from genome assembly GCA_013400775.1 of Chaetops frenatus. Lineage (NCBI taxonomy): Eukaryota > Metazoa > Chordata > Aves > Passeriformes > Picathartidae > Chaetops > Chaetops frenatus. The sequence goes on from VZTR01007561.1 coordinate 564,294, forward strand.
TACAATCATTCTCAGCAAGAGATTTTCCTTAATACTTGTCTACATCTGTCAGCTCATGCTGATACATACTGTAGCTTTATTTTTATTGATTTTAAATTTTAAAAATGGCACAAGTTAATTCACAGGTCTTTAGAAGAGACCAACAGTAACTAAACTATTCCAACATCTTAATGAACCTACTTCACCAGAAGTGAATTAGTAGCCACAATTAGTATATTCATAACTAGATTTTTACAATTTTAAGCTGTATGCAGGGTATGCTCTCTTCAACACGCCCTCCTTGCCACTGGAGAAGCAAATAGCTTGTATTTTCCCTTTATATGACCATCTTCTTGTATCTTGCAGGCATATAATTTGCTGTTCCTATAAGACCTTTTTTTTCAGGTAATGGTAGTGGTGCACAGCAGTTTGCTTTGGAGACAATTCCACACTAAATATCGATGAGTAGCTTAATTAGGGACTAGTAAAGGAAAATTAAGGGTAAGAGAGACTGGATTAATGAAACCAAACAGTGATGATACCAAATGGGGACCCAAAAATGCATTTTAAAAATTCTACATATTTTAACGTGTAATACTTGCGTGCTTTTAAAATCATTTTGTAGCTGTGGCTTCCAGTCATGAAAATATATGCAATCTCATAAAATGTCTGATATTAGCATGCCTCTTCAAGTGGGTTGCAAGTGAGTTGTCAATAAGACAATTAAGACAACATCAATAATACACACTGCATGTTATTATCTGCTATTCGAAATCCCAGCCTATCCAAAGATCTCTGGAAACAAAGGGTACATCTGACATTGGCAAAAACATCTCCCACAAGTGAAATATGTAATTCTGAATGTATGCAATGGCACTCCTACCTGTAAGGGGAAAAATGAATTGCTTTTAAATACAGAATAAATAACTCCTGCTAATGTAAAACCTGGCTCTATAGAAGAAATGGCTACAATAGAAAATTAGCAATCCTGTGCTTAAATCAATCACTTCTATCACATGATCCAAGTCGATAAAAGTACTGAATAAGTGCTATCATTGACCTTAATCAGCCAACAATTGGCACACAGGGATCAGAAATCCTAGTGAGGAAATCAGTTGTCCCTGGTAAATTTTAGGGGTTTGGGGAAGAGCAGACCTGCAACCTCACACAATACCTTTCTATCCAAAATGCACAATGGTTTTAACAGGAGGAAGGAAGGAAGGAAGGACTTAAGTTAAATAAGCAAACTTCCAGCAGACCCTTTCAGGTATAAAACTTAACAGGTGCACATGCATTTCCATTTCATAGCTGAAGAATACTCTACCCCTGGACATTTTTCCCTCTGTAACACAGGCACTGTAGCTAAGCATACACTGAAAACAGTCCTCAATGATTTTGCTTGGGGGATATAACCTATCTGGAAGTGAGGGTGATGAAAATTGTGCTGCACAATGATTAATTCAGGTTTCAATCTTGATGTCCCATTTCATCCAAAGTTGCCATTAAACTCAAAAGGAGAAAGGACTACATAACTGGGACCTAACGTTTTTATTTATCCACCTCATAAGCTGAGTGTGATTTCAGATTGAACAGAATAGATTTCCCTGTAACTAATGGACCAGATATATTCATACAATGTCCTTTTATTGATTTTACTTTCTTCTACCTATTGTTTGCATTTCCCTTTGAAAAACACATAACTGTCATTATGCTGTAGATGTCCTTTACAATTATTATATCATTCACTATTTCTTAACAAAAAATACATGTTTTGCTACAGCATGCTTTCTAATGAAAGACTCCCCACTAGCCAAACTGGAGCCTAAATTGTTAGAACACACTGTACAATTTGGGAGAAACAGAAGAAAATTAAACCCTTTGGAACTGGTTCGTTTGGTTTTGAAATATGTGTCTTTAAAAATTTAATAAGAGGGGGAAAAATGGCTAAAGGACAGACTTCATTTTAGACACATTCTAAACAATAAGCCTATTTATATAACCGATCACATAACGAATTTCTAGGCACTTTATGGAATGAAAAGCCTTTTGCACTGCAAAAGTCATACCGCACACAGCTTTCAAGTTTCAGAAAATAAATATTCAAAGGGATGGAGCAATAAAAAAATATTAAGTACTTTTAACCCACACCAGCCTGAAATTTTACACAGTACCTTTAATAACCACCAAAAAAATTGTCAAATATCTACTAAGGATAAGTATGTGAACAAATTTAAAGGTACTTTCTTTGTTTACCAATCTTTTTCCCTCCCTCTTCCATGATTTCTGTTGCAAAATTTTGTTCCTAAGTCACGATTATGCAAAGTACAATTTGTTTTGGATGACTATTTGGAATGTTTACAATTATTTAAATACAATTTACTTAACTATTTTGAAACCAAATGATGTGTTGAATTAAAGAAGGTTCAACATTCAAATTGCCGTCATGTGCTCGTTTCTCTGCAAACTGCGCTGACAGCTGAGGACAGCACATTTTCATTTGCACAGGGTGCCTGGTGTTCCACCAGGTCACACTGATTTTAGAATCTTCTCACCAAAGATGGAATTTGATGGAATCAACATCCAACTTATCTGTCAATACGGAAGCCGCCAGCCGAATGTAGGCAGAGTTGAGAAGAAAAATGTAAAGCCATGCTGTTATTGATAACGCAGAACTTAAGCTACAGCTTACAAAGGCAATGATTCAGCTATCAGATTTAAAAAGATTTTCAAATAACCAAATAACTTTGCATGCAAGAGCAGCCTTCAGAGACAGTCACATTTATGCAGAGCCAGCTTTTGCCAAAACAGCAAGGATCTCAAGTGTTTCAGTTCCTTAACACAGCTAAGCCTAAGGGCACAAGGAAGGGACGAGGTTGATAAAGTAGGAAGCACCCACACATAAGTATCTGTGACAGAGTAAAGCTTCCAGCAGGATCTCAACCAGGTGCAGCCACTTCCATTAGCCAAGTCTGAAATTACTCCCATGCTGACTATCAAGTCCTATGAAAATATGAATTATCTGCATGCACCACTGCAGTGCTCATCCTCACGCTTTGCCACTGCTGGACATCCTCAGGATTTCAAAACTATACACATAATTACCAGAATTCTCTAAGAACTGAAACACAAATACCCATCTATATTTTGTAGTCTTCAGTTCTTTAACTTGATTGTGCTGTTTAATTTCCCATTAAAAGAGAAAAAAAAAATCTCAGTTGTACAGATGGGACAAGACAGAGTCTGGGATTTCTGAGGCATGCGGGAGAGAAGCTGTGTTAGGACTTTCATCTCTCCCTTTTGGTTTCTACTGAAATCTGTTACTTCTGCTTGTACAATCAATAACAGTCAAACTAGCATTGCTCAGATTCAAAACACAGTTACCAGCTGGAACTGTCTGTGCATTTCCAGCTGAAATTCTTGGGACAGTTTTGGAAGCTCAGCCCCAAACTCCTCCAGGTTTGGGTGCGTTTGTTTAAATAAAAGGAGAAGTTTCAGATAAAGGTTGTAAATGCCCCATCTAAGGCAGCTACTCTTGGAACATCTTAACTCTTAGCAATGGAAACTGAGTCACCGTTTCAGAAGCCCCTTCCAGCATGGAACATGCAAATGCAGTTTTGGAGATTTCACTGGAATCCCCAAATTTTGGAAATTCCCAGTTTTTGGAGTGTCACTGAAGCCAAGGCTATCCCTTTGATACTCAAACTCTAAAACAGGCTTGAGCTAAATACTGCCTTGTCATGAATAAACCAAGTTCAGATACTTAATCATGTTTTTGTTTCTGTGTGATAGGGCACTTCTATTGTGGCTACCCCTGTGATACAGAGCCTTTAGTCAGTAGGGCTTCTCTGAGCAGTCAGGAGCTCTTCTGTCTGCAGGTGACAACCTGAGGGACTCTACTCAAATCCAGGTATGGCCAAGGCAGAACTGACAGCAGGTCTGCCTAGAAGAGCACTAGAGGATGTCCTAGGGCTTGCCTGATCACCTGAAACTCAGGGGCATTTTTCTGGGTCAGAGAAGATCACAGGTGTTGCCACTGAAGAAAACCACATGTCAGCCTACCAGCCTTAGGCTTTTTGAGTCGGGAGAATTTTCTCATGATCCCTAGAATAACTCAGGAACACAAATCGGGACTCTGTCCATGGGAGGAGTAAAGCTGACAATTATTTTGAAGAGAAAATCTTGGTTCCAGTGAACTCAGTGGTAAAAGTCCCCATTATTCAATGGAGCTAAGATTTATTCTTAGACTATAAGGCCAATAAGGAAAACAGAAGCAAGAATTTCACTTAATCACCCCTCATGCACTGCAATAAGGAGATGGCCGAGCCCTCCTCGGTATTATCAGGGTTCATGTGAGGACAGGATTCTTCTCTGTCTTATTTCAAACCATCTTAGGCACGTGAATCTTTTCTTCCTCTTCTAATGGGGTTGCAGAAACCCTGAAATCTAGAGGCTCACTCAGGCTCTTCGTGGGCCTGCCACGCAGATGAAAACAGACTGCAATTGCTGCAGAACCTATGCTGAGCCCCAGGCTGCAGCAGCACTGCATGGTCTCATGCAAGTGACATGTCACAGCCAATAGTGAGTGTGTCAGCTCACTGACAGGCACACAACGTGTGACAGCATCCTCCTGCACCGCTGCTGCCTCTCAGGGACAGCACAAACAAGGCTTGCTAGCAAGGAGAGCAGGACAGGCATTTTGTGGGTTTTCTCAGGGTTGTGACGTGCAGCTGCTTTGGAGAAGCACCAGCACAAGCCAGTGTCAAATGTCACTCGTGTTTCTGCTGTGACTGAGAACATGGTACAGTGCATAAAACCCAAACGTGCCAGTTAAACTGTGTAACTCCTGAGCAGTGCCCTCCATTAAATGTAATTGCATTATCTGACAAATAATCAATGTTCAGATGACACTCAAGAGTCCTAGCTGCTAATCCTGGGCTAAAACTATCTGATATTTGCCTTCTTTCTGAAGTTTTATACTGTGCCTGTGCTCCAATATCAGCCCCAAAGGAGAAGCAGCAGCACAAATAAGGCCCTGGCTTCCAGTATGAATTTTCTAATAGTGCCATTAGAGAGATGAAGAATATGATCTGGTTTTGGACAAAACAGGGCTCAGCCTTTGGCAAGCAGAATGACATAGCACCTTGTTTATACCATTACTTATGATAGTTAGCATGTTAATTTTTCATTTTGTTAGGCTTAATTCTTCAATATTTGGTACAGATCTCTTTTTTTACCAGAGGTTCCAATGAGAAGGGAAAGAACAGTGACTTTGATATCAAGGTCTGCAAAGAAAACTAAAATTTTCAACAGAACAACCTGTGAGAGTGTAGAAGCTGTTTTATATGGCTGTGGGCTGCTCTGATCTGAATACACAGAGGACAGCATTATCCTGGGACAGAATAAAAAACTTCTCTCATTCTTTCTTCACCTTCCTCTTCCTCAGTTGGGCCTCCAAATTGGAGCTCCCATGGTCTGCAGCCCCCATATCACTGATGCTCCAACTCCAACACAGGAGTGAGCAGTGATCCTGGCTGTCCTGGCCACTCTCTACACGGATTTTCTGTCTTCATCACCTGTGTGTGGTGCTATAAAACTCCTTACAAGTCCCCTGCCTTCCACACTTCCTCCTCTGCAGCTGGTAAGGGCTCAGCCAGGCCATCCTGGCAGGACCTGCTTCAGAGACCCAGCAGCTTCAGAGCCAGGAGTGGTCCCAGGCAAAAGGAGCAGCCCTGTTCCCTGGGGTGTCTGAAGTCATCCTGCTGTGGGAAGGTGGTGCTGGAATGATGCCAGACAAGCCTTGGTGGAAAGAACAAGAAAATGAGAAGAATTTTCCTGCTCTTCACAAAAAAGCACAGTTCTGTGATGTGAGCTTAATTAACGTTTACATGAACACTGTATTTGTTTATATTTAATACATCTTTTTCTAAATGTAATTCAAGACCACAGCTATTCTAAAGTATGAAAAGCAACTCTTCCTTTGAACCACATTTTTAAAGGAACTACTATCCCAACCAATTTAAAAAACAATTATGAGACCACACATGATTTTTGAAATCACAGATTATTGATGGGAGAAACAGATAAAGTTTTAAAAACAAAAAGGTAATATGGCTTATTGCAGTTTTTCAAAACACTGTAATATCTAACTCAAAACTAACTACATTGTGACCAGGACTTTTCACTACTTTGACTTCAAACTGCAGAAGACCCAATTCAGCACAAAAATGCTTTAGCCCCTGACACCCAGTTTTTAGCCAAATAACTAAACACATTTCAATAGCACTGCTTCCCCACTAAGTCAGGATCAAATGCTATTCCAGAAATGCTCAGTATGAGATCAACTGAAGCAGCACAGGAGGATTCATAGCACTGTACCAATAAGGTTTGGCACTGAACAGCTTAAACTGACAGTCCTTACATGGATGTGAACAGCTTGTTTATAAAATCTGAAAAAGGGCTCATGAAACAAATTATATCCACAAATTATTCACAGCTGAAGGTACATACAATCCTCCCCACAAACTAAAGAATTCCTATAAGCTACAGAAACTTGTGTTAACATACAGACTTCCTGGGGAAAATTAGGCATGTAAACCTAGAGAATAAAGTATTGAACATCTTAAAAGGACGTGACCATTCTAAAGTATTCTTATTCTTGCCATATCACTTTGTCAAAGACAAAGTGTATTCATACCTTTTATAGGTGTCTTCATATCATGTAGTTATAAGACAGGCATACAAGCATCTTATAAAATACTAAATAATTATTCGGTAATTATTATTTGCATTCTCCTTGTACACTTGCCAAATTCCACATACACCTGCTCATATAAGGACGGGGCACCTGTGCTAAGGCAAGAAGTGTTTCAGTATGGACTTCAATCAGAGAGCAGCAAGTCCTAATACAATAATAGGTAACTGAGTTACCTAATTGAAGACTTTAAGTGTTGGCATTATCATTGATAATAAACTAATAAGTTAGAAGAGCCTTCTTCACCTAGATGTCCAGCAATCATTGGACAAAATAAGGGCTTAAGATTGTTTAGAATTAATGTTGTTCACATTTGAATACAAATTATCTTAGTAGGCTTCTGCATATTGATTGTACAGTGCTGTTAAGTCCTCTTATTTCTGTAGGAATAAATGATCCTTATTCACCACATAAAAGCTGCCCTAGTACTAAATACTGATCTCAAGGGATGGCAAATCCTAAATGGGAGTAACTGGACAGGACTAAATTCTACCCTCAGCAGGTGCACTTGGGAAGCTCCCTGGGCCAAGAACAAGGTACAAATGGCTTCCATGTCTAGCAGAACTCTCCGTTTAACAAGGAGAAACTCCACTTTTCACAGATGCTTTCTGGATAATTCTGTGAAAAAAACACACACACACATCTGAACAGAGCAAGGAAAGAGTTCAAAACACTTCCCTGCACCTCCTCCCCCCTTCTTTGTTTGACCAAGTTCCTATTTCAAATATGAAGAGATCACCCAAAGGAGGAATAGTTGTCTTCAAATCCAGCACACAAAGAGATGTGCAACACTTCTCCTGCCTTCATCTGCCAGCCCTGTTTCTCCTGACATGCTTCCCTCTCATTGTGGCAAATCCAGAGACCCTGATCCAAGGGATCCTGCTCTGTTACCTACACACACAGCTGCAAGCATGCTGAAAGCCAGTGCTTCTCCTTCCCTTGGCTTTAGTTTGCTCTGTTGTGTGCAACTCCACCACCAGCATCAGAGAGAAAGGTGCAGAGATTATTGGCATCTCACTAGGAGAAAAGAGTGATGGGGTCTTCAAGGGTATTTTCATTATTAAATCAGAAATGATAAAATTGTGCCATGTTTTTTTTAAAACAACAAAATATTTGCTCCACAATATAATTGAAACTAAGAAAAGAATGCAGAATTAGCAAAAAGATATATGATGTGTCATAACAGCAAGCAATGATAAAAATTTTCTGAAGACTTATTTGTAAATCTGTATTAATAAAGGAGAAGCATAAAAAGATAAGTTTTTTTTCTCTCTAATAGGTAGAATTTTATTTGGCTTAAATACATGAAGCACATCTTCAAAAGCCCAGTCTACCAGCAGAAAACCTCATCAAAGCAAAGCATACCCATAAAAGAAGTCCTCATCTGGTTAAAAACATCAACACCTTCTGAAAAAGAGATATTTTCTTCCACAAAAGGTACATGAATAAGTGTCATGCAGTTGAAAAATATGGACTAGCCAGACTATTTTATGGAGTCATCAAATCTACTTTTAGATCTTTATACCAACTACAGAGCAGGAGAATGAAAATTATGTTACATTACAGATTATACATGTGTAAACCATTTTCAGCTGTTTTTAATTAAAAATGTAAATTTCCATACTTTTCCCAATATGCCAGAAAAAGTCTGCAGGATTATTTGTTTCTTTCCACAACAGTTATCTCATCAAATGCAAGTTCTGTCGAACTTAATGGTGGATGTGAGTTCACTGCAAAAGTTCTATTCAGTAAGCAAAAGGTTAATTGTTTGGAGTCAGTGATTTAGTATCATGACACGGGAAGTAGCCAATCAACAGTTGGTGTTTGAAAGAGGCTGTGATATATTATATTTATAAAGCAGGGGGGTCATGGTGATGGTTGATTGGGGTTTTTTTGCCTGTGTGACAGTGATTTCAGTTAGAAGAAAACTAAATTTGACTCAGCCAGTTCACACCTGAAAACAAGATACTGAATCAGCAACAACAATAGACCCGATCATTACAACATTCATTAAGGTCTTCAATTAGTGAACTCGGTAGTGAATGTTGATCATAAAAACACTGGGAGAGTTTTTATCTGCAAGCTTGGGCCCTACAGAATTCGTATTTCTCTAAGAGAAAGGCTTTCCCTTTTCAAAGGGTACCCAAGGGGCCCCATTCCTCATTGATATGGTGTGTTCATGGTGGCTGCTGAGGGACACTGGATGGAAGGCACACAGTGCAGGGAACAGCTCAGGGTGTCTGTGTCCCTCCTCTCTGCTTTTAGTGGCAGCAGCGCCTCCCCAGACTGCCCCAGTCCACATATTCATAAAGCAGTCAGCAATAGCCACAAATTCAGGCCTTCCCTAGAACAGCCTTTTGCTTCTTAAACTGTAAAGCAAAATAAATAAAAATCCAAACCAACTCAACACTCATCAAAACCACCTTTTTTAAGAGAATTTAAGAGTTTTGATGCAAATGGTAACTGTCAGCCAATATTTTAATTCCTAAGACTTTTACTACGGTTAACTTCCCAAGCACCTGACTTTATACACTCTCCATATGTGAGATTTCTATAGGTGCCAGCAGCAATAAAGGTATTTAAGGGCTGCAGGCATATCCCCAGATTCACCTCAGCTGTAGCAATCTCACAGCATTAACAGACCAGAGATCAACTCAGAGCAGTTCTAAATGATTAAGACAGTTTAAAACAACTTACACACAGGTGAAAGGTATTTACACACAGGTGGAAGGTCTGACCCCAAACCCTTGAGATTCAACTGCAAGGAGCTCATGATTTCCATGGACTTTGAACCAGCTGCTAAGAAATACTCAGGCTAGAATTTTTTGTACTGTCTGACAGAGGGTAGTAGCAGTATCTTGTCTATATCTTGCAAGTATATTTAAAAATAGAGTACAATTTTAAGATCAAATTAGAGCCACACCATTGATATAGTTTAGGTCTTGTAAAAATCCAAGTTGCACAAAAATTGAAGACCAATAAAAATGTTTCCATGGTTCTTTTTTTAATCCCATTGAAAACAATTTTTCGTTGTAAACATTTTTGCCAGCCAAGCACTGCAGCATTGTGCAACTGCATGACAGCCAAAGAGAAACTGATGAAAAGCTGACTAGATTGATTTCATTTTTCCAACCGGAGTGAAATACGTAAAAGGAAATAACAAAATGGTGAAGTTATTTTTACATATAAAAAATGTCCACATTTAATAAACTCACATGGAAACTGCACAGCCAATGGTAATGCTTTTAAAATAGATCCACAGATCCCTTCAGTTCTGCATGGAAACAAAGGCAGGAGTGGGTTTCTGCAGCACCTTTCCCCTTCCTCAGAGAGCACAGAATCACCCTCTCTGCTGAAGTCAGACCTGGGCCTGCCCACTCCCTCTCCCCCTGTGACCTCCCAGTTTCTGTGCAGAAGTGTGGCAGGGGGTTACTACTGGAACTCAGAGCTATATTTATTCCCTTGGCTCCCATCCATCAGTGTTGCAGAGCAGCCAGGAGGGGAACCAACCAATACAGCATGGATTCTGCCAGAGTAGTGCTGCCAGACAAGTTAAGAATGAAAGACAGAGGAAACAGAAGCTATCAAAATGGGTATTTCTACCCCTAAGAAAATAAGGATTTCCTCTCTTTGTGGATTTCCTTCTACAGATTAAGACATTTCTCCTCTGCTTTTTCAGAGATCCAGTCAGAGAAGCCTGCCAGTTTCAGAGATCACCTCAAAGGAGGTTCCTCCTGCAAGAAGGAACAAGTGCAGTATCCCTTGCATCTCTCAAGCATTTGCTGGCACTCACACAGAATTTCTTTCCTTCTCCCAGTACTCCCAGACTGAGAGCCATCCACAGCAAAAAGCCCTGTGCTGCACAAGGTCCAAGGCAGTACCAGGGTTAATGTTTCACCCATTACACCTCCCAGAGCTACTCACTCAATGCTCAGGGGCATGTAAGAATATTATGTTCAAAGGCATTACCCACTGAACAAAAATAATGGCAATAAAACTCAATTTTGAGATGAAAATCTTTGGATTATAAAGATGCACCCCATCACCAACTGACTTCTATAACAGCTGAATTGTGAACGATGCAAGAAAAAATTTTTCAGTATCACAAATACTTCAAATATTTTAGAATTTTCTTTTGTTCCCCTCTGGGACTAACCTGATACCTTTTACAGTTTTTCAAAAAGAAAAGCCAGCAAGACAACAGTAAGAATATAGCTGCTCTCACCATATCATACTCGGGAGCACAGGCTGTGAGACTCTGCAACAGAAACCAGTTGGATTCAGTCTCTCACATCACACTGGAGTGCCCAAGCCAAGAGCTGGTTCTCTTCTGACCCACTGAATAATTAAATGATTATTTAAATTGGAATAGCCTGAAGCAGAAACTTAAAAAGAAGAGCCAAAGTGTGTTTTTAAAGCACTCACCTGGGATGTGAGAAACTTGATTTGAAAAAGCTGATTCAAATCAGATAGAGAGGAACGATCTGAATCCAGCTCTCCAGTGACCCAGGTGCATTCCATAATCACCAGTTCATAATGAAGTGCAGAGATGCAACTCTTTCATTTTGAGCAGAAATTCAATTGTGGACCTGAGAAATCCTTCAAAGATGCAGCATGTTGATGCAAACTAATGAACTGGTATTTTTCAACTGCAATGAGAAAATGGCAGCTAGTTCTGGCCAGAAACTATACTCCTATATTTGGAAAGCCCTTAGCATGCCAAAGATACTACCAAACAAACAAAAGATTGAAATTCTAATCCAGAAGTTGTTGTGGGTTTCCTATTGCTCATTTATCTCATAGCCTGTCCATTTATTGCAGGCACAGGCATATAGCTTTGTGTGTTCAAGTTTAAAAAAAAAAAGGAAAAGATGCTTGAACATTTGATTTTCAAAACAGTACAGAATATTTCAAAATAGTCGAGCTATTTTAAGAGACATTTTATGGTAAAAACCAAAGAAGGGAGTACTTAGAGCAGTGGAGGATTTTTTTGTCTGTATTATGGTACTAATAAAGACACTGGGTTAACTTCTACTAGTTATTTTATTAGCCCTAGGAGGAATGATACTCCTATGGCAAAATCTCAATGAATCAATGAAAAACAGTTACTTTAAAAAGGTAATAAATAGTCATTCTCTTGCAAGATTCAGTTTTGGGTTGTCTTTAATCTTTGCATTTTTTTAACTCAAAAAGTTGGATTCCTTTTTGTATGTGAAATAATGAAATGAGAAAAAGTTTAATCAGGAAAGAGTGGAGCTGCACATTGTACTTACAGTAAAATTAAGAATCACATGAGTTTCACCAGGTAGGAAAGGGAAGTTTTATCCACTGACTCAGTCCTACCCAAATTTAAATAACAAAAGCAGAATTGGACCCCAGAAATCACATCAAAATCAGTAAAAATTTTGCTAAAATTAATGCACTTCCCTGTGAGAAGAGAGATTCATAATTTTCCTCAAAAATGCAGGACATATTCCAAGAAAACAAAGGTAAAAGTTACTCGAAGCAGCAATTTCAAAACTAGTGCTGCTTTCCAACATCAGGTCAACCTTCAACATTCAATAACCCCAGAAGTCTCTGTATAGACTGGAATCCGTGAAAGTCTTCATGCAAACTTTTCAGAAATAAAAGTATTTAAAAAAAGAAGGCAGTTTCTACTTCTTCTGTCAATTACAACTAACACCAGACAAGAAAAGGTTTCTCCCTAATTCATTCGATCAACACTCCACTGTCATGTTGCTCCCTTGAGTAAAACTGTTATCAAAACTAAAATGTTGCACCGTCCTAAATTCTAAGATTTCTGTGGACCTGTGAAGAAACAACAAGATCTAAGGAACAAGTGTTAGGAAACACACATGAAAATGAAATGTAGCTCCTCCATACAGAGCTATCCAAAGACATGTCAAGAGAGGAACATCCAGCCCACCACGCTAGCATTCGTTAATAGAAACCCGACTTTGCGCCTCCTTGCTCTTCTCACCCGAGCTCTCACAAGCTCCTTCTCAAGAAACAAACCTAGGCTTCCCTTGAACTCATTTATCCTTCCTTTGCTGATAATTTATTCCATATGTCCTTTGCATGAAGTTATTCTGCCTGAATTTCCTATTTACCCATGTTTCTCTAAATTTTAGATTAGAGACCTATCTACATCTATCTGTATCTACCACTGGTATTGCGATGACGAGATTGATGGTAACAATCTCTGCAAGATCTGTGGAGGCCAACTGATGAGAGTGAAATAAAACAGCATTCACAGTGCATGTTATCATTTAGAAAAATAAATTTAAGGCCAGGCTGGCAACCTAACACAGTGCTACAACATGGGTTACCAGGGCTAATTCCCAGATCAGCAGGGGCCGGGACCACGAAGGAAGCTCTACACACAGCCCTGCTGTGGCCGAGCAGACTGTGGTACTTGATAGCAACCTCTTTGTAGCATTGATGGGCTCAACAGGGCTCCATCCTCCTCACAAAGAACCACAGTGACTGTGGCAGAACATCACAAAGGCATAAAAAACAGGAGGAAAAAGTTTCTAACAGCACTTACTGGGGAAAAAAAAGAAAAAGCGATATAAAGAAGCTTTAACGAAGTTCACGTAAAAGCTGAAACAAGCTTATTATAACGGGAAGAATCAGGACTGACAGGTACCCCTTTGCACCATGGTACCCTGACCCGCCTAAGGCTGATAAAAAGGAAGGCTCCCCAGGACATCCCAGGACATCCTAAGGCAGAGTAGGGGCCACAGGTGGTCCCATAGTGGCCCCTGCCACCAACCTCCCCTGCAGCCCTCTTGGGAGTGAAAGTCAGCTCTTGCTCTCCTTTTTCTTTCCATTTCTGGCTTCTCCTGTTCACAAAACTGAGACAGGGCCAGATTTTCCCAAGCAGCCTTTCCCTGGCACTGTGGTACCCTCTTGGGATAACCCCTGCCCAATCTTCACCAGCTCCCACCCTCCTGGCGAGCACTCGCTCCCCCTGGGAGCCTGAGATTCCTACAGCTGGACAGTTCAACACTAACGCATGAAAAACGAGCTGCTAGTTCAAAGAAGCTCTGCTGCTTTGCCCCACACCATGGGAATGAAGCCATCATCATTATTTTCAGGCACTGCTACCTGCAGATCTCTCTGTTAATGTCCCACCAGGATCGGCAGTGCTGCTTTTTTCATAACATGGCAAACACTTGTAAGGAATTACCTAATTCTCCTTTTGGTGATGTGACTCTCAAATACTGCAATGCACAATGGAGGAAAGATCAGATATTGACGCTCCAGTGGCTATTTTAGTTCTGTTTTCCTCATCTGTGTTTAAAAGACAGTCATATTATAACAAAATTGTTTGTCTTTAATATAGTTCAACTTGACCTGATGAACCCAACTCTTTTGAAAACAATCTCACATGGAGTATTTAGATTAAGACCTGTAAAAAACAGTGACTTCAAAATACTTTCAAGGACCCGTCTTACAATTTTTAAAAGACACAGACAGCTAGGCTAATTATAATTACTCCTCTAAAATTCTTTTGCCTTTTTGATGCATCTGGTTATCTAGTAAGATGCACCTGAAAATTAGAGCAAATTTAAATTTAAGGGAAAGGTGCCAAATTCAGAATACTGGGAGAATTCTACCTCTGGGAGCATATTTATGACAGCTTTGGTGCAGTTGGGCAGAGGCAACCCAAATCCTCCCTCGCTACCCTATTCCCCTGCCTCTTTCCTCATCTGGATCTCTGCTGTCCCTGAAAAGATGCTCCAAATCTCTCCCTCAGTGCTTGGCTTCATTGCTTAACCTGCCAATATGAGTGAAAATGTCATAATAGTTATTGTGATCCACTCAGATTTAGACAGACGCTCCTCGGTTGTTTCACGTTAAACATCCATCAGATCACTGCAATTTTCTCTTGTTTCTAGCCAAGGGCAGATTCTGATCAGTGGCTTGGTCTGAGAAACTTCATACTCCTTATTCGGCCACACAACTGGAAGTTAGAACCACACAGCTGTACAATAACCCTGAGAGCAGCCAATTAAGCACCAGAATTATTTTACTTTTACATATTTTCTTCCAGTAGCTCATCCTTTTTTTCTTCTTCCATTAATATCTCTGCCTGGGGTTTCTTCACCAGAGAAATTTGGATTTCCATCTACAGCTGCCAGAAAGAAGTTTATTCATGTTTCTATAAAATAAAGAGTATGTATTCTATATTTTCATCTATGTTGTCTTTCCCTGAATCCAAATTGCTGGCAAGTCAGGGAAATGCAAGGTATGAAAGAGAGGACAGAAAAATAGCCTTTCAAGATCATACTGCTTTTAGCATTTTGAAGAGCCGATATACATCTATTCAGGTATCTGGGAGAAATTCAGAGATTAAAATTTAAATTTGCTCACAATCTTATTAAAACACAGTAATTCAGAAGATTAAAAAAAAAAAAGTCTTTAATCGTCCACACTCAAACTAGAAAAATAAATCTATCTATGGCTTTAGTTTCCATTTTCATAAAGTTCACATAAATCACGTATTTTTTTTTTTAGTCAAGGCACTCTAAAAACACCTGTGCAATTCAAAGTCAACTTTAAGCAAAAATCAACATTTGGAAAAATTCCTTCTTACTGATTTCCCTACGCTTGATGAAACTTGTGCTTCCCAGGGAATAAGTACAGCCCATTTTAATGGACTAGTGGATTTTCTACATCTGTTCTAATGCAAATCTCTTTGGTCACTTAAGGCTCCTTGGTGAGTAAACAACCTAATGTGTCAGCTTTCTGTACTGAAGATCACAATTTCTGATCTCAGCACTGTCTTCATTGCTGCAAGCAAAACAGTGCTACTGATGTTGCAACTTACAGGCTACTCTCTTCTGATAATGAATGGGTTGGGTTATTGGCCTCTGGCATGGACAAAAATATGACAATCAGCCTCTTCATTATATAAAAGTCTACAGTGAAGACAGTGCCAGACAACTTGCTGAGTATTAGAGCTTAAATATGTTCAGAAGTCAAAAAGCCCGTAGAACAATTCCTTTTTCTTATTTTCCATTAATAAAGACATAGTCAATTTATCAAAAGAGTTTTAATACAGTGTTTCCATCACAGCAACTTGTATCTTCAGGAAATCATTTGCAAAACACAGCTTTAGCCTGCAAATACTTCATGTTCATTCCCTGCAAAAGTAACAGAGAAGCTGACCTTTCTTACATCTGCAGTTGTTAATTGTCATCATCGGAACAGCACATGAAAACAAAAAGTTTAAGTCACTGGCACTTTAAAAACCCCATCATATTAAATCTCATTTACCTGCAGGGATAGAAATTCAGAGTCACGAGCAAAATCTGAAGACAGAGCAGACATGAGAAAAGTGCACCCAGTCGCTGGGTTTAGCAACTGTACCGAGACTCTTCCAGTGCACGTTCGGAAACAGCAATCGAATCTCTCAGCACTTGGTACCAAACTGGAAACATTTTTCTTCTACAACATTCTGAAAACTTTAAACAACTCATTTATGATTCTTTTCTTATGAAGGTTAACAGCACAGCCACTAGAAGATTAACTGAAAACAAAATTTAAAAAAAAAAAAAAGCATAACAGAAAGGGTAAAACAGACCAGACTAGGACAAACAACTCAAGCTATTTACAAATATTTTTATAATGACTAGAAATCATAGAGCCCTCTTTAACTGTCTGACTTAAAAAACAATAACAAAAATAATTTAAAAAAAAATTAAAAACCAAACAAGCCAAAAAAAATGCATCATCTGTTGACTGAACACAGGGCCTGATTTTCAAAGCTGCTGAGCACCCACAACTCCATCTGAAGTCAGTGGAAGTGATGAATGCTCAGCAGCCCTGCAAATCAGGCCCAAACTGTCCAGGGGTCTGCTAGCAGCCTAACCGGAGTGGTGTTTAGAGGAGGGGGGTTCGTTGCAGAATTGAGGAGGTTCAAAGTAATCTGGCAAAGAAGTGCTGCTACATTCATGAGTCGTAAAGCTAGCTGGCTCTCAGCTATGGGAAAAAAGTTAATTCATAGGGCTCATAGGGCTTGCATTTGTCAAGGAGCAGGACGTCAATGCTATCATTATCAGGCAAATCAGCCAGGCGTTTAATGGTAGAATCAGGAGACATTTGCTCTCCACTATCAGAATGACATCATAACTAAAGCAGCCTTCGGCGAGGGGGGAGAGCCGGGGCAAGGCTTGGGCTGCACGCAGACTTTGCACTTCTGCTCGGCTCGCCCCCCCGATGGCTGCTCCCCTTCCCCACGAGGCACCTTCCAGCTCTCAGCTGCCTTCCCCTCCACAACTTTCCCTCGCAGCATCCGAAACACCAGCGCCTGATTTGACAAAATACCTCTGAACCTGCCCGATCCACAACTGCAATATTGCAAGCCAGCCACTCGGTTAGGAGGAGATGGGGTTTACACAGAAGCTACAAATTCACTCTCAGAATTGCTGGCATTTTTAATCACTTCAGTCATCTTCATCCCCCGTCAAATGGGGGGGGGGGGGGGGGGTAGACACACGTTAAAAAGCTAGTTGCCTCTCTGGTTGAAGAAGTAACAGCTTAGTTAACTAAGTAGATTTTTAAGCATACACAAACACATACACAAACAATCTTTGAATATTCTGACATATTTACTGATGATCTATTCGATGACCAGACATATAACAGCAATACACATTTACCTTCCACAGTAGCCGAAATTATACAAGTCAAACAGCACAAATTACAAACTGTTAATCTATTTCCTTTAAAAATATCGCTACAGGTACACAGGCATGGTACAAAAACCTCACCTTGTATAACAACTGTGAGGGAAAAAGTTATGAAAGCAGACAGAAAACCTAAAATCCCTGAGGCTACAAAAAAATCCCGCTATTGAGAAAGAACCCAAGAGACCACATAGGGAATGTACAGCTTTCAGAAGCACTTCTCATCTTATTTGCACTTAACCTATTGATGTACTTATGCAGGTCACTTACTTTTCGGATATGTTTGAACCCTTTATAATCATGCAGATCGCCGCGGTTTTCACTCGGGCTTTTGGGTTTTTTTGGTTTTGTTTGGGTTTTTGCAAACAAGTTTCATTTTAAAAAGATCCAATTATGCAAATCTGCTCCCGGATAGGTAGTGAATATTCAATATGATGGTGATACTGTAATAGTTCAATGCAACGCACTGTACTGGACAGATTTATGAGGCAACGTCACTACTACGCTCTGGTCCTCGCTGAAGCATCTTGAAGTTAATTAAAGCTGCAATGTCCACTTTTCCAGGCACCCTCCTCATTCAGGTTTACTATTTCAACATCAAACCACCGAGGGGGCCTCCCCTCTCTCTCCGTACATTTAAGCAGCCTTCCACAGTCAATGAACAATGAACAAAGATTTGAGCGATAGGAAGGGGGGAGAGAGAAAAAAAATCTCCACAGGAATAATCAAATCCGGTTTAAACAAGTAAAAATATAGTTTCTAATATTAAACTAGAAAAGAAAACATTCTTCTCCAAGCGAACGTGCAGAGGCGCTTGGCCAACCCCTTCAGAAAGGGTCTAAAAGCAGCCAGTCCTTTTTATTTCGAGCAGTGAATGAGCCCAAACAAGGCTTCTAAACTTAATTATGACACTTAAAATAGTCTTTTTCCACAGAAGCGGGCGGCTCGCCGCCGCTATCTGTATCAGCCGGGCACATCAGCTCAGCACACACGGCCCCTGTTGGATTTATTTTAAACTGCACGGGGGGGCGGGGGGCGGCGAGGGAATGCACAGCCTCGCAGAGCGCTCCCGCCGCGGGCGGCCGGGCAGCCGCGCCCCGC
>VZTR01007561.1:585426-610426 GCA_013400775.1 Chaetops frenatus
AATAATGCAATTATGGATTCTGTGTCCCATAGTTGACAAAAGCATGGTGCCTCAATAGACTCTTTGTTATGGGATTATATAATGATTGTGGTGTAATTATGGGAAAAAAGATTTAGTAATAATAAAAAGTATCAAAATACACCAATGAGCAGCTTGTTTTAAAGAAAAGGCTTGCATGTGACATTAGGGGCATGTTAATAACAAAAAGCCAGGATCCGAAAGGGTTGACAAATAAAAAAGACTGTGATGCGCATGATTAAGAAGCGATGGAGACAGATTGATTATTCAAAATGCCGAGCCACAGGGACACTTAAAACATTGATTCAGGTAAGACTAGTTTCATCTTGACTGAAATGAGTTCCCTGAAGATGACTGGCATACATTTTAAATCAGTTTACTACATAAAAAGCATAACATCACAAGCTGAAACCTTCTAGTTAAAATAGGAGTCCATGAGCAAAAAAAAAGTTTATGTTTGTGGCAATTCCCAGAGGGACTATGGAATTGCAGAGGAAGGGGTATAGATTAATTAGCTCTTCCTAAACACTGGACTTAAATGTGCCCATCTTTTATAATCCCTAGCCTCTGTTTCTGAAGTCTGTGGTCCAATCCCACTTCTGCATGTTATGGGGGCAATATTAATAACCCTAAAGGTACAATAGGACTTTTTTTTTTCCCCCTAGAACTACGGGGAATTAACTTTCTATAATAACTGAAAAATTAGCGACATTTTTCCAATTGGTATTTGAAATGGAGTTTATAAATAGTTGTTCAGAGCTATTCAACGTTTAAAAAAATTAAAAAAAAAAAAAGATTCCCATGCCTATACGAAAAAGTTTAGGAATTCACTCTGCATTTTCCAATTTGATGTGTCTGAAATTCTCTTTGAACAAATTCCAAAATACAAGTTTTTTCTATAGAAATTAGCATAGCAATCACATCAATAATATCACTATCTCTATGGGAATGATAACTGGAGCAGTGGGGGTGTTCTTTATTTCAATTCTTCGTGGATCAACTGATTATATTCTGTCTTCTTTTGAACTTGTTATTGTAAGTCAAGTGATTCTTTATAAGTGACAGCCCTGACAAAGAGACGAGGATGGGAAAGCAGGTCGAAAGGAAGTCGCCATATGGACTTTAAAAAAGGCACTTTTTAAACAAGATAATGGGGAAATGGATGTTGCCTTTTAACCCTGTCAAGGCTGAACATTATTAGCAGTCTCATAAAAGAATGAGCTGTACCTTTTTTAAAAAATATCAGATTTCACCTTAGGATTTCCGTGACCTAGGGCTACTTAATACAAACCACATAGGAGGGGATGGCATTTCAGAGACAGGGGCCAAATCAAACACCTGGAATCAGCAACAGACAGGAGATTTCAGAGCATTGTACAAAGAGTTACAGAAGAATGAGAACTCAGGAAAACCCCATGGTTCTTTTTCCTGAGACAAAGATAAGAATATTGACTAGAGATAGGTGAAACAGCAACTGACAGCAGAGGAGCTTGAGACATCTAACTGGGATTTCCTGTTCCTCTGGAGTAAGTGCATGATGCTCATACAGAAACAACAATTTGAGTGAAAACAAGCATGAACATAAGGGCTTTGACTCAGATCTTTGCAGAAATTCAAATATTTCTCCTCCTCTTTCTGGATAAGGAATTTCCCTCCAGAAAGTTTCAAGTGGACAAGGATTAAGAACCATCTCCCAGGAAGCTGAGATTAAGTACTAAACCCTCACTAAAATAAGGGCAGAGCAGGGATCCAGCACTGGTGAACCACCAATCAAATTTACTTTTTGTTGGGGTTTTTTTTGTTTGGTTGGGGTTTTTTTAGTCAGTTGGATGGTCCAGATGATCCTCCAACTCAACTCTACAGGAAGAAAATGTCAACCAAAGTCTTGTCAAAATCTGGAAGCGCAGGGCTACTACTTGCAGGCAGAGGTGTTGTCAAGGCAGGGTTTTCTTAACAAGATGGATCAAAACTGTCTTCCCCCAGTGCCTCATAGATGTTATTTGGGCTGGGATGGCCCAAAATGGACCACAAAGAGATAATGGAGATCCATAAGCTCATCACATCCTAAAGATAAGAGATCTCCTCCTTTTATTGATGTAGTGACAGGCTCCAACAGCTAAGCTTAGTTAGCTGGGATCCAGAAAATCTCAGATTTGAGCTCAGGGGGGGTTTGCTCCAACCTCCCTCAAAATTCAGAGTATTTTCAGGCACCATCAGCACTTCTGTAGTTCCCCCCAGTAATCCTCCCTATTTCTCCCTATTTTTCAGCGCTGGTCCTTTCTCCTTTTATTGCATCCAGGGAAAGGTCTTTTCTCTTCAAAGCCTTCATGTGCTCTCAACTGTCCTTAGCTACTTCTCCAACTTCTTCGGTTGGCTTTATTCCTTTCTGTGCCTCCTCCAGAGTAGGCAGGAATACTCTGCCTCTTCAAAACAAAGTAAAACCTCTACAGAGGACAGAGGTAAAGATTAGAGGAGATGTGCATTGTGTGCCTTACCCTGCAAGGCTCTTGCCCTGCCTTGGAGCATAGTGGGCACCTTCTCAGGGAAGAAAAGCTATCAGCTACAGACTTGTCAAAACTTTTAAAAGCAGGAAGAGAGAAATGAAAGCTTAGTTCTTCAGCCAGGCAACATTACCTTTCACCATGATTTCTACCTTTGTGGAATGACAACCTTCTGGAAGGTCTCGTTTCACACAGATGTAGACAACAGGGATGAATAACCCAAATCTCCTCAAGTTTGAATGAAAGTCCAGGTCAGAGGAGAATTTTATGAGGCTTTACACAGGAAAGTAGCAAAAGACAACTGGTCATACAGTAATTTACACAATCGATGGGGGTGAAATATTAGCTTTATATGTATAAATATTTATACATTGTTTGCTTTATAAGGAAGGACCACAGAATAATCCTGCCTTTGTTCTTTAAAAGTGTGATCAGCATTTTTTTTCCTAAAGAGAGGTGATAAGCAACTGGGCATTCTTTTAACAAAGGCTGAAGAAGCCCATTGAAAGCCTAATGCCTTTAGGAGGGGGTCTCTTCTCCAAGGAAGAGCAGGACAGCAGGTCTTTAATACTGATAAGGAAAGACACATTTAAAAAAATCTTCTAATAGCAGGGACTTTAAATAAAGGATTTCAGAAAACTTGCATTAAATGTTTCAGCAAGCTCTGGAACAGGTGGTGTGATCTACATGGCAGTCTGAGCCAGTGAAAACACAAGTCAGCCAGCAAGAAAGTTGCTGAAGCATGGTTCAAGAAGACATAAACAAAACACTCTCACAGCAAAAAAAGAGAAAAGCCTTTCAAAATGCCTGTTACAAACACGGGGGGGGTTCCTGGGCAGAACCCCAGCAAACTGACAAGGTGGATGGAGGTTTTCCCAGTGGCACAGAGTCTAAGAAAGCTTCTTGGTAAAGGCACTCTGAGGTCCCAGCTTTCAAAATAGAGTAGAGGCAGAACCTGTTTGAGAACAAGCTATTTCCCAGGGGCCATGACTAAAATAAATATCTCTTTATAGATTTGATCAACCAAGATTGTACTCACCATCATCACAGGGTCAAGATAATCAGAATCTGTAAAAATATGGGGGGGTTTAGGAGATAAATCCACATCCTCAATATAGTAGTCAACTATCATTGAGTCTGACATCACAGACAACTTGCTTGGGCCAGCTAAAAGCAGATACTAAGGTCAGGAGCCTATGTTGGCCACTTTTTGTGATAAAGTCATTGTAAAAATTCATCAAAACACAGCCACCAGGAAAGGATCCAAGTAAGAGCACAAAATGGACATCAGGAAGAAATGCAATGGAAGCAGCATCTAAAGCCAGGTCACCTCGAGTCTTTTCCTTTGCAAAATAGAGACAAAACTGCAATGAAGAGAAAAAGTCCTTCAAGGTATTACGGACCGACAGACTGATACACGGCTTTAGAGCTTTCTGTGGACAAAAGTGGTCACCTTTGTGGTTTTTAGAACATAAGGAGCTGAGTAAAGTGGCAATAAAGAATTTTTTTTTTTTCCCTAAAGTGAAAGACATTTTTTACATTAAAGAATGAACAATGTTCTCAATAGATCCACCTAGTGGAATCGAGCAAATTCTGCTTCCAGAATAAAGGCACAGCATTTCTAAACCCATGCAGGACATACTTCTGTGCCCATCTTCCATTCAGCACAACAGGGGCTCCAATACCCTCCGAGAGAGCAAGAGTGAAAGCTGCAGTAAGTCTCAGTATAAGCACAATGTAGAAGATCAGGAGACAACTGTTGCTCCAGGATTTAAACTTTAACATTTAAATTTATGTGGAATTGGTATAGCAGGTCTCCTTCTCCAGCTGTAATCACCAGGAATTATGATTGATCAAGAGGAGAAAGTGCTGGGAAAAATATCCAAAAGAATAGCTGAACTTCAACTTTAAAGTGCATTAGCACTGACCTAGCTCTTGTAGCAAATTCACATTGAGCCTGTTCTCAGTCTGTCAGAGCTCTTCAGGAGCTATTTAAAAGAGATGGTGAGATCTTACCTCTGAGGTAAGACTCCGGAATAATTTTTTGGGTAAGCATTTCTTCTCACTGAAATATTCTAACCAATATCCCACTTTTCAACAGTTTCCTTAAACTTTTCCCATTTCTTTCCACCCTGGTCCCAAAGATCATAGCAAACCCTAGATATCTAACGATCATAACTTTGTGCTCATCCCAGAGCTTGGCCACTTTCCCTTACTGATGAACACCAGTGTTCCCAACATGTGGCTTTGACAGATCCTGTTCCATCCCCGTTCTCCCTCTCCTCTGCCAATTGCCTGCAGTCCCCCGTGCTGCCTGTGCCTCCATCCTGGCTCACAGCTGCCCTCCCAGAACCTCCTCCACTGTCAGACACCACCATGTTCAAGCCGTGGTGCTGTCAGAAAATTTGCAGATTTATTTAAAGTAAACAGCTACATTTTAGGGATGTGCTGAAAATGTTGGTGTCTTACCTTTTAAGCTGTGGTTTCACAACTTAAGCCCTGTGTTAGAGTAATTTGGGCCCTGATACCTTTTCCCTTCACCATCTGGCCCTGGCCCATGCGTGAGGTGCATCTCTTGCCTGGCAGGGAGCTCTGTGCTGCCAGGTGGGGAACACAGAGCTCTGAAGGGGGGACACAGCAAAGGTGCCACTGAACTGCAGGATTGCCTCAGGTACAGCCACTTCAGCTGTACCTGAGGCAGAAATACTGCACAGAAATACTGCGTGTTCATGGGTTGCTGTCTGAGCTTGAGGAAAGCCTGGGATATTTTGGGAGGCTCTGAAGAGACCCCTGGCCTACCACAAGCCATTTTGGGGGCGGTTTTCCCACACGACCCGAGGGAAGGCGTCTCCCCTCAGGGGTCCAGCACACAAGGCTGTGCTGTGTGAGGTGACTCAAAGGTGGGTCTCCCCCTCACCCACAGCCTGGCATCCATGGCGTGCCAGCAGCAGGGCTGTCCCTGGCAGCAGCGCCTTGTGGTCATGGCAGCCAGGGTGGGAGAGGGCTGGGAGCCTTCGGGGCAGGGCAGAGCTCACCCACAGCCGGCCTGAGACTCCCTGGTGGCACAGCCAGCGTGGCCCCTGCCTGCAGCTCCCACCCACCCCCAGGGACACCATCCCTGGGGGCACAGCCCAGGCTCTTTTTTAAACCAATAATAATAATGGCAGAGCTGCTATGAACTGGCGTGGCTGTGGATGTCTGAAGAGATGTGATTTACACCCAGTGGTTTGCTGTACCCTTACCACAAGCACCAGCTATTTCAGTTCAAGCTGTAGCAGCCCACGGGCTTCCCTCCACCACCCCTGCAGCCAGCAGGGCTCTGCAGAGGGGCAGGGGCTGTGGGTGGGCAGGGGGCAGCAGCTGGGGCTGCTCTCAGTGCCCGTGAGGGGCTCAGCACGGGCCAGGAGAGCACGGCGTGCTACAGACACCCCGAGAAAAGCTGGAAGGGACATTCGGTGTCGTTGCTTTGCTTCCAAGAGTTGCTTGACCAATTCCAAATAATACTCATGTCTCTGTTTTTTTAATTTCCCCCTAAATAGCTTTAATGAAAATCACACTCCTCTCTTTTTGTTCGTTCTACCCTCAAGCTCTGTCACTGCACCTGCCCCTTGAGAGGGCCACTCTGGGTGTCCAGGTACAGACTGGATGCCCAAGAACATTGAAATGATGCCTGAGAACATGACAAATAATTTCCTGGAAGAGAAAATTATACCCCTGGCTTTGTCATTAGGGAGGCTCCACAGTACTGTGCCATAGGTTCTTTTTCAGGGTTGCTTTCTGAGAGTGCTAATAAAACAAAGAAGACTATCTCACATCCTCACAGGAGACTGGACACTTGAAAGGGATTTAGGCAACATTCCTGGAGAGTTGCAGAGGCTCTGGGAGTGGGACAAAGGACTGAGCTGGCTATGATGTGTATGTGAAAAATATACATGAATACAGAGTGACACCAGTGCAGAGCAGAACATCTGAAAACTGATGAAGTGGAGAGCTCTCTGTGTAATGCAAAGCACCTGAATGATGTGTGTACACACAAAGATTTGTTCAGCTCTGCTCATATCTAGCCCTTTTGGACAGTTGGATTTGATTTGCCATTTTCCTGCCAAAATATTGTTGCTGTACCTCAGCACCTGGGCTTTCTTCAAAGAAATTGCACATGACTCTCCTGTCCTCACCTAAACCAGTCCAGAATAGGAGGTCAGGAGAGGTTAGAAGGACTTTCTTTAATAAAATACATGTTTCTATTAATTTAAAGACCCAAAAATAGAGACTTGTATCTTTAAAAATTTCCTGTTTCCATAATTCTGTTCATATATAGCTGCTCACCCACCTTGAAATGCAGACTGTCATAATAAACCTCCTGCCTAAAATGAGAGGGTCACACAAGAAGCCAACCAACGCTGTCTGCACAGCCAGCAGAGGGAGGCAAACAGTGTCATTGGGTTTGAGTATGTTAATTTAAACTGAATTTTAAGGATTTCTTAACTAAATAGGAAACAGGTTTCCTAAAAACTAATTCAAGAAACAGTTAAGACAGACAATTCCAACAAAGTTTTACAACAGCAAAGGTGATGTCAAAAGAACACCAACACTATGACCTTTATAATTTCCTTTCCGTTAAGCTCAGCGGGCTTTAAGGCTTTGGATATTTATTTTCAATTTTCTCACTTAACCCAAAATGGTTTTTTCCAGATATTATTTAATTTTGCATAAGAAACTTGAGTCTTTTTTTTTATTTTGTGGAAAGCATCTTTGCATAATTAGAGACATTTGAAGGCAAACCATCTCTGAAACAACTGGGAAGTAACACCAAAATGTAGGTGTTGTCTGAGATGGTTGAAAACTTACTCTGCCCAAACAGCTCAGAAAGGACAGTTCTCTTCAGTAGGAGTTCAATGCTCCTGCTAGCAATATATGTTTACCCCATGGAGGGGAAAAAAGGGTGAAAGGATGGAAATTTCCAACTTAAAAATCAAAGGATGGAAGAAAATGTGGACAGTGAAAAGGACAGCAGTAAAGACAGGTATCCTTATGCCCTGCAAATTAAAAATATCAGACACAAGCAAACAAGGCTTGAAATTTTCAAATATGTCAGGAATTATATGGAAACCCCAGAGAATTCAAACAACCTACCCATTTTCCAGGAACACTGCAAATTAGGGTCTCTTTTTTCTTATCATTCCATTTCATCCTTATGTTGGATTTAAGCTTCAATGGATGCTGTTGAAGAGCATCATTTTAGGATACAAGTTAGACCCTGGAAGAGCCCTCAGGGATCACAAGGCACAAGAGTGTCTGGCTGTGTTGTTTTACACCTCTTTAGCCAGGACTTGTCTCTCTGAGGTCCCACAGATGTGCTGACAGCTGCAGAGGTGGGTGAGGAGCTGGAGCTGCCCGCCCGTGGAGCTTTGCCAAGGGAGCATTGCCTATGGCACTCACGAGGGAGGAACAGCTGAGATGGGGTAAATCTCAATTCACACACAATGGGAGCCACTGAGAGCCACCCATAGAGGTATTCTGAGCCCACACTGCCAACCTGCATTTGTAAAAGCTGTGTGGGTTTTGGTTGTTGGTTTTTTGTTTTTTTTTTTTCTTTTTCCACAGTAATTTAAGCTAGAAGCAAATCCCCAAAAGCAGAATGATACACCAAGCAAAATCAGTGAAGCTCAAAGACTGTGCAAATTGCACAGAGGTGTGAATAGGACTTGTTATGTCTTTTTAGGCATCAAAATATGCCTAACAATGTGTTTCCAACCAAGCTCACAGGAATTTTAAAATGTGCTGCACCCTTTTGCCTCCTCTATGCCCTGTGCTTGGACTACCCAATATATGAGCAGCAATATAGGTTTGAGGTATTTCTTTGTGCAAACAGGCTTATGTTACTGCTGCAGTCAGGGTTTTGCAAGCATTGCACTACTGTAATTAATTTCCAGAATATGGCCCACTGGGCAAAATTCAAGTTACACCAGTGAAAATCTTGAATAAACCCTCGGAAGCTAAAACTAATCACCACTTTAGAAATCCAAAGGTGATGAGCTTATCTGGTTAATAATAAGCTTTTTAAGAAAAAGTTATCAATCTGTATTTAACCAATAGACAGGAACTGGTTCAAAAAGAGTCTTTCCAATCCATCAGGTAATGAATGCCTATTAAAAAACTATAAATAAGCATTCACCCGAGAGCTTGGAATGGCACTTTGAGAGCCTTTCTGGTCACTCAGGTAAATAATGAGTTTTATATAACCTTTCAGCAAAGATTTTTTTGCAAATGAGGAGATGAAATGCAGAGAAGCTTCTGATTAATGTTAAAGTTGGGGTACAAGCCAATGCACAACTGGGAATTCGAAGTTAAAGTTGGCATTGTTTTTCCCTCACACTGTTTCCCCTAAGGGCTAAATGTTAAAGGCTCCGTTGTCTTTACTTTGAATTGTTTATGATGGTTTCAGTTTAGGATTTTATTTATATATGGCATTTGTATTAATGAGTATTTTGTGCTTCATCTGTTCACTCAGCAGCCAGAAAGTCCAATAAGAATTGCAGAGAAGGGCAGAATGAGAGACCCTAACTAACATGCAGTCACCAGTGAAAATGCCTAAAGTGGTGTCTCATCACAGTCCCCCTCAAATCTAGCAGCACTGCACTAGTTCAAATCTAATGATAAGGGGAAATAAAGTCCAAAACTCCCTAAACTTTCTGGTATCTCTTTCTGTCGATATTTACTACTCTCCAATAAAATCACTCTTATCAAATATTTTGAGCTTTCTTGATGACTAAGAAAAAATATATCCATAAAGAGATCCATTAATTATCTTAAAATCAAATAACCTGGCAACCAGGATACATAGCAAAATTAAATGTAAGCCTTTTCCTGGATAGCTCTGCAGTCCTTCCTAAAGGATTGCTCGTCAGCTGTCCTCAACACCTAACACCCTAGGACAAGAAAAGAAAAATGGGTTTCGCACCCTGAGGGTTAACAAACTTCATTCATTATATACTCAGAGAATGAAGACTGTACTGCAGGTTCAGGGATGAAAAAGGGAGACTTCTCCCAACTACAACCATGAGACAGACATTTGAAAAGGCTAAAATGGAAAGCAAGAGAGGGAAAAAAGAATGTCTATATTCAATAGAGATCTTTTCCTGATCCTCATGCTTCTGAAGAAATATACCCTTCCAATTGTTCCATTTTGTGTTAAAACATATTTTTTGCATTTATTAATAATTCAAACATGTTGTTGTTTAAAAAAATATTCATATCATGTGTTCGTAGTTTCCATATACATATGTCAAACTTTATTTTGTTTTACCATTATAATCTATGAATGGATTTACCCTTTGTTTCTGTTTTCAAATCTCTGAGGAATGTTTGATTAGGTAGGAGGGTTTGTTTTATGCATTACTTGTTCATCATTGCACAAGTGCACAGGCTAAACAAAGTTGGCATACTTCATACTGATTGGTGGAAACAGTGTAGTTAAACAGTGTAGTTAATACAAGGGAATGAGTAATTTCTCAGCACAGCTAATCAGCTGCACAATAGCCATGGATCAGGCAGCACAGCTATACATCACAAATGCATTTGGAGGTAGCTCCTAGCATACGTGATTATCTACTAGTATCTGTTACAATCATTTCATATTAACACATTCCCGCTGTATTTATCTAATAGAATGTGCAGCAGTCTATATACATATCCAGACAGAACAGTAGGAATTATCAAGTTAATGGCAAACCCAGGAAGGTTCTAGCTAGTATATAATGGAAGATATGTCCAGGGTGTTGCAATTTAGCAATGTCAGGTGAAAAAGAAAAGCAAGAGCACTGAAGATGACAAAACAGCTTCTGCTGCACAGAAGAAATTAAATCAATTTCATAATTCTATATCTATCACTCCGTACATCTATAACTAAGAAACAGCAAGATAAATATGTTGTAATATTATTTACCAGGTGTCTTCTGCATTAACTCCTTTCCATGCTTTTGTGATGAGCTGTCCTTTATTATGACTTGTAAAACTGTCATTCCTGAAGAAAGTATTTTTAACAGCTCAGCATCAATACCAGTGCAGAATGGCATCCCTCTGTTAGGAAACAAGGCTGGGTTCAGTAGGAGTTAACATTAACAATTCAAGAGACTGTAGGAGAAATTAGAAACATGAGCCCTCCATAATGATGATAAAATCAAACTGGCAAATAAATGTATTCTCAAATGTCATAGTAAGAAAATGGATGAATATATGCAACTAAAATGGTCTCTTAAATTTCAAGTGCATGGCCAGTATTCTCAAGAATTTGTTCCTAAATAGAAGAAGCTGAATTAGGAATCTATCAAGTAATCTCAGTACTGCATATCTGCACATGTAATGCAAACTTCATGAAGTCCACAATTTCACCCTACCAGTCTAATCCAAAGCCCACTGGGATCTATTCCTCTGAATTTGATGAGTTTTGGATCAAGCCTTTTGAAGATAAGGAGTGAGCTGGAAACAAAATGATGCCATAAATCAGAATGAGTGGTACAGAATTAAGTAGTACAAAATATAGCTTTCAGTAGTATATTATGGTAAGGTCCTAAAATAAAACAAAACAACACAACAATTAATGTATAAACAAGAAGGAGAAAGATGCACAAATACTTGTGTTATTAAGGAATTAGTGAAATTGCAGTGCTTCACTTTCTTAAAAAAATATAGGCTCTATTTTGATATTCACATTTAAGGAAACACTTCGGCTCTGATAAAACCAAGTGGATAATTAAAAATTATAATATTAATTGTACCCTTAACACAGATAAGTAAACTTGGCAAGAAAGTTTTAATGAGTTAAGTGAAAAGGCAATGTCTAAATTAACTGAATAAATTGGCAAAGGGAAATTTATTGTATATACTGACCCTTTTAACTTGTTTTAATGTCTGAATTTGAACTACATAGATTAGTTTTCATTACATGATACATTAAATTATAAGGATAAAAGTATTCCTCTCAGAATCTGCTTTCTAGGACAGGTTACAGTGCTTACAAATTAATTGTCCTGTAATACGTTATAATAGTAACTCTAAATCCATGGATTCCGTAAAGGTTCCAGAGGGAAATGACAGCTACTGGAATGTATTTAGAAAGTCAATATGAAAGAATAAAACACGACCACACTGAACTTTGCTACAAATGCAAACAGTTCCACAGCACATCTCCGTTGTGGGAGTTCCCAGGGCTCTCTGGACGGCGTTGGCTCCTGCAAAGCCCCTCTGCCACAGCCCAAAGGTGTGCAGGGGCTGAGACTCAGGGACACTCAGGGACACTCGGGGGCCTCTCACGTCCCACACAGGTGAGAGCCGTGAAAAAACACTACGTGCTTGTGAAATGTGCACGGCACATTCCAGAACAGCTTCTGGATAAAACAGCCTCCTGCCAAATCTCGACTGAAAGATCTGTGACGTAAAAGCCGACACAGATGTACACCCCACTGGGACCTGTCTGACTGTATCAGTTTTTAATGTATCTTTCCATTAAATCAAAGATCCAAATGCTAAATCTAGCACTGAGAGACAGCAAGGGAATTTGTGACATTCCTCAGAGGACTTGGTGTCCATAAACTAATGAATGGATAAAACTCATCTCAATATTTGGTTTCCCATTTTTGACAAATATAATATTGATGATATTTTGTTTAACTGTTTCATAACACCATACTTGTGAAAATGTAACTAAACAGAAACTGCTCAACCAGAAATACACAGCAACAGATACTGGGATTATGTATATAATTAAGAAACAGGCATGGCAGAAGACCATAATATAGCATGATTTAGAAGTTCAAATCTTTCAGCTCCTACTAAATACTGTCAAGCACCAAGAAGTTCTGAGCCAGAACCAGCTGAAAACAATGGAAAGATTTCCATTGGTTTAATAAGCAATGAATCAGATTCATAAAAATGAACCAAGCTAGTAAATGTGCTGTTGCTCAGAGTGGCTTCTAAATAAATATATAAATCACATTTCTCACTCTGAATCTTCTAATCTGGAAGGCAAACAGCAAAAACAAAAGAAGGTGAAGACTACATCCAGAAGGAGAAAAAGGCTTCTTGCAGGTCCTTCTTCCATAGCTGGCCTGAGAAAGACGGGGGCATTCAAGATTTGCAAATCTTGTTAGAAATTCAGCCACATGCAGAAATAGTGCAGAATGGATGGTCTGTCATAAGTAAACTTCAGAATGTCCAGTCCAGATACAGGCATGGAAGTTCAGTTCAGCCAAGTTCACCAGCAGACACCCCCCCTGCACCTCGCAGAGGGCATTTAAACCACTTCCCACGTCCTCATCACACCTCCAGAGAGGCAACCCCTGCCAGCCCCCAGTGCGGGGGTCAGCCCTGCCAGCCAGGACATGCTGTCCTCCCCTCCCTGCTGCCCCGTGGAGCAGGAGCAGCTCTTGCCCACAGCAGAGACCTCCTTCCTGTCTGGGAGGACAGAAAGGCTTCCCACATGTGCCTCATGCCCACTGGCCTGAGGAAAAGGGGACATTTCAGGTTTGTAGCTGGAAGGTGTGTTATTCATCTGCACGCTGGGGTGTCTAGGGTGCTGCCACCAGAAAACATGGGGAATGACATGGAAAAGGAGGAAGAGGTGTTACTTCAGCCACATCCAAACTGTAAATGGGAACGGGCAGGCTGGGGAGCTTTCTGCTGTTCATTCAATACACCGTGAAGTGTCAAAAATCTCTTTTACATGCTTTTTTCCACCTCCCTTTAGAAAAGGACCAGAATTACAACCAAGAAGCTAATAACTTGCTATGAACACTGGTATTTGTTGAGGCATGCAGTTTCCAAATGGGAATTTGGGCTTGTTTTTATTCTTCACTTAACACTTCCCCTGCCCAGCACAGACGTTTACACTGGTGTTGTTCTGACTATGACAACACACAGAAAGCACATGGCCTAGTAACTCCGACTTTAACACACCCGTGGCTTCTAACAATGCAATTGCAGAGGAATTAGAGGAATTTGCCCGAAACAAAGCCCAAATACAGAAGCGCCCATCGCAGTTAACAGCAATTAATGTCTCCTCAGAGTGCTACGTGCCTTAACTGCAGCCAGAAGGGATCTCAGGGCGGGGGTGGGAGGGGAGGGAGGGACACCTGCGTCTGATGGTCACCAGCCTTCCTGGCACCAGCCTCAGCAGCAGCAGCAGCAGCAGCATCACAGCCGAGCAGTGTGAGCGCCTGGCTCCCCCCGAAATGAAACTGGAATCGCTGCCTCCCGAAAAAGCTCACACAACACAGCCCCAGCAGCAGGGGAGAAGCACTGGCAAACCCACAAGAATTGAGTCTATTGGAAATATCCTGACTTGTCCTGTTGTGACCCACACAGGGAAACTTCGGAAAGAGCACGTCTCACCGGCAAGGCAGGGTGGCGGTGGAACTGGCTCGAAGTGGGGCTTCCCTGAGCCTGCCTGAGCCCTCGGCCGGACACGGCCCCAGTCCCCAGGCTGTCACCAGCTGCCCCCGCCGCCTGCCAGCCCTGCCCTGCCACAAACGGTGTCCCAGCCTCTCCTCCGAGCCTCCGCACCATCCCCAGCCTTCCTCCTCCTCCAAAGGAGGGCAGCCACCACTACAACACCCTCTTGCCCCAGTTAGCACCAGTGCGGGCTGCAGTGACAATGCATTGGTTAACAGGTTAATACCAAAGTATTCATAAATGCAGTGGAATTGCGTAAAGAGCAGAGGTCTGTGTTCATCATATAAATGAATCATTTTCAAAATGTAAAAGTACCAAGGTGCATCTTCACTTTGTGCTTTATGATACCTACAATATCTTGGCTTGACAAATTAAGATTGACATTTAAAAATTACTAAGAATCCTGTCAGAGCAGGTCTAGAGCATCCATCACTTCTGGTGAGCACTGTGTGTTCACACTGAGGGGAGGAGAGACCCTTCAAGGTTTGAACAGAAATCTGGTCTACAGATAAGCCAGGAAAACATGAGAAGCCATATCCTGTTAAAGTGACAATCACCATTTTAAAAGCCACAGACCAAGTATATTTGCTATTTGTATCTGAGCAATTTATAATAATAAGCCACGAGGAGAAAAGAAAAACTGTAAGAGGAAAATGATGCCTCTTCCAAACTCTGTGTATCACAAACCTGTTAACTCTATGTAAGAGGCAACCTAAGGGTATCAAGTTTAAAAAGCACAGAATCAATAAAAAGTCATTAAAAATCAATGTATGAACTGGTTTGCATGCCCTCAGCCATCACTCCTAGGCACTAATGCTCTAATAATTCTCAATTGATATGCACAGAATATGCCAATTTAAATTTATTGGAGTACTTCAAATTTTTAAGTGCTTAACTTTGGAGAAGATTGGCTTTATGGGACCAAAGCAGTGAAGAATGATCAGGAATGTTTAGAATGCCTTACATTTTCAGTAATTTGAAAGAGATTAAAGGAGTAGGCATATGAAATTAAGAATGATTTAAAAATCATTGGATCCATTCAAATTGTTAGAAATGCTTGAATTGCAACTAACATTGGTAGTTAGTACACATGCAGTGAAGGGGGTCTATTCTTACATCAATGTCCAAAGGAAATCTCCCATAGCATGAGCCAGTTCTACATGGATACCAAAAAGAAAGGGAACCACTTGATTATTCACAAAATTCACCATAATTCTAAGTGCAAAACAAACCCTGACCACCAAAAATCCCCCAAACCTTCCCAGATAAAAATAATTTCAAAATGTAACAGAAATTGAAATTAACTGTCTGGTTAGAAATTCTGGCTGTTATTAATTTTTTTCATTTCTGGTTGTCAATAAAACGTTTTGCAAAAGACTACAGTGAAAACATCTGGAAACACATAAAAATCCACAGTGGAGGGAGGGCAAGCCATGGTCCCTGTGTGGGGGGCAGATGGGAGCTACGAGGGAGGCTGCAAACCCAAACTCTGTGGGAGGGTCCTGACCCCTGGGAGACACTGACCTGCCATTCAGGCTCCTGCTGGTTCAGCATTTTCACCTCCAGTTCTAGAGATCCTCTGTAAGCACTAGAGGTGCAGGATAGTCACTGTATCCCACAGCCTAGCCCGGGAAGGGTTTTGGGCACAGTGCCTGCTGTGTTTCTTAAAAGCAAATGCGTGGCTGCATTTACTCTTTCTTCATATTCACTCCTGGAAAATATACCTAGAGGGGAAATTTTAAGAAGTGGTATTAACAGCTCAATACCACCAAGATAAAAGCTGGAAAAACAAGGCATTTAAAAGGGTTAAGGTAAAATAATAAACTGTTATTAAGCCTATTAAGAGTTTTAAAACAACATTGTTTATGGCATGATAGAGCTTGGCTTTTTATGGGTGTTTCATTTGTACATTTTACTTATTCTGCTTCTATTTAACGATGCCGTGGATCTCCACTTTAAAGCCCTCAGTAATGTTCTGATTTCATCTGAATTTGCTAACCCTACTTTTAAAATAATGGTGCAACAAAACAGAGGTTAACATTTCATAACTTTGGACCGCAAGTAAAAAGGCTAAAATTTTATGAAGGCCCTCAAAAATGATACCCGTTTCATAAAGTATAACATATACAGAATTAAACTGGTGTCTTCATTTGATATCTGCTGAGAAGATGAAAGGCACTTTAAAAGCAGCCTCCACGTTCTTAGGTCTGTGCCTAAATGGGCAGCAGCTGCCATGCCCCTGCTGCTGCCTCCTCTCTGCCCTGGGGATGATGCTGTCAGGGGCCCTCCCTGTGCAGTGCCCAGTGACACAGCCCCCAAAGTCCACTCCTAAATTCAGCCTCTGCACCACACCCAAGTGACCAAGACATAACAGAGCAATCTTTTATTAATGGTACTAAAATTCTGGCAGGAGTAAACAATCGACACTTTATGGATTTGGGTTTATAATTTAACTTATTTCGCAAGACTCTTACTTACTGATACTTCTCTGCAGTTCTTTCTCTGTGTATTATCTTACACTTGCTAGATCTTAGCAGAGGAAAGAAGGGGGAAAAAAACCCACAACTTTTATCCAGTGAGACACTTTATCAAGAAAATTCTACAAGAAATTGGTTGTTACCTGCAGATAACAACTGGTTTGTTAGTTAATGGCTAGAGGCAAAGCCAAGGCCAGTTAATGCTCCAGCTGTCCAGTCATTAACTGCAGTAAAGACTGATTTTGAGGAGGTTATTGCCGTGATAAAATATCCTCAAAAGATTATAACAGCAATAGTGTACAGGAAAAAAAAGTATTAGTGGCTATAGTGTGACTGAATGGCTGCATTTGAAAAATTGGTCATTCCCTGGCGGTTCATAACCGATTTTCCACCAGTCAAAAAGCAAGTTGTGCTCTGTTAGGTTTATTGTACAAGGCAATAAAAATATTGGCCAGGTTAAATTGTCAGCGTGTTATGACATTAACCATTCTTTTACTGTGCTTAATTTAAGTGTTACTATGATTCATTATGGAAAGAAACCGTCCTTTGCAAGTAAACAGGCATTTCAGAACTGGGAACAGACAGCAATAATAAATCTGAATGCAAAATTAAATTTCACTAGATGGCTTTCCCCCCTCTTCTTAATGATCACCTTTTTTCTTTTTTTCTGTATAGAAATACTTCAGAATTCTTGGCTATTTAGTTTGCAAGATTGTCTTCCAAAGTTTGCATTATTGATGTGATGCCTGGCAGCAGTACTCTACTTAAGTGTGTGACAGCATTTCCATTAAAAAACCTTTTTGATGGCTCACTTGGCCATCAAAAGTGGCCTTGTGTTTCATTTGGCATGCGGAGCTGCAGACCTCAGTGCAGATCTGAACCATGTGAGCTGCTCCTCTCCCTCACTCTCCTGCTTAAGGTCAGCAATGCACACGCAAAAAATGTGCACACATGATTTCTGTGCACAGGGTTCTGTAAATCTGGATCTGTTTGTATTAAATTACAGGAAAATATGCAAAGTTCTGCAGATTTCTATGTTAATTTGCATGCTTTTATCATAAAGGCTACGTGCTATCATAGTAATCTTAATATACATTGACAGACTACACCATAACCACTCCAAAAAGCCATTAGGGTTTATTTTATAAATGTATAATAAGAATCCTTGGTAGATTCAACATTGCCCAACTCAATTTTTTTATTATTATTATTATTCACTGACACCTGTAACAGAAGAGGAGCCATTGAACTTTACATGGGTAAAGCATCAGACTAAAGTTTTCCACAGAATCTGGAGCAGTTAGGCTGAAATTTTTACTGAAATTTAACAGTTACTTAATTCCAAGACACTGCTTTGAAGATTCACATCTAAGTGATCCAATAAAGAAATTTTAGTGTGATCTACTGGCATCCTGGCTCCTCTGAAAACAATATATAAGCACCCCAGGGTTTTGCCATAGTTTCAATCTCAGTCTTGCTCGAAGAACTGTTATGCCAGTGAACCCTGTCCACTATGATGAGGGATATTACCAGTATAAATAATGATACAATTCATCCCACTGTATCAATGCTTCACAATCCAAGCAGTCACTTACCACAAAACCCCTGTACACTGCAAATCCCAGGGTCTTCCATATATAAGGTTGCCTTCGATTTCCTATTCATGCTTAAGGCACTTCTAAAGCTAAATGCTTTGTTTTTTAAGTACTACCATCCTTAGGCATGAGTGAATTGTGTGCTTTTCTGCTGCACTGAACAACTGCCTCAAATGATCATGTTCAGACTTTCAAAAGTATTGTCAGAACGGGCTCCAACCCTGCATCCACCTTCCTGAGACCCTGCTGCACAGGCACATGCCAAAAATCAGCAAGGGAGCACATTGAGATGACCAAGGAGGTGGTTTCTGAAAGCCAGAAATCAGTGGAGTTCACTGCACAACACTGAAATAGTCCTCAGATGTGGTGACTCGATGGCATGAGATTATATTGTTATAACCAAAGGTTTCTGCAGGTGCATTCACATGTGCAAATACATATAATAGGTGTATATGAGAGGATGCATCTATTTTATACATATATATATATATATATATGTGTATATATGTGTATATATATGTGTATATATATATGTGTATATATGTGTATATATATATGTGTGTATATATATATATATATAAAATAGATGCATTATATATGTAAAAGGTAGCCACATATACACATATCTGCATGTGCTTCCATGAGTCAAGAGAGGCCCTGGAGTACTCAGCATATGCAAATACCCAGCAGCCCTTCAAGCAGGTGCTGGCAACACCATTTCAATCACAGGCCCACTTTTGCACAGAGGAGTTAAGGGACTTGCCCAATGCCACACAGCAAACCAAGAGAGAAGCCAGGAAAGCTCATCTGAGCTGCAGTTCAGTCTCCTGGCCTGGTCACACACTAAGCCTCTATCGTGTCTCCCTGTGCTGCCAGCCACGTCCTCTCATTAAAGAGCAGCCAGTAACCACTCAGCCCTTGTATAAGCCCTGCCACCATGCATAATCAGACACACAGCCTGTCACTGGAATCTATGTCTTATAATTAGGTCCACACAAATGCTGAAACTTCAAAACAGAGTTTAGAAGGGTTTCCAGTACATCTGATGCCACAGGCATCACAGTTCTGCCTCTGGACTTACCAGCTGCTGCTCCAAGGCTTGGGCCAACTGTTGCTGCCAAAGGATACTCAGATGATGTGAGAAACTGGAACGTTGAGAAGGGAGTTATTTGTCATCTTTGATGTTGGAACTTCAAGGGGAGCGAGGGCTCCCCTCCCAGCCATCGGCCTGCTCAGAGATCAGCCCTACCTTGATGTTTGCTCTGCTGTTGCTACGGCTTAGTTTGATTTTAGGCATCACTTGGCTGTAAAAGTGATACAAACATGGCACACTGATCACTACCCAGAATGAGAAGTGCACAAATATCTTTACAAGTCTGCTCTCTATCGTATTCCAACCCTTTCCAGATGAAGTTACAAATGGATTATTCAATTTCATTTTTTTTACTCTTAAATACGACCTTTTAAGACAAAGTGATTCCAGAGGGCTTCCAGATGACTTGCCATTATTTCAGTGCTGATGGCATA
Source organism: Chaetops frenatus (assembly GCA_013400775.1). Taxonomy (NCBI): domain Eukaryota; kingdom Metazoa; phylum Chordata; class Aves; order Passeriformes; family Picathartidae; genus Chaetops; species Chaetops frenatus. The sequence goes on from VZTR01007561.1 coordinate 604,993, forward strand.
CAGACACTGCTAGTGTGAAGAGCAGAAGCCTGCAGGGCGAGGACCATCATGTTCAATATTGCAAGGAACATAGATTTTACCCAAGGACACCAAGGTCAGTTTTTATACTACCAAAAAGCTCAGGAGGAATGCTTATATAGAAGATCAAGATTAGCTTGGTTTTAAAACTGAATTTTTGACAACATTTTAATTTAAATGGAGGATTACAGGAAGAAGGGGAGCAGATGCCCTCCCAAACCACTCATAGTCCCATCCTGATGTGTTTTTTTACCATGGCTGTAATAGATGAACTTTTGGCCCGTATAATGTCACACGAGATTCTCCAGAGTCATCTGAAAACCTGTAAAAGGCTCAGGCAGTTCTCCTGCAGCCACACCTCTCTCTAGTTTGGATATGCTGCAGGAAACCAGCCCTGGTGGCACCAGTTATAAGAGTCCTTTTCTTCTGGACTAGGAATATCTGTGTCCCCTGAGAATGAGACACAAAGTGCTCACCATTTCCAAACTGAGGACATGCTCTGGCACCAGCACCAATTCTCTTCCCCGCGTCTTCTCAAATCAAGCAAATTCTCTACACTGCCCACCAATAAAGACACGCTTTTAAAAAAATCGTTCGTAAAATTTCTATTAGATATAAAGTCTTGCCGTTCTTTTCTACTGTAAAGAGAAGAGTCAAGCTCATAGTCAAAATCACCTTCAGCCAAACCCCCACTGTCAGACAAGTGCATCATGGTGGATTTTGGATTGATGAACTACTGTATTTTAGTTTTTCTGCCAAAGCAACATGGGTCTCATCAGCAGGAAAGAGAATAGAGTGAGACAGAGAAGAGAGGCAGCACAACACAGTGCACCTATGCAAGGGCTGCCAACAGAAAAAAAGGGCACTCTCTCGGAGGGCAAAGACACAGCTGTATCCGAAGGACAGGCAAAGGCGCGGCAGAGACGGGAGCAGAGGTGGTGCTGGGAAAGGCACATTAGCAGGGAATGCTGCTGAAGGGTTTGGGGAGAGAAAACACTGGCAAGGACTGAGCAAAACTGGTGAGGTTATTGTGCACACACTGAGGCAGCAGAACCAGCGGCACCAATATTTTAGCAAGTGGCCCGTGGCACAGGGACAGGTGAAGTGACACAATGCGGGGATAGGCCAGAGGAGAGAGAGCTTGACGGGGCAAACATCCATGTGGCTCCTGCCACGCCCATGCATCCTTTTCGTTCTATGACAAGAGCTCATGTTTTTGAGTTATAACATTTATGATGATGACATCAGGAGACAGCAGCCTCCATCCTGGGGGTCTCTGACTCTCGCTGGCTTCCCTTCCATCCTGCTGGAACATTAGACAGCAGCATTTCTCACCTCAGCTGGCACCCTCTGTCCCCTTTGGAAATGCCCTTCCCATGCCCTGTGCTCTCCCTGTCCTGGCCTCTGCAACCACCCCCACCAGCTACCCCTGCACCATCCCCTGGGCTTCTGCACATCCACCAGTAAAATAAAAAAGTAAAAAAGGAAACACACGCTACAGGTGGAGTTCATCCCCATGTGATCTAGAACTGGGTAGGGCTACACAGCATTGTATCTTTATCATTCAGATCTGTTTGTACAGCACCCATCACACATCAGCTCCCAAGGCTGCTGAAACAAGGTTTAGGAGAAGCTGATTTTACTACACACTGTTCTCTTCCACACATACACACACACATGCAAATACACAAATTTCAGGGGGAGAGAGTTTTAATACTGAAAACTTATTTTAACTTCCAACTTATTTAAGACTTAAAGAGTTTAAGCCAGATTTATTTTGGGTGACAAGTATTTCTTACATCTAAAGGATAAATATTTTTCTCCTATTTTAACAACATCTCTTCCCTTTGATTTTCTCACACATGTTGTATTTAACTAATAGAGTACAAATACCAAAACAATAGAATATCCAGGATTAACTCAGCAAATGCCATTAGATTTTGTGCAGGCATAGTATAGAAATGGCACAAAAAACTTTGGATCCTTAAGGATCATTTCCAGTGATTCATTTTCAAAACTAAGGGATTTTTAATACTTGAAAATTTCAATATATTTCATAGAGTCATTACATTTTGTACAGTTCTGAAATAATGCCAATTTTGCAACTCAATTTGTTAAAATGATAATAAACGAGAAGGCTGTCACTTGACAGAGAAAAACTATCTCTTTTTTCTGTTATCTGTTTTGCTGTAAGGTTAATTCTTTATATTTTGTATTTAAATTAATTCGGATTTCTTTCATAATAGGGGGCTTACTATATTATGGAATTAGTAAAGAAATGGGCAAAAAAGACAGGAAAAGAAGGAGGGGGAGAGGAGAGGGTAGGAAGAGATCAATTAAACAATTTTTTTGTCAAAAATCAGATATGCACATATTTTAGTTTGGAGAACATATGCTGCTCTTGATGTGGATCCAAAACTGAGGCAATGCATTGAACAAAATAAAACCAGCTCTGTAATTATTAGCAGAGACATATTCGTGAGGGCCATTTCCTGTGGAAAATGCCACTTTTATTTTCTTTCCCGTATCTTACTCAAATCCTCTCAGCAGAGAAGGAAAGGATCAAGTTGGAGCTTGTGTTTAAGAAATAAGCCACGACCAGCATGGGATTTTTTTGCCTGTTATACCACGCCTTGGAATGTTCTGGAGGGCCTGTGGCTGGCCAGACCCACTGGGAGTCTTGCCCCAGTGTATTGGCCCCATTCACCAGTTTCAAGAAAAGCAAGAAACTGAGCCAAATTTGCCAGTGGATGCAATCTATAATCACTTTTTGGCCCAGATGATAAAATAATTCAGACTCCATTGGCATATTGCACATAGACACTGCAACCTGCAGGAGTGGGAACACCACAAATGACAAAAGAGGAATAAAGCTTGCAGAGTTTTGCTTTAAAGCCCCAGGAAACACATGGGGGATGTATCTGAAGAAAGGTGATGGTTCAGTCTTGATTTGAAAATTGTTGACCTTCTCGCTGTTGGGGACTTTTTTTGCACCACAGCTAAGAAGTAGACACAACTAGTTTAGCAGAGAATCAAGAGATAATTAGCTACTTGGGCAAATATTTGTAGGATTGGGAAGAGGGAAAAGGCAGAAAAAAAGTCACTAATCACTAGAATGAGAATAAAGCTGTTTGAGAAAGCAGGGACAGACATCAGTTCTTGATGACTAAAAGGCCAAATTTCGGGTTTGGGATTACAAATCAGCTATGTGAACAGGGATGCATAAGATTGCCCCTACCCAGCCAGTAGAGATTGAATTTTTAGGAATATTTTCAGAGTAAATTTAGCATTGGGAAAAGCAGATACATATTCTCTAGCTATTATTTTATACAGATTGTTACAATTTGCTTCTCTTGCAGTCCTATTTACCTTTAAAGTAAGAAGTAGAAGGATCAAGACTTCTCATAAAAAGCCCAATGATCCTTTTTTTTGTTTCTTCATAGGGGCACATAAACCATAAACTTGTGATTCTGCAAAGAGTGACCAAGAACACTAAGAAATTACAGTATCAGACACCTACAGTAACTTACTTGACACTATCCCTCCCCATCACCATGCCACCATCAAATATCTGTGATGCCTGCACTTGTCAGATGCCACAGGAGGTGTTTGCATGCCATGGATGGTGTCCTCACCCCCTCAGTAGTCCGAAAAATGCAGATAATTGCTAAGGAAAAGATGCAGGGATAGGTCTCCCACATAACCTCCCACAGGTTCATGTTTCCAAGCTCCTCTCAGTGGGGTAAGTGGAAAGATGCTCTCACTTCTTCAGGTACATCCACTTCATGCACCTTGGATCCCACGAGGAAAAAAAATCTAAACACACCCAGAAGATCCATGAACATTTCTGTCTGCATGTTGGTTTGATACACAGGGCTCCCTGCTAAGTCTGAAATTATATTTATGTCAGTACAGAAGAATTCTTTCACTGATGACAACCCTCTAAAGGAATCAAAATGAGAAACCAACCTTTTTGCTCCATTCAAATCGCCCTAGAAATTTGGACACAGCTCTTAATAAGGTAAAGATTTAAAAAATCCCACTTCCTAAAGTGCAATTTAATATTATTTACATTATGGAAGAGCCCCACAGCCCCAGTAGGCTCAGAGGGACACTGCATTAGTCATGATGCAAATACATAAATACAAAGATGTGACCCCTGCCCCAAAGAACTTTTTATCAGTCCCTAATTAACCTCCTCATGATCCTTGAAGCCAGAATAATCAATGGGTCTCTATTCTGACTTTCAATTCGTTCAGATGGGGAAGGAGGAGAATCCATAGAAAAATTATTTTAAAAAACACGACTTGTAAATTACCTCCTATGTGGGACAGGCCTCTAACAAACAATACTGAGTCTGCCAAATCACTCCTGTTCTAAATAACCAGCTCTCCTTGTACAGCACCTGCTGTCTGAAAGGGCTTCATTTTTTTTTTTACTATTATGAATAGTCAAGAATTCAGTATCACATGAATAGGAAGCTTCTAGAAAACTTAAATATGCTTCATTGATCTTGATGAATGGCTGAGTGTTGCATTGTTATAAGATATACTGATATACTAGAAATATGACTTTACTGTGATTAAGTCCCATGCATAGGATTGAAGAGGAGCATTCTCCGCCCTGAAGAAAATGTCTATGGACATACCAGCTAAAAACCTGGGATTTTCAAAAGGTCCGTTTGCTCTCAGTAAAAATTCAACCCTTAGCAAGCCTTAGGCACATCTGACCATCAAGATTCCCAGCTCACATCTGTACAAATAGTGTATCTAAATCCAAATTGAATGGTTGGAACCCCTCTCTGGCAGTGTCACCCATAGCACCTTCCTCTACTCCCTGTTATAATATAAGGATTGCTTTTGTTTGAGGAAAGGAGGCAAGAAAACACTCCTTAGGAGCACTCTCAGCAGTTCTGCAGGAGGACAGAGCCGCTGCCTGCGCTGCTGGATGAGTACTCTGGAAGCTTAGCACAGGAGAAATAGGATGACATTAAGGGCAGTGACTGGGTACGCACAAGAGCAGGTATGAAAAGAGAGAGGTGGTGTAATTAAGGGATGAAGTGAAGTAGTGGTGCCCAATGGATTTTAGATAATAGATGTCATTAAGGGTGATTCAGAAGATTGAATTGTACAACACAAATCAGTGTGGAAGCTGTGGAACAAACCAAGTAGAGAGAAGCATCACTTCGCTACTTACAGTAGAGAAGTGTTGGTGTGCTTTGTGCACTGCCATCTCTAAAAGGGACTGAGCTAACAAGAGAGATGATTAGTTTTCTCAGGGCAGAGGTTAAGGATGTTAGTGAGAGGGTTGATATGTTATAGTCAAGAGAACTGGGAATGAATCCTGTATTTGTGCATGTGGAAATTAAATGATAACAGAAAGGCAGCGAGAGATGTTTCAAAAGAGGTTGCAACCT
>VZTR01007561.1:615426-695426 GCA_013400775.1 Chaetops frenatus
ACCATTTATTCCAGTCAATCTCCATCACACTAACCTTTTCATAGAAAGACCTGCAGACAGACTTCCAGCAAAACAGAAGTTCATCAGTATCTAGATGTTATTTTACCAACTCAGTAAAAGTAACCATCAGCAGAGAAGAGGAAACCTAAAGTGTCTCAGAACATCCAGAGGTTCACCAGCAGGACAAACAAGCTAGAGGGAGTCAAATTTTCCAAGACCTATTTTGTCATCAATGCTTTGAGGGGAGTTAAGGATACAGGAAAAGAAAAATATCCCGAAGTGATTATTCAGCCAAGAGGACTTATGCTCCTAATTGCTCGTGTGCCTTTGAAAGTTCCCTACAGCTCTTTGCATTCAATTTTCTCTTATTTTGAAGATCAAAACAATGATGCAAAGTGCCCCTATTTAACTTAAGTGCTCTGACAAGGCACACAGACTATTCTTCAGCTTTCGTGCTGTACGTAGCCATCAGAAAATCACACGTTTATTATGCATACAGAGTTCTCAGTTGATTGGAAAGCATTTTCCATATTTTGCAGGGCACCCCAGCTCGGCAGCCAAGAGCACAGCTCCTCCATGGCAGACACGGAGCGAATACTCACGGCAAGGCCCGGCGGAGTTCCTGGCTGGCTGCACATTCCCAGCCCCGTCCCACAGCCTTATCCCTCTTCTGGAGCCTGGAGCAGGTGGCAGGACTCTGGAAGGACCATGCTCTTGGCCTTTTCCTGCCCAATTGCACAAGGTTAATGAGACCTGCAGAGGAATCGCTGCTGGAGACAGGGGAACACGAGCCTTGCAGAGCATCACATCTGGAGTCCAGAGGCGCTTGCCTCCCCCATTTGCATTTGCTTCCCACTCCCTCATATGGAGCAGGATCAGTGATTCTCCTCTGCAAAGAGCTCGAACAAGGACTGTGGAAGAGGAATAAAGGGGAAAGGAGATTTGAAAATGAAGTCTAGTTATTTTTTAATCTCATACCTGAAATTTATAGCATCATTCTCCCCTCTGAATAAACAACTATTCTGTCCCCTCCAATTACAAGGCACAAAGCTGACTGCTACATGCAATGTCAAATTTACACTGGTGCCTTTTATCAGGGTTTCCTTTCATATTGCTCTCTAAGCAATGACTTTGTAAGGAGATTAACTGCATTATATGCCACACATTAAACAAACCCACATGTATACAACACAGCTTTTAAAAGATTCCTCTTTTCCTCAGGATGGCCCTTCCTATCTTAGAAGGTCTTGGTTTTTAGCACCCTATTCCTCAAGCATTGGTCCACTACCACCACCACCAGAGAGCAGTTCAAGATATATCCAGTATCCATCAACACTGCAAATAAATCAGGTGGAGATAGCTTTATTATTCTTATTTCATGGGGAAATTGCTGATCAGCTCTGCTTGTTATTCCAGCTAAAGGCAAAAGGAAAAAATGAGGAGAACTACAATAAAGATAAGGCATACATTTTCCAAAAAAAGGCATCTTCTAAAGATAATTCCTTTAAGAAGTTATTTTTTTCCTCAATTCTTGTTCTTTTTCTAAAAGCTATTCTCTACAGTTTACAAAACCCAAACTAAATAAAACCTAGACAAAACCAAACCGTAATCTTCCCAAGTGCCATGCAACCCACAGCAACATAACTGATAACTTTTTATTCATTAAGTGACACAAATTGTGGCCACCATAGATGTTTTCCAGGGGGCTATCTAGTTCCTGGAAGCACCATCTTTCAGGAGACTGCTCAGAGTAGCAATTTGTTGCTGAAATGGATCCCAGATACTCAGGTAGTTGGAACACAGGTGGATTTTTCCTTCCCATAGACCTACCTGATACCAGGCAGTGACACCCAACGGGAGAACCTGGGCAGTGAAGGGCCAGTTCCCCATTCTCAGGTTGTAGGCTGCTTTCTTCGCTTTCCAAGGACTTGGCTGGTTCTTCATACCAGATTGTTCCATTTCATGCTTCCTGCTCACATACACACAAACTCACCTACACCCCCCAAACCTGCAGATCAGGGATGCTGGAGGGGCTGTCTGCCCCTGCCACTCCCTCCTGCCTTCCCTTGCCTCCTTGCAAGGCTGTAGAATGTTTATTCTCTCAGCTCCTTTTGATATTTATCACGTTTCTTCCATCACTTGTAGTGCTTTTCCTGATTTCTATTGCTCTTTGCCACATTCTTTTCCTTGACTTCCTGTCAACATCCCTGGCATCCCTAGAAGTTTCAATTTTTTAATTCTCTGCCTATCAAAGCTACTGAAAACACTGCAGATTGATTGACCTTGACATACAGGTCTAAGAAAAAAATATTTTTTTTTTAAATTACTATTATTATTACCAATACTGAGCATTATTACTGAATCAGTTAATAGAAAACAGATCAAATACACTTCTCTTTTTGTAGGGGCTGAAATAATTAAAATGCATAGTGTAATTGTCCATATTTTTTCTGTGAAAATAAGAAACCTTCATTCAACAACTCTGTGTTCAGCTGTTTTTCCAGCTGGAAAGATGGAAAAAAAGATTAGAGTATCCATTCATTCTCTGAAGAGGAAGCAACCAGTCTTTACAAAACACAAATTAGTTTATCTAGAACTAATATTTTATATTTAACATAGAAGCTGATCCAAGATCTTGGCTTCAGCCAGAAGATAGGCAGGCTGCTTGTATATTGGTGAGGCAATCCTACTTAACTAAAACTAGAATTGTGTACATGGAAACTACTTCTATAGGAGCAAAATTAAAGGAAATAAAAAACTGAAAAGTCTGAAAGCAGGCATCAGCCAAACCTTTCTTCAAATGGACATTTTACAGGTACCAAAATGATGAAAAGGCACCACACATGCAGCCTAGAATGTTATTGAGGTAAGGCTGTACAGTGTTCATATAACCAGAAATATCAAGTTACCTTCCTCTAGTGTACCCCTCTGGGCTTTAGGCACACAAATGATGAAACATTTGCACCTGCAGGAGACCAATAAAATAAAAATGTCCCTAAGTTACTGGAGTAACACACATACACCCCCACACCTGCAGTAAGAGATTGATTTGCCTTCCAACAGGAGCTGTCCTACAATCTCTACGACCCACAGACTCCCAGAAACAAAATGATGCTTAGTCCTTACAAAACAGTATTTCAGAGTGTACCATTTGCCCTCTCAGACAGGCAGGAATGCGATGCTCATCCAGAGTGTCCAGCAAGAAGGAGGAGCACAGCAAAGCCCCTCGTTATTCAAACACCCATTCAATGCTGGAGACACCAGGAGCAGGGAGTCACCTTGGCCAGGACCAGCTGCAGAGGCAGTGATGGAGCCTGTGAGCTCCTGCTTGCCCTTTCCAGCCCCAGGGTGGGATTCTACCTCTTCCTCAGCAGTCCAGGAGCACAGAGCAAGGACCACTGCAGGTGACTTCACCACGTGGCTTTGCTTCCCTCCCACTCACACACTCAGGTGTGCCTGCACACATGCTGACACAGGGGCACATATTTCTAATCCTTTCATTTGTTGCAACACTGCATCTATGGTAAATACATCCATCCCGCTGCAGTAAATCATCATTTTACAATGGATATATACCTATATTATTACTGTAATGCTGATGTACTGAACCATTAGTATAAAAAAGCAAGCAGGTGATAAAAATGATGCAAGGACTCCCATAAAGTAAGAAACAAAACCCAAACTACTGTAGCAAACATTAGCACTGAGATAAGTAAATTAGCGATTATTCTGGAGATAAATTAGTGGTTAGATTGGAGTAGGTAAAGTATTTGTGGCTGCTTGTATCCTCTCCAGTTGGGAGCTGTGAGCTGCATCTTCTAGAATCTATGTAGTGTCAGTGCAATAATATGGATGGATATTTAAGACTAGGCTGTGACCATGACTCTGAGGCAATTGCCTTCCATAGAAGTCAGCACACCAGCAAATTTCATCCTTATTAACTTCGCTGCTTTTATACATCGCACTAATTAAAAACCCTACCATAAAAGTTGCTCTCAGACACTTTGCATAGAGTAAATATGCTGTGGGAATCCAGTGTAACTGCAAATTTGCCTCTAAGTAGAAAACAGTCAGTGACCCTGAAGAGATCAATTTTTAGGCAGCAATACAAGGTATCCATGGAACAGAAAGATTAACTCTTCTCAGCATATTTCAAGACTCTCAGTGAAACCAAATCTCCAGAGAAAACATACATTCAGAGTGGCTTTGGAATCCAGACCTAATATATGGAGAAACTTTCAAAGCAGGTCATTTATTTGACATAATTGTGCTAACATCCCTTTAAGCTGTGCAAACCAGAAAGATCATTTCAAAATATTAACTTATTTCTTGCTATCAACAACAATGCAATTAATTCCCCTCAATAAAGATTGTTTTTGCAAAAGAGCAATAAGGTGCCTCTGCAGGGGGCATCATTATCATTAAATAATCACACCCCAGGAGACGTGAGGCACTGCACTGCTCCATGTACATTTTAGCACTCCGGAGTATGATTAGTTTGCCTTAACCACACCCCAGAACAGCTAATTGGGAAAAGACTATAAACTGAGGAGATTTCTGGATTCCTTTTATTTTTGGATCTGGCAGGGAAACCAGGAAGTTTTTTACCAGTCCCATGGAAAAGGTGGCCAGGTGTGACCTGGCAAGGCACTGTCTTGCTGTGGCTGTCACTGCAGCCCCTAACACCAGCCTGCCACGATAATGCACATTAATGTCTGCATCCTCAAAAAATTCCATGAGCCAAGCCCCCTGCACAACAAGGGGCTAGGTTAGGACTTTGGGATGGTGTGTTTTCATATGAAAACCAAACCAGGTCCAGCTGTTCTGCACAGATAGAATCATTAAAGTTGGATCCAAGATCATCAAGTCCAAGCTTGAACCAAATACCACCAGATCAGGAAGTGCCAAGCCCATTCACTTTCTGAACACTTCCAGGGATGCTGATTCCACCCCTATCTATATATATATGCAAGCAGGGAAACAGTACCACACATTATCTTAATAAAACGGCTGCTTCTTATCTGCTGGATGTTTCATATTGTTTTGGACAGTCTGCCCTGATATATGGCAAACCTTTGGAAATAGATGGGATTTTTTAAAAATACATACTTCCAGAACATAGATAATTGCTTTGCATGGTGCTGGATTCCTGAGGACTCCATGACTGGGGTTTTTTTCTCTGTTTAAACCAATGGTCTTTACCACACAATGCACCCTGGCAATAAGATACCCCTGCCATGCATGGAAGCTATGGTGAATATACTCCAGATTTGTCAATCTTCCCTTGCTGAAAAGAACAGGTAAGAAAATTGTGAAAGAATCACCTCACAATTTGGTTGTGAATAAAGCTGAAACCACCTCATGATTCTGGAGATGAAATTCAAGCCTGCTTTGAGAGCCTCAGGCACAACTTCAAAGGCAACCACACAGGCACAGGATCAGCACTGTGTATCCAGAACCACGTGCAAGGGTAAAGAAGCTCAAGGACTACTGCAGGGTGGACCAAGCCTCACTGCTGGAGTCCTAGCAGCCCTTTCTGGGATACTGCAGGCCCCCCACAAGTTTCTGAAGATGTAAGGGAAGGGACACTGCAGAATGGTAACTCCTCAAGGTACGGTGGGGACACCACAGAGATGCCCCCCATGGGTGTGGAAGGCACACAGCCAGGACAAGGCCACATGACCAGGGACAAAGAAGATTCCACAGCCACCTGAAGACCGTGAGAAATTATGGCCACAGGAAGTCCTCATCACACACAGGCTCTCTGGAGGTAGGGTATGACCCCTAGACCTGTGTGGAGGAGATTAGTGAGCAGCATTTGTTGCTTGTATTCCTAGCTGGGGCTATCTCTATATTCAGTGCTGTTACTCATTTCTTGTCAAAAATTGAAAAAGAGTAAAAATTTTCTGCAAGACCTTTAGGCTGGATGCATCAAGTCTTACCACAGAGCCTTCCTTCTTCCTCAGGAGCCAAGGATTTTACTGTTGTGGGAGTGTCCCTGAAGTTGAATTAGCAAAGCTTCTCCCATTTTACGGGTCAGACTAAGTTGAACAATGGCTGCTCAAGAGAATAAAACAAAAATGAGAAAGGAATTAGAAATACAGTAATTCAAATGAAACAATACCATATGCATGAGCAAGCAGTATACTTATTGTTAACACAGGTTATTTTATAATCAATATTTAAAGTATTTTATCAGGAGTGTAACTGATACTTCATGACTATGTATGTGCAGCCAGTAAGGTATAGATTTATAAATATGAGGGTTATCATAGCTTCAGTGTAGCAAGGCACAGCCGTTTTAAAATTGAAATTCTCAGATTTTATCAGTTATCTCTTTCCACAGGATAATGTAACTTTACAATTACTTAGCTCATAAAGAACTAATTTCATTCAGCTTCCAATAAATACTTTCAAAATAGGAGTCTATGGCAAGATTTCTTGAGTGGTCGAATCATGAACAATAATGGTCATACAGACTTTGAAGGAAAGTCTTGATAATGAGATTAATACCTGCAGATTCCCCTCACAAAGATTTAGTTTTATAAGCAATTAATAATAACCTCCTTTTTCTATTTTTTTTGTATTACAAAGAAAATAAGTTATTGATTTCAACTGCAAAAATAACTATTTGCATAACATTGTTGATTGTATGTTCTACTAGCACAATCAGGATTAATTGAAGCTAAATATTTTATTATTTTTAAATGGGTAAAGATTTTATATATATTAGCATTTGAATCTGATTAGAACAGTCTGTTTACCAGCACTATTAGGAGCACAGCTCATATTACCATATTCAATCCACACTATGGCATAAAGCCTTCCTGTTGACACCTGTGTACAGACTTGTGGGCAGACCTTTGAAAACATTCCTAGATTTTAGCCATGAGTGCTAGCAACTATTGCTCAGCTTCTCTTACATTCTAGAGATGATGTTCTTATTTAAATACTGTGAGTGAAAAAGCAGACAGACAGTGATCTACGGGAAGATTTCCATTTTATCCACCTGATAAACCCCATTCTTACCCCCATGTTTGAATGTGGGAGGAAGCTCCCTCGCAGAAGGGCAGCCAGAGAATCTGAGTGCAGTCTATGTAAAATGCTGGTGGAGGAAAATCCCCTGCTTTTAGGTGGTGCTTCTGCTCTGGGGAGGGAAATATCAGGTGCCACAAGTTTGAAAAACTGGATACTCCCTTGACCTGCAACAGGGCAAAGCCACAACACTGTGATGAAATAATGCAATTCCCACCATTCTACAAATTTCTCAACCAGGCATATTTCTAAACAGATCACATTTGCTACAAAACCACATCTAAACTTTATTTTACGCTTATAATTTTTGCACAGTTACCTTAAATTAACTCTTTTGTGAGAAGAGCTTTTCTGTGAGTACAACTGTGAGTTTCAAATGTAAAACTGAGGCAACCCAGTGATACCACTTTTAAGTTGATGAACTAGTCATGCAATATACTGGCTCATTTAAAAATTTATATTCATATTCAGGTTCTCAGTCTGAGTAAACACCAAATTCCTTCTGGTTCCCAGAGTGAAAGACTCTTTTCTGTGGCTTATTTTTAAGATTAATTTATCATGCACCAAATGACTGACATCACACGGAGCAGGAGCTTTGGTAAAATCTTTTCTCATCTGATGTTTCCCTCCAGCCACCAGCAGCCAGACAGCACGTGTGCTTTGCTGGGCCAGGTGTCTGCCAGAAAGAAAAGGCATCCTCTGCTTGAAACAGCAGCACTGGATTGCTGGAGCTGGGAAAAAGGGGGAATTCTACTACATTACAGGTAGAAAGGGATCACTTCATGTGCATGGTAAGAATTCACCTTACGGTCCCCAGCTCAGTTACCATCAGATCAGAGCTGGTTTTTTGTCTAGCTGGGTTATGCACAAATTTTGGACTGTCACCAGTTCAGGAGAGGGATCTCCTCTGATCTGTTTGGTCTGAGCAACTCCCAGCTGAGATAGATGCAATCAGAGATGTAACCAGAGAATTTTCAAATCTACCCACAGAAATTAGCATAAAATTAAAAAAAAAAAAAAATTAGAAAGGAGAACCTTGGTGGGGGGCAAAAGGGAGTGTCAAGATTCACAGATATTAGGTTTCAAACATGAGTACTATTTGGGACTATTTTTTTGCCCCAGTTTTTGACTGGCTCAACTTGCTAGTAGGAAAAAGAATTTTAAACTCAAACAAGTATAGCAGGTTCTTGAATTTCAGCTGGTTTGAATTTTTTAAATCTCTGATAGTCTGGCTAGAATAGAAACAAAATAAAATGACATGGGAGCAGTCCGCAGGCAGATTGACTTAGGCACGGAAAGCACAGAGAGAAAAATGCAGCAAGAAATTAAAGGAAAATTCTAAATATCTAATAAATCTGACAACTTCATAAACATTTCACACAGAAGAAAGAAACAAAATATGGCAACTAAATTATGCATTCAGAATCGTATGCTTAACTGGGATACTTCGCACTTGGATTTTGGTGAATGCCGCTTTTAATTCCATTGCAGATGTTCGTATTCATAACACGACTATGCCCAAATTTAGCCAATATCAAACTGCTTTTATATGTATACTACAAATATCAAATGTCTGCAAAAGAGGCAAGAATTAAAAAGTAGAGAATATAAACTGGACTGTGAAAGAGGAAAAGGAGAAGAGATGAAAATCATTTTTAGAAAACATCAGTCCTTGGAAAAATCACTATTAGCAAATTATCAGTTGCTTCTTCAAATAATAAGACTTTTAATCAATGTGCAAAAAAATAATCAATTCCATCTCTCATTTTTTTATCCTTCTTTCTTTTGCTCTCACATTTTATGTACAGTAACTCACATTTCTCAGCCCACTGTGTAGCTATGAACTGAAATCAAATATTCAGACAGTAAATGAAGCTGCAGTTTGTATTTATAATGCTCCTATAACTATGTATATATATATTGTACAATCTCACTCTCTGTTAAAAAAAGAAGCAGTTCAATAGAAAGAGATCATTTTATTAAAAAATCATGAATGCGACTGCACTCATTCAACCTTAGAAATGTTTTGATGGCTTTTCAGCGCTGCAATATATTTAGATGGGAATATGTCATTAATATAAACAGCAGAATAGAAACTATTAAACTAACACAATTTAAAACTGAGCAAACCTGAGTATTTGATTAAAGTTTTTGTGCATTCTATACACTTGAACAGGTAACATAAAAGCATAATATTTTTGTTGATTTTTAATTTGTTAGAAGTGTTACAATTGAAAAGCTAAATTTTCTAGTAGTTTGTATTTAGAAATTAGAAATCTGGTCCTGTAGGAACTTCTTTAGTTTTATTTTCCAGGCCATACTCTAAATTTCAAGCAAAGTTTAAGACAGAAAGCAGCAATGATGCACATTATAGGAACCATCTCCTTTGTTACAAGGCAACACTAAATGTGCTGAGTTTGAGTCAGTGTGCATTTGGTAACATTCAGTGATAAGGATAAAATCCAATTCCATATATACTTAATGCATAAAGAATTTTTAGAAGATTTGCAAATAAAACACTATGGTTGGAAAGGTCATCCATTAATATGTAGTCAAGCCTTTAATGGATGTGTTTATTTTTCTAAACTGAATAATTAGCTGAGCATTTTCTCCCCCAGAATAACATTGCATTGCATAAATGCAGAGAATTGCTTACCAAAAACAATTTAAATTACACCTCGCACGCAGTATGTGCAACAACTGTGCTCCTCTCTCTAGGATATTAGGGGTAAATTTTTAAAGCAGTGCACAGAACATAATCTTGTTATTTCCTAACTGGATTTGTGTGCTTAAGACTCACACACTGCTTTGAAAAATTACCCCTTCAGAAGATTGACCTGGGCAAGGAACGGGAGTTTTAAACCTGGATTGAAGCAGAAGTTGTAACCCAGCTTGGCAGCAAAGGCTGGCTTAGCAAAACGACTTGCTGTAGTCATACTCCTGTTTGAATGGCCAAATTAAAGAAACTAATTCTTATTCTAATCACATCTAGTGGAATTCTGATATGCTGACACCCAAAATTATGGCTCTGTCATTAGAAAGAGAATGAGTGGGAATGTTTTGAAATTTTTTCTGTAAATTATGAAATAGACAGGGGCCTAAATGACAAGATATGACACTTTTGTTTTTTTGATTATACAGTTAAAAGTTTTTAGTACTCAGCTTCATTTCAAGGGTGAATCACATCTGAGTGGATCTAATCCAAATGAAATACCTTTAAGATTCTTACTTCTTCAACTATTAGAGATCTATCATGTCTCCTGCATGAAGCCTCATTTTCTTGTTAGAACAGATGGGCAAAATTGTCATTAACAGAAACTGACAACTCTAAAACTGAAATATAGATTTAGAAAGAAATCTAATGAATTAAATCAATGTTATTGCAATGAAAGCCAAAGAAATTAATAGTGATTTGTAAAGTTACCCTCTATTTTAACCTCAGTATATTTTAGTCAGTGTGATTTTACATTCACAATACCTTTTCAGGCTCATTGTTAATGTTTTACTGTGTAATACACTCTTGTCTTAATATATCATCCACTCTTAGGAGAGTAGGACTCTGGGCTCCGTTCAACCAGACCAGCCTGCAAGATGCTGAGAAACATGACAAATTCAAATTTAGTTGCATTTTACCCTGTCCTGCAGCACAGTGGCAGTGGCACTAGACTTTCATGCAATTCTAGAGCAGACTCCTATGTTACACATTTCTAATCAAAATTACTTTCAAGGATGGACTTGCCCAAAACTCACTTCAAAGAAACGTTCAAGTTTTTAAAAGATTCTTTAAAGTATAAATGTCATTTATTTCCAGCCCTTTAACTCCAAAATAAAATATTTTCCAGCTAATATTTCTTGCTAAATATGTGGGGGTGTTTTTTGGTTTTTGGTTTTTTTTTTCATTTGCATAGTAATAGAACAATTAAGGTTTTTTGATATAAAGCCCTGAACGAGGACAAGTACCTTCACATTGTCCAAGGACACTTTGTTGTGAAATTATGGAAGCTAGAAGGCAATATATCAGATGGTTATAAATTAATTATCAGAGTCAAAAGACTCATCCCAAGTTGCAATGGGAGCAGATGCAACACACCCAAAAGCCCTCCCAGGCGAAACGGCTGCAAACTCTGCCTGTCAGAACTGCTCTCACCCTGCCCGTGCTCACAAAGCTGCACGAGTCTTGGTTCAGACAACTCTCTACAAGATAACTGCTTTCCATTCAGCCCTTTTTCTTTCTCAGACAGAAGGGATTATTTTGGTAATCTGCAAGGAAAGAAAAAGCAAAATTCCATACAACCCCTCTAGTTTTGTGCATACATGTAGGCAGATGCGTGGGGTCTCCTTTCCCGGAGTCTTCCTCCCTGCAAAGCCATCTGTACACAGGCCTGAGTAGCAGGGTCTAGGGGACCCTCACTGAACAAGGAGGTTGGACTGGATGACCTCCAGTGGTCCCTGCCAACCTTACCTATTCTGTGGTTTAATAGGTAACCAGTGTTCATTCATATTGCAAGGCTAGAAGTAAAAAATGCAAAACAAACCGTAGAGCTGAAATACCAGAAATGGTGCTAAAAGCTCACACCCATCAGCCTGATGGAGAATTCAGCAAGAGAAATGAGGCTTGTGTCACTGGTGATACTAAACTTGATTTAAGTAAAAAACGTGTGCTTGGTTTCCTTTTCAGTAACAGGAAGGTTTCCAAAAGGGAAGAAATACAATATTTGAGCTGAATCTTTTAAAGCCAAAGACCTGCTCTTTTCAGCTGCATTTCAAACCACAATGTCATAAAACTGTAGCTTTGCATGTCAGGTTTTAGCAACTGCTGTTTATAATGTCATGCAAGACCAATAACATATTTGATTGTAAAAAGTATTTATTCAATTGTCTATTTTACCAAATAAAATCTTGGCTCAATATTTCCTACTAACATGTTTATATCACTTCCCAGTCCTTACTTTCTTAGTACCTCTTGTCTCCCCTGCTTTTATAAACCCAGCAGATTTCTGGCATCTTGCTTTCACCTGCTTTTGCAGTGGGCAAAGGCAAGGAGAGGTCCAAAGGGGTTTGCAGATTGCAGCACGGAGATGACAACAGGCAGGGTGAGACCTCTCCTCCCCTCAGCCTGTGATCAATGCCTCACCAGCAGGCAGAATATTTCATCTTAGTTCCCATCAAGATCCTTAAAGAGTCTCCAAATATACTCATGATTTTGGGTCTGGAATTTTCTTACAAACATAGGCTTAGGACCTTGTCCAACATGACTAAAGAGTCGTCAGCTGACTGGCAATTCACTCAGCATGCACGCAGGAAAAGCAGCAAGCAAACATCAACTGTTTTCAAAAATAAGGTCTGGGGAAGAGAAAGAATCAGAAAATTATTTCGGAAGCTCAGAGACTTAATAATGAAGGCAGTGTTCAAAAGATACTTAAAGAGCATTACAGACAGAGTAAGGGTTTAAAGTGCTATTTTTAGTAATGTTCAATAAAACATGCATCTGCTATATGTTTTTGATTTCATGAGGAAGCCTTTTCTTCGTGACACTACAGCAGGCTTGTCAAACTTCAGTCTAGTACAAATCATCTGATTGAAAAGTGCGACAGAGACGCAAACAACAGGATGCCACCTCCAGAAACCTCTTTTTTGTTTCCAAAAATTTCCATTTGGATTCAGAGGCTGAGGATCAAGCCAAATTAAAATACAGCGTGCCATTGAAATGAAGATGTTTTATTAAGAGCAATCTCATGCCAGCAATCTCCGTTTTTCTCCCCACATGCAGCAAACTCGCCCATACATTTTTTAAATTCAACTAACTTTATTTTATTAAGCAGATCAATCTAGAGTAGGAAGTGTGGTATTAATTGCAGTTTTGCATGTAGCAATGAGGGGGTTTGGCTGGGAATTCACCAAGCAATTTTTTGGGGTTCTCACCCCTCCAGACCCCACCGCGCTTCCCGAGTTTCCCAGCGCTGATGGAGCACCACAGGCAGGTTTTGGGTACTCAGCACAGCCTTCACCTTGCCTCACTCACTCATGCATTTGCTCCCCCTCTTTACACAGATCACACCCTCTGTGCTGTGAGCCCTTTCCCTGCTGCCCAGCCTGTCACTGGCCCTGTGGCTCTTGGGGACACCCCGAGACCCCCACAGCGGGGAGGGAGAGCCAGGCAGGGGCACTGGATCTCTGCAGCCTCTGCCTCCCCCAAAATGGATGCGAGGCACTGATCTATTTTACTCTCTATGATTAGTGCCAGACTAACTGTTCAAAGGGAAGCCAGCACTACTTCACTAATTTAGTCACATACAATATTAGATATTTGAAATATGCCTTATGTACAGCCTGCATTACCTTCTACAGACAAATACAAAAACATGGTCAACATTTGCAGTAAAATTATCATAGAAATGCCATCTGAAACCTTATTTCCTCTTACAATGTGCATTTCACAAATAACTTGTATTAAAATTATGTTTTACAGGGCAGAAATAGAAAACAAATACTCCTAGTAATTTAAACAGGCATTTGCATAACATGACTAAAAACATGTTAGAAAAAGAGTTCTGCAGCTGGAAGAGTGAGGTAAAAATACAGATACAGTGATTTTAACACTGAATGTAAAAATGCATTTTAGCTGCCATAATTAGTGAATTAAAGTGTACTTTCATCAAAACCATTCTAACTGAGATTACTATTATTGTTCTCACACAGTGCTTCCTGCTTGTTCAATAGCACAGTATTAGTAACAGGTAAATCACAGATTCCCAGAAAATCTCTTCACTGAAACATCACCCAAAAATATTGCCTTGTTCAAACCTCCACCTTGCAAAAGCCACTTCCTCTCATGACAAATTGTTATTTACAAAGCCACACACTCTTGCTCAAAGTGTTTTAATATTAATTATGCCTTTTGTTTAAAAACTGGATTACTCTGTGACACTGGGGAGTTTACAGGAGCACACAGAGAACAGTGATGCCAAACCCAGCAGCTTTGGGGACCTGGGAGTGCTGTGGGTGGGTGCCAGCCAGATGCTGCTCTTGGTGACAGGGAGGAAGGTGTCACTCATGGCTGGGGTGAAGTTATAAGTAATTAGGGAAATATTTCCTACAAGAATAAAAGAGGAAATTGAGGCAGATGCATGGGGGCTGCAAGGGCAATCAGGAGCAAGTCCCACTGGAGGAGGGAAGAAAAGAGGCAATGGTCACTCCTGGGAGCTGAAATGAGATTATCAATGGACTTCAGACAGGCCACATCGCATCCCAGTTTAGGCGAGATTGGATTAGGTATTTTAAGCCTTCTGGCACAAAATTCTTCTGTGGAGAACTACTCTGATGGTCTATAGGAACTTGTAGTTCTCATTTAAAAAAATTGTGCTATTCTCTACAACACAGAGATTCTTAAATATTTAAAAGCCTCCTCCATTGGTTGTTCATCAGATTGATTACGATGCATATTTCAGCAGTTTTTTTCTAAAAATGCTCATCAGAGGATCAAGAAACGAGGTGTTCTGTGTGCTCTACATTGATTCACACTATTTCATTTTAATTCCAAAATACTGAATTCAGAAAACTGCCAAGAAAACAAAGCAGGAAATGTTTGTGTTTTGCTGTATGTTGCATATGCTCTATGGTAACCAAGAACACAAAAGAAATAGATGATGTTGCATTTCTCAGCCTATCATTCACTAGCAAGCAAGCAGAGGAATAAAAACCAGAAGCACTGTAACTTCCCTCTGAGTACCTGCATATTTTTTCTTCTAACTTGGTAAAGAACAGAAATCTGCCAAGCTTCATATGTTACTTACCTTGTTTGAGCTCTCTCATTCAAATTAAAATTAAGTATAATTTCACCACCAAAAGAATAAAGCCATGCATATCTCCTGAAAATTAGCATCAATCCAGCCCAGTTTAAATACCTATGTGAAGCTCTTGGGTTAAAGAGAGTGGTTTTCCTTTGTCTCTACCTTTGTAAGAAAACTTCAGAACCAAACAATCTTGTTTAATTTGTACTTTCAAGGATACAGATCAAATGTATCTTATCACCAGATAAATCTGACATTCCTATCACCTTTGAGGCACACTGGATTCCTGATGTGTTACTCTCCCTCCTAAATTACCTTCACAAAACATGGTACTAATAGTTAAATGAGTTTATTTGTGGTATCTTGCTGATTTAGAGGCAAGAAATGTATTCTTGACACTGCACATTGTCAAATACAATGTCATCAAAACTAAGCATTACCCCTCAACCCAGAAACTGGCTTTAAGATCTAGAGAGCTGGGATGAAACTCATTACAAAATGGCTTTTTTATCCTTCCTTTCACCCAATGAAAACCTTTATGCAGGAATAACCTTCTAGGGATTTTCCATCCCAGCCCTCCACATTTGAAAAGAGATATCATTTAGCACCATAGTGGTTCTAATTTTGTTTTCACTCTAGCTGAAGAGCACAGAACAAAGGCAGGTTTATATATTTCTATTAATATTAGAGGGGGGTAGGCAGTGGGACCTTTCTTGTGGTATCAACAGTCTCAACACTAACCAACAATGCTCACTTCCAAGGCTACACTACAAAAAACATTAAAGAGGATTTCTGTTCACTGACACCACTGCAGTTCTATCAATGATAAAAGCTACTGTGTGAAGAGCACCTTCTTTTCTACTATTTTAGCCCATTAACTACAATGGTTAGAGGTGACAGTACTTTCAGTGGGCTCCAGCACAGGTGCTTTGGTAATAAAGACTTTTCTAGTAAACAAAGGTTACCATAGGTGTTAACATGAACTACTGAAAAAAAAAAAAAAAAATTTGGAAAGAGTCAATTCTCAGTCAAAGAATAATTTAAACTGAAAACCATAAGGTAAGCATCCCAGACAAGATATTTTCTTGCTTCCCCAGTGCATTTTAAGGACTGATAAAGGCTATTCTGCAGAAGAAATATTTCAGAAACAAAAAAAACCAAGCCCTCAAAAGTAGCCCCAGGAAGATAAAATTAGCTTTCCAGTGCTGTATGTCAGTTTTATGCCCCTCATCTAAGTAGTTCAAATGAACTTGCACTCAAATGTTATTAGATATTGGTGCCATGGCATTTATATTTCCAAGTATGCAAGGGACACGTGCACATGAGCCAGAAACACCAGGTCTAGAGGGCACCATTATATTCCTGTTTATTTCCCCAGTTACAGCAGGCTAAAAATGCATGCTATTGATTGTTATTTGTCTCTTCACAGACATTCAACCTTAGAATTTTTATCTTTCCATTGTAATTTTTCCATTTTAATATTCCCTATCATCGAGGGTGTTACCAGTCTGATTATTTCTTAGCTTGCATTCCCTTATTTGAAACAGTTGCCTCCCAAACCTGTTTGGTTCAAAGTTTTAGTGACCAAAATTTCAGCCTTGAGAAGTGAAAAGTGGAGAGACCAATGCTAGTGAAGAATTTGAAAGTCCCCCAAGTCCATCTCCAAGCAATAACCATTTCCCATTTCCACCTCCCAGTCCACAAGAAATTCAGTGGGCAAAGTCAAGGCAAAGACCCCATTCATCTTTCCTTTGTGTTTGCAACACCAATTGCAGCTCTGAATTGATAAACTGTTATTGATGTTAGAGATCAATGAGATTAAGCATGTGCTTAACTTTAATCACATAAATAAGTCCATTTCTGAATCTGGGCAGCATTATCCATCACTGGGCAGAACTAAGCTCTTTCTGGATAATTAACACTTCATTTGCTTTGCCATGGTCAGTGGTCCTCACATATGGTATGAAGAATTACATATATTAAGAGCCTGGTTCAGAATCTATAGTCAAGTATATTCTTATCTGACAAAGTTTATCATATCAGGGAACAGTCTGAAATTGTTGGGATTGTTCAGGCCTTGCTTTTCTCTAGTGAGGGCATGCCAGTCTGCAGAGTCAAGAAGGAGAATGAAACCTGGGCAGAGGACCTGAATGAATTACTATTTGTGTAATTAACCAAGCTGTATGAATCCCACTGCTGGATTCAGTTTTCCTCCTCATTAACATTCTTTTATACTTTCTGTATAAAAGTCTTCAATTGAACAATGAATAGATTTTATTCCTCTCAAAAAAAAAAAAATTTTAAAAAATTATAGTTAAAATTGTTGAGTTCCCAGAATTTAAATCAGGTAGAAATGCTCTTGTGCAAAAGATCTGATCATGTTAGTTTGGTTTGGTTGGGGTTTTTTTTTATCATAAAGTCAAGCATATTCGACACACTAGGAGAATTTCGTTTAAATTTCTAATTATTCAAATACAGACTAAATCCTGCTTTATTACTTAGTATATCTTCATTAATTATCAGTGTTGAGGATGCATTTTAAGAAGTTCAGGAAGTTTTGAAGGCACTTTTTCAGTGGCACAAGAAAACTCTCAAGTTTTTAAGAACATCGTCATGATTAAATAAACATTTCATTTTATGCTTTAATTTTAACTCAGCTGAGTCGACAAGACAGAGTGGCAAAGGAGTCTTCATGGATAAAATTATCCAAGAAGCAAACACAACTAAAAAAACACAAAACTTGCAAATACTTGTGTTTTCCTCTAATTGCTTAGAAATCAACTGCTACAGGACATAAATATCTGAATTGATTTTCAGTGCTAGACACCACAATTCTGAAAGGGAAAAATGATATTTTTTTTTTTAATTTACAAGCTGCATATAAAATTCATCACACACTTTGATCCCACTTAAGCAAGCATTAATGCTCTCTGTTGGGGAACGCAGCACCCTGTTCACCTCCTGACCCGCTGGCCTCTTGGAAAACAGGATTGTGGGACCATTTCAAGAGCTTTGCTTCGTTTGTGGATTTAAATAAGAGAAAGAAGTTGCCACTCACAAGAATGGCCACCTTGCTATGAGCCCCTTGATCACATGCTGTCAGCAACACAGCTCTGGATGTTTTGAGGAAATGATCAGTGAACAGACCACACTCTGGAAATATTTCCACACATTCAAATATGGCTGTAGCCATGAAAAAAAACAAAGCTTGGAGTTCTCCCTCTCTGGTCACAAAGATACCTTCTTTATTAGAAATAAATTAGCAAAAATGACTTTGCACTGCTGGTGTTGCCAGGAAGCTCTTACAAAATTCAAGTATCAAAGAACAAAAGCCCCAGCCCTGAGCAGTGCATGGAGGGTTTGGGAGCACAGCCTTGGTCTGGAGTCAATCACAGCTTTATTGGGCCACATTTGCACCCAACTTGCAGCTGGGAAAGAGGAGCCTTCACCCAGCATTGCACAAGCAGCTGATCTCCAGCCTAGAGATGTTCCTGGAGCCAGTGGAACAGGACAGGGAAAATGCACTCCAAGTTTAGGAGGGAGAGTAGTAAAACAGGAAAATACAGTACAAGCACATGGACTTTGGCACCTGTGTGCCCATGCCAACGTGCTCTTGCTACCACACATCCAGACATGATCCATCACTCAACAGAATGTGCCTCCCATGAAGGGCAACAGGCAGCAGATAAATCTGGGCTAGTCCATATGGTGAGGAAAAAGCCTTTTTCCCCAGCCTTAAGATTAACGGCAATTGTCAGAAATCTTAACAGGGGCCAATGTAAAGATAATTTTAAACTTACAGAAATTCCTAAGTGGTTCATCATGCCTTGTCATGAAGTAATAACCACATGCAAAAGCTGGATTTAGTGCTGGACAGTCTATGGGGGGAAAAAAAGGGGGGGGAGGGGCAGGGAATAAAAAAAAAATGAGAAAAAATAATACACTTAAAGCTGAATTGGCTTGCATTTCCCAGTGGTCTCAACAGCCCAACAGAGCAGTAGCAATGCCACCTCTCAGTGTTAAAAAAGATCCACAAAGACCAAAGCACAAAGCCCAGAGGCAAAGCCCAGGAAAATGTTTGCATTCCCTCCAAGCTGAAGCATTCCATGGGCAGGCTGCAGCCTCCCAGGAAAACACACCACAGTGCTCAGCAGCTATTTCTAACCTCTGGTTTTCTTCCAGTCAGAACCTCTCCCCTCTTGCATCTCCTAGTGCTCAGCCAGGGTTTCCAGCAGCCTTTTCCTTCCTCAGTCAGTGCCAGCCTCCAAAACACTTTTCTGCTGAGTTTTTCTCTCTTGTCCCCTTTGCCCTCATTTTATTCTTTTTCCTGACTTCTCTACTGCAAGACAAATACCCTCACATCACCACGATTATACCTATAAAAAAGACTGCTTAAAAGAGTGCAAATCACCCATGATATTTAAAGGGTGGCCTTTTAGGATATGGGGAGGGCTTGTTTGGAGAGAAAGGAGGAGCATGGCCCAAGCCAGCAGCTGGGCCAGCAGGGAGTGTGGATGGGCTCCTCGGGAGCACTAGGGCTGGACACCAAGAGAAGGCAAGGGAGGATCTCACCAAGACTTCCCATGGCCCTGGATCACACCCAGAATGGGCCACAGGACTCACAAGTAGGTCAGTGAGCCCCCAGAAACACCCAAGCCACAGTAGCAACAACCAAAATAGGGCAGAAGCAGAGAAAGCAGCAAGATCACACCTTGGTGGGGCTTCTCTGGGCTGAACATGGCCATGGCTACTCCCCAGAACCACACATACACACGGGATGTTTCTGAATATAAATAAATAAATACACATATATAAGAGAGAGATTTACAGTAAGAAAACACAGCCTGCTAGAGAGATTATATGAGCAGAGGAAGCATGCCAAAAGTGGTTGCTGTTTAATTTCAGCATACATACTGCCTCAGGTACAAACAAAAGTCTCAAGAATCCCATTTGAAGCTCTAATCAGGCTCTTCATTCATTTCCTAATTGGTAGAGCTTGATCCTGCAGCATCCAAACAAAGAATCAGGAAGAGGAGGGATGCAGGTCCAGGCTGTGGTCCACCTGCAGCACACTCTCAACACACCACAGACATCTGAGGTGGGACCTCACCCAACCTGCAGCAGCACAAAGCATAGAAAGCACCTTACCAGGTGTGAGGCTGGTGACAGACAGCACCTCACAGCACACCTGTGCTGGCCTCTGCCTTCACACAAAAGCCACTTCACTTCCCCTTTTTTGCCTCCCTGACTTTAACCCTTGGGATTGTCTTTAGTACTCAAATGCTTCGATTTTTTTTTTTTATTTGATTTTTATGCACTGCCAGAAGCTCAGTCCCAGCACAGCATTCAGCCATGAACTCATCCTAACTACTCTCCAAAGGAGTAAAGCAGGTGGAATAGCCATGCCTTACACTGCCTGGGAACACAGTAGCTCAGAGAACATCAGAACATTTACTGGGTCACCAGAGTGGTAAAAGAACACATGAAAACAGGACAGGTTTATTCAGAACCATTGTGGTATTCCCCTTGCACAGACCACCATTAACCACCTGCTCACCTGGAAACAGGGATTTTGCTTTTTTTACCTCATTGTTTTTCATCAAGATGAGCTTGAAAGGCAGTAATTGGACAAAATCCATAATATTATCAAAGTGACCTTGATAATAGGTTTCTTATACACCACAAAAAGTAGTCCTTTGAAGAGACCCCTCCAATAAGTTACAGTTTGGAGTTTAAATAATAAGGAATAAATAATAAAGAATAAATGTTTCTCCCTTTGTTGTTTAAAGAATCACTTCTTTTAATCACTACTGAAAAAATAAACAAGAGATCATTATTTTTCATTCCGTATTTTTAAATGGATTCAGATGAGGAATCAAGAGGATATCTCATCACTTCTTTGTTCTTATGAAAAATCTCAGACTGAAAATACCCAGTGCCCTCTTGTTATTGTCAAGCCTAGAGCCATTAAGAAGGTGGTCTTAAGAGATAAATAGAGCAGTGATGCTTCACCTCTTTGTTCAAATGGGGGTTTCAATAAAGCAATGCTGACTTTTTGCAGAGGAATTATTTTGCTGCCTTTGGGCTTTAGGATACCAGCCATCCAGAGAAATCTTTTGACATCAGGATGAGATCTACTATAGGTACTATTTAATCCTTTAAGACTAAAGGATTAAGCCAGTTGACCAGGAAGAGAAATTTGATTTAACACCTGGAAAGCTCAAAGCATTTCCAACCTTCTTGTTCCAGGGTTACTCTCATAGTCCAGACAAGAACACTTACATGGAGTTTAGCTTCTACATTTAGCAGAAAAATGAACAAGTTTATATTGATCTAAAGCTGAAGACGTAGTATAGAAATGACACTGAAATACCACAAAATGGACTAACAGACATTTAAAATAAAAGTCCAGAAGATGGGGATCTTTGTAGTTCTAGGATGGAGAAATGCAAGCCTAAAATCAAAGTCAGCATTCATGAAAAAAATGAGGAAACATGAACTGGGTGTGCTGGACATGGCAGCCATGAGCAAGACCTGGGAACAGTTTGCCATTCAGCTGTGAAATAGCAGATTAACTCTGATTATTTTGCTGCTAACCTAGTTGTGCCCTATGAAATCTGCCTTTCAGATGGCTCATGCTTTGCTGGCCTTGTCCAAAGTCACATCTCAGCCACAAGGAGCAGTTGCAGCATCTACAGAGACACCAAGTCCATGAGACCTAGAATGTATGTCAAAAGCAACAGTAAAAAATGGACTCTGAGAGAAAGACAAAAAAAAAATAAAAAGCAACCATATTTTATTTAGGAAAGAAAATATCTTTTTTTAACCCCCAGCATGGCTTTGCTGTGTCCATGCTGTGAAGGTGTGGTTAGCCCTTGTTCTGGGCAAACATCATCACCACTGACATCCAAAACATCTTGGCTTTGTGTTTGCTGTTCTGGGCAGTCCTCAGATGGGCAAAGTGAGCCACAGCAAAGCACCAGCTCTGTGACACAGCAGCATTATTGATTTAACTGGTTTGTTTCTGCCTATGTTTAATTGGCTATGTTAATAGCATTTTAATCCACATTTCACTTGCATGTGGCTGATAGAGCAACACTGGTGTGGCTGTGGTGACATTTTCTCACCATTGCTGTCTGTCAGCAAGCACCAGGCCAGCACTGTGAGGCTGAAAATACCAAATGCTTTGTTTAATTAGGCATACTTTACACTACACTGTATAATTCCCCAGCAATGGCTGGGTTTTTTTATTAAATAGGCAAAACCATGAAAAACCTTTAATCAAACAGCAAAGATTTCAGTCATCTTTTAACACTAGTATTTAGCATTTCTAAACGTTCAAATGAAGATTAATGAGAACTGAGTGAAAAAAAAAAAATCTGCTGGTAAAATTGGAAAATTCCCTTTAAAGTTTGTGCCAAGCAGTGTATCACCAGAGCATCAAGCAACAAGATTACCCAAGGTATACATGCTCAGAAATGTTTTCTCCATGAGAGTTAAGATCACCTGATCTCCAGACAAACACTCTACAGGTCTGTCTCAAACAAACACTGGTCCATGAGAGACATTTCCAGGGGATCATGGTCAGCCAGAGACAAGGACATTGTATGTGCCTTTGGGCCACCCATCTCCCAAACACTGCCTGGGCAGTGAGTAATTCAAACAGAAAATATTAAGACATTAACCAGGACCTCTCCTAAGGGTCTGCTGCTGCCCAGGCAATGAACTCAACTCACAGAGCTTAGAGGGCTCAGTTGTTTTTGCTCAGTTCCAGATTTTTCCCAAGGAGAGGGATTTGGCACAAAGCAAATGCCCAGCATGGCCCTGGGCAGACCCCTCAGAGCATGAACAGCTCTCCTCAGCCTCACAGCCCTGCCACAACCCAGAGAACTTTTCACTGTCTGAATGCTGGCCATGGTCTATGACTTCTTGGTCCAAATTTTGGTTGCCTTCCAACCTCATGTTTCGGTCTGTCTGTCCTCACGCTCATTTTTTCTCCTGCTATGTAATCCTGCTTTTGACTCCCCTCCTTCATTCTCCATCCTTCTTTCACAGTTTCTTTTTTCCTCCCATTTCACCTTACTCTCAGATTAGTAACTTGAAACAGAAGGCAAAAAGCAAAAAGATCCTAAATTAATTTGGCATCTGTCCTATTTAACAGAATCCGATGCCCTGTTTAATTACCCCAATACTATTGTACTATTACTTGGGGGAAAAAATGGCACAGGAGTGTGCTACAGCTGCTTCCACAGAATGCACTCTATATAATAATCAGGACCAGAAATATTTTACAAATAGGAAAATCTCTGGCCTCTGTATGAATCCCAGCTGGCAGTGGAGCCTTGCATTCAAAGCAGTGCTGGCCATGCAGGCACCGAGGGCAGCACAGAGGGGCAGCTGGGCTCTCCCAGCCCTGGGAACAGAGTGGGACCAAGGCAGCAGTGTCTGCTGCAGGCAGGGACCATCCCCACTGCCCAGCCTCCTTCAGCAAGGGGCAGGGCACAGCTACACCTGAGCCTGGCAGTGGAGCCCTCCTGCCCACCTTGCCAGAGCCTCGGTGTCTGCAGGAGGCAGCTTTGGAGGGAGCTCCACAAGGCTCTCCACCACCTGCCTCCCTCAGAAGGGCGACTTTCACAGCAAACACATCACAGAAAGCGTGAAATGTTCCAGGACAAGGTTTCCCATAGTGCTTGGAGGTGTCTCTGTGTGCTCTGAGGCAGTGCTGAGGTCAGATTCAGCCCAGGAGGGCAGGCAGGGTTTTCAAAGGGGAAATAGAGAGGGGAGACGTGCACAAAAAACACCCACTGCCTTTTTGAGAACCATAGGGGGAAACTAGAATGAGGGGGAAGATCATGGGGAATATTAAAAAGTGAGACTTTTCCAGTTTTCTGTGCAAAGTGAGAGAACAGCTGAAGATTTTTGAGAGCGAACGTAACGCACGCGTACATGCACACGCACGGCCGCCATCTCTGGATCCCAGGGAGAAGGCAAGCTGCTGCATTGTGTAGAGATTCAAAATGTAGCAAACCAATTGTAAATCACCAGTTCTGGATTCTTTGAGATGAAGTGTAATCTGATTTACAATGTTACAAAAAGAAATTAAAGTTAATTCCAACATGATTGCGGGTACACCGCAATTTAATACAACCATGCTGTGGCCTTTAAATCTCCACATTGCAATATGCCAACAGTCATTACTTTTTTTAAGTTTCATATTTTATTTTAAACTATAAATTGGAAATATCACATAGCTTGTTATTTACATTTGAGAATTAGGATCTCTGCTTAGAAAGGCAGTGCTCTATGGTGGAATACGATTATTGTGCAACTACCACACAGTTAGGATAGTTAAAGGCACTCCACTTCACCTCATCATTTTTTCTGCTTAAATATTATGCCACATTCTGATTAATACCAGACCAATAAAATCATCTTAGCAATCTGGTTAGAGTCTTTTGTCTACCCAGATGGCCTGCAATGTTAATGTGTGACAATTTCAACAATGAACTAGGACTGTTTTATGGAACCAACATTTGTTCCACTGCTTTTTCTTCTTAGGCTCAGAATTTTGACACAGATGGTACAAATTACTCAAAAAAACAGAAATGTTCATTTAGAAGGCTTAAATATGTGGTTTTACTCAGGCCATCCGAATCTTTTACATTTACAATTCAGTAAATTTACTAACAACCCTGCTGTAATTAAGGTCTATAAAAATCTTCCCTTCTTTCCCACTTGCTTTTCCCCTTACATATCTACAGCATTTTATTATGCATCCAATTTATTAATATTTATTCCAGTTCTGAAATGTTTTTAATTTTGGAGGATTTACACTGTTCAGTCTTGCATCCGAGTCTTCATACCTTTCTAATTATGGAAAAGGGGGGAAAAAAACATTCAATCTGTAACCAGATCTTAATCCCCCTAGAACCTACACTTTTCTAGATCTTAGAGTAGAAAAAAGAAAAGACAAAACTATGTCAGCATCTTCTGGCCAAACAGCACGGCATTTTCAGTGAAGCAGAAGATTTTGTAATCCTGACTTTCCATAAAGACACTCAGGGAAGAGTAAAATGCCTCTGAGAAATTACAGCAGGGAGAGGAAAATAACAGGATTCTTATAAAGTGTTTTCAAGAGAGAAAGAAACCCCAGAACAGAGACAGATGCACTTGCAGTTTGACCAAGCCTATAAAGGCAAGAGGTTATTGTGCAATACTGCCAGAATACAAGAGAGCTAACGTAGAGCAACTGCTCTGGAGCTTCTGCTGCTACCCCAGGGAACAGGGAGGGGGCACAGGCTTTCCTCTGCTTGTCTGGGCAGGGTCACATCCTGCAGCACCAGAGCACCTCCCCCAGACAAGCTTCCTGCCCATACATCCAGGAAAAACACCACGCGGGCTCCCCAAAATGATTTGGCCACACACAGAGGTGTGGAGGAGCATCCCAGAGTCAGAGACCCTGCTCTGCTCCAAGCCCAGGCACCCACCAGTCCTGGCTCAGGGCACTTCAGCCCAGCAGAGACCATGGTCTGCAAGAGTCCTTGTGCTTCCAGAAAGTCTTTGGGGTTCATGGGGGAGATGGCTGAAATCCTCCATCCAGGTGCACAGCACCCTGTGAGCCCCCACAGCAGGGTTTGCTTCCAGAACATCCTTCCAAAGTGTACCCTGGCACCAGGCACAGCCCCAGAAACCTCGTGCCATTTCACAGCTCTGCAGCTGCTAATGTTTATTTCAGTGCCCTCAGCCAATGTACCTGAACACAGTTCTTCCTTTGACACTTGCTGTATCTGGGTGTGTGGTTTCAGCACCATTCTGATGTTCTGGTTTCTGGCCGACTGTGTCTCTACGATGGCTTGGTTTGATTATTTAAACAAATAATTTAAACAATAAAATCAAATTTTAAAACCAACATAAAACCCCATGACTGTCCTTTTCAGGCCTTGCAGAGAGTACACTATATGCCTGATGCTCCAATTCATTATGATATTCTATTAGATCTGCCAACAGAAAGTGCATTTTGAGTTTCTAAATGTTGTTTCCATTAGAATCAATCACTCCGTGCAATTAAGCCAATAGGCTCTCACCATTTCTGCTGTTATGAGCTAAACCATCCTAAATATATTGACAGCTGTCTCCTGAAAGATGACACAAATTAGGTGGAGGGGGCATAAGCCTAAATGTCACCAGTGATAGGACAACAGTTATTCCTTCAGAAATCCACCTAATTTTCATACCCCATAAGGCATGCTGTAGAGTTTTTTTGCATTGGCAGCATGCAGTAATCGATGTTTTGCATATTACAATCAATAACATGCTTAAATGTTTAAGTTTTGCATTCCTTTGCGATAAACATTGATATATTACAAACTATGTAAAACTGTTCATTGGACTTTTTGTTTGCAGCATGTACTGTATCATTCAGCAAATAAGTGAGCTAAATATTGTTTGTTACAAAACAGATGTCACATGAAATTATGCCATATGTGCTATTAAACATTTTTCTTTTTTTTTTTTTTGTAACAGTGAAAACCAAGATTTCATTTCAGAAGTAAGTGTATTTGGCTTTTCAAGGACTTGAAGCATGAAAACAACATCTCTAAAATATTTTTAAATCTGCTGTGCATCTTGTAATCCAGTTTCATAGGTGGAATCCATTTTGAATGTAGATACATTAAAAATAATAAAATAGGCTAAATTGATGATTCCATTACTACTTCTCCATGGGTTCTACTAATTTATCATAGAGGAAAATGAGAAATTCCTAGTTTTGCCCCACCACTTAAGTGTTAAAACTTTCATCAATTGGTACCTTTAAATTCATGTTCTGTAACTTGAAAATTAATATACAATTTTCAGCCACCTAAAAAAAAAAGTCCAGTTAATGGATGTACAAAATTTTCTGCAAACATTTTAAACTTGCATCTGAGAATAGGGGGTGTGTGGGATTCACTGAGGGCAGGGGTGGTCCACACAGGCTGGCTTCAGGGTGAAACCCAAACCCAGCAGCTCTGCACGAGGAAAAGGAACACGTTCCAAGACTCCACTTTAATGGTTTGGACAGAACCATACATGTAAAAGCAGAGCAATCTACATCTCGAGACTCTCACAGTGTGAACTCCACAACAGAAGTGAGCAGAATGCAGGAAACATGTTGCTTAGAGCCATACAAGTCAAACAAAATCTGGTTTCCACAAGAAGAGTGACATTGGCATCAGAGGCAAAGACACCTCCACCCACAAATGGAACCACGGCGCTCTGGGAAGCAAGGAGAAGAGGAGCAGATGCAGCAGCATGAGGAAGAAACTCAAAGTAAAGATCTTCAGACTCCATATGTAGTTTTCTTTCTCTTGTTCATCAAAAGGAGGAAGACAGGGTAAACAAAAAGGGAGATAAAGACAAGAAGGTGAAGAAAATATTTTTTTCTTCTTTTTCCCCCCTGAAGGCAAATACTTGCTTCCATTTCTAAACATGCTATCTTTGTGAGGCTTCTCTGTAATACAAATAACTAATTGCTTGCCAGTGAGCAGTAAAACTGAGAAGAAGAGTCCTTGATCTCCCAGCTTGGTGGAGATTCCTGAGGCTTCTAGTCAGTAAAAAAAACCCTGCAAATAAACTTTAACACTTCAGTGGATGGAGTTTCTCCTCCAACACTACGAGCTTCCACATGAAGCCAGACAAACTCATCTTAGACCCCAGGACACTGTGCCAGGCCTGGTGAAGCTGCCTTCCACAGGTCACAGCACCTGCTGTACTGCAACAAATCCCCTTCCTGCTTTCTCCTATTTTCTGAAGGGTAGCATCACCTTTTTCACAACCTATCCATCATTTTGCAGGTCATCTTGGATTATTTGTGGAGGAATGGCAGATGGGGCCACCACAAGGGATGACTGCTGTGACTCGTTCACACCACCACACACATGGGAGACAGATAAATACCAGTTTATTGGCTCACTGGATTTTTCCCACGAGGAGAAGCTTTTCCAGCTTTTCCAGTGATGCAGCAAAACTCCAATGCCTCCAACCAAGCAGCCCCACCAGCTCTGCCTGACGCTGATACCAGGAGGATGAGCCCTGGTTTTGGTGCCCACCCTGCAGGTCAGCACAGAGCTCTGGCTCTGGGGACAGGGTCCCAGAGACCCCTTGTCACCACAGGGATGGCACCTATTGCCAACCTGTGCTCCTCAGACCTGGTGCTGCAATGCCAAGCACCATCCTAAAACTGCTGGTTTTTCCAATTTCCTGGTGTAACATGCCTTGGCTAACTCTAAAGAGTTAGTCCAGAGTGCAAGACACAGCAGAAGCAGCATTTCCCTGGGAAAGAGCATAACCCCAGAGCAGCAGGCAGGAACAGCTATTCTGCAGTAACTTCCTTCGTGGCAAATCCTTAGTTCATGCAACATGTTCAGCATAGAAAATATACACAACTTCTAAAAAATATCAAACACAGCTGTTTTTTTTTTTTTTTCCTGAAAATACACTATTTTTCACCCAAGATTATTTTTAAATTATATAGCTAGGTACCAATGTTTGGGATGATAGACTCTTTACAAGTGCCAAAGATCTGAGAGTGGGAAAGATTACAGGTAACCCTGCAACCCTGATTGAATGCAAATAGAGTTGTAAAAGCTTCCTCTTCTCCCTGCCTCCATATTGCACCTTAAGCAGCAAAGTGCTTGGTACATGATAAAAATAGCTAGATCTTTCAATATCTTAGAAGAAAGGTACTTGAATGTTTTTCTTTAAACGTTGTATTTTCTTAAAGGCAACATAATGAGGTCAACCAAAGCTGGATTCAAGCTGATAAACTGTGTTTAGGAGAAACCAGAGGTTGAGCAAGGGGGTTTTAGCAGAGGAAAACAAAGAGAATGATTGCAAAAGTCAGATCTCAAAATGTTAATCAGATTCAGAAACATAAAACATGACAATTTAATGGTGTTTGGTTAAAACCAGAAAATTTTAAAGTTCTAAGCATCTTACATTGAATTCTAATACTTTTTTAATTATTAGATATAAAATGCTTACAATTTTCACTGAAAATTAGACTTGGTAATTTATATTTCTTGTTTATACAGTACAATTTGCTGATGAAAAAAATGTGCTAAACTTATTGATTCATGACCATAATTGTTTAATTATTTATCATTGCAGAATTATATTAGCATTTATAATAATGCAGATGTGCACAAAGGCTAAGAAGTCATATACAGCTTTTGTTTTGTGTTTGCTGTGCCGAAATTAGGTTGATCCAGGTTGTGTGTGCACACTGCGTATTGCAAGTGTTGCAACTCGGTGTCTCTTGGTTTTACTGGAGTTAGAGGGGGTCTAACCAATAGCCTCAATAATGAAAACGCTCCCTAGCTAATAAAGAATCTAAATCCAAAGCCAACAGCATGGCAGAAGAAGTCTCCTCTCAGGCTGATTCCTCTGTTACCATGATGCAGAATTCAATTCTGTGCAACACACACACAGCTGTTTGCTCCGTACCACCCACAGCAGAGGAGCAGCTCGTGTGTGTTTGGTGCAGGGGAAGCCAACCAGAGCTGCACACCACAAAAATTACAACCAGCCCAGCCAGCCAAAATCTTCTGCATGAGGCCAGTTAAAGAGGAACATAAGAGCTCTCGATATGGGAGAAACACATTCCTTTAATTCTCATCTTTATTTTAAGGGATCGTAAACAGTGGAAGAAAATGACAGATGCCTCACTTCAGCCTCTCCTCCCCTCTGTGTGCTAAATCCATTCCCTCAAGGAACTCCAAAAAGACTGACACACATCCCTTTCTGGAGAGCTGCTAAAATAGCTTTGCCATGGGCTTCACAAGAAATTTGTAACGCTGAGTGTGTCTGTCTGGACTCATCCTTCTGACATACTGATAGCCAGGGCTCCCATTGCCTCTCCCCCCCGCGCTCTTTTCACCTAACACTATTTACTGGTGCTACCTTTTCATAATTAAGAGTCCGTATCAAAGCAGTTGTAACACCATTTAAGCAGCTTTTCTAAGGAATCAAATCTAAATGAAAAGGCAAAGTATAAAAATGCCCCATCTTCCGCTGTGCCTAACTGATTTGCTCTGCATTTTATCCTGAGGGAGGTGCCGATTCCAAAAGGAAGGGAAGAAAGAGCATTGACAAAAGCAGCACCACACAAGCAGCAAGGGCAGCTGATGGTGCATTGCACACCCACACGTGTCGAGGGTGTCCAAAAGCAGCCCCTCCAGTCCTGCTCTGGCCCTGGATGGTGGCTGGATTGTTTATCACAATTCACAGGGTGAGCATTTAACCTACTGACTCCTGCATCGCAGCACAGGCCAGGTATTTGTTTCCTTTGTTAGATTAATATTGGTAACAGGATAACACACTCATTAGTGGTGATAATGATTATACAGCGAGGTAGAATAGCAATTCTTCCAATGTACCGCACAGAGGAGTCAGTTTCATTAATTAATGAAATTTATTAAAGAACACAAGACAATCAAAGAAAACACACTTTGGTTAAGCACCTTCTCAGATGCTGATCACTGGCTCAGTACTTTTAAACCTTTCCACCTGCTATGAAAATGCTACAAGTGCCACACAGAGGGAAGAGAGACAGGAGAGCACACCCTGCCTCAGAGATGGGCAAACATCCTTTCCCCCCTTGGCTGGCAGGAACAGAAGCCCCCAGAGAGGCTGCAAGGGGCTCCAGAGCAGGAAAATGCCAGAGGAGCTAACAGCAGGATGAAGTGTGTCCCACACTGAATAGATCCCTCCATTTCCCAGCTTGCTCTGTCACTGTGTAATGTGACCAGTTCCTCTGGGGGTGCTGCAAGAAGTGTGAGTCAGGACTTCTTCTGAGCAGGATTATTTCAAACACTTTTCAGTTATTAAAACCTGAATCCTCATAAACATCTGTGAGGGATGGGCATTGAACAAATGATTTACCAGAACTGCAGAACACCATGCAAGTTTTGGTTTTCTTTAATGTAAAAAAAACTCAAAAGCAAAACCAAAAAAAAAAACCAAAAACCCCCACGATGGCAGAGCAGAGTTGAAGCCAAGTTCCCACTCTCAGAGCTATCTTAGGCAGCAGTGCCTGAATTTCTTTAAGTGATCACATTCCTACATGACTGTCACATCAGATTTTTATTCTGGCTACCAACACACTGCCATTTGCTATCTAGGGGATTAATTGGCTCTGCCAAGCAAGGAAATGCCAGAGTGTTCAACAGTGCATTTACTGCTCAAACAGTTTTAGGGGGAAAAGAGGTGGTGAGGAAGAGTAAGATTGCTATAGGGGCTGCAAGACTTCGTTTCCTGAATTTCCCTCAGGAATTAGTTACATTACAGTGTAGTTCTGATCTTCCAATTTGATCTCTGATTTTTAGTACCACCACCCTGAGATGGCAATTGCTCAGTGCTGTGCAGAGAGATGCTTAAGAGACTAGGAAATGTCTGAATACAACACAGACCTCAACAGGGGACTCAAAACATGCCATGGCAGCAAACCAGAGAAGGTATATCTCACCTTAACTGCTTACTCTGTTTCATTCAAATACAAATGTCTTTTAGGAAATGATGATAAATTGTGATCTATTTTTATTATGATATTTCCAGGTAGTATCATATCTACATTAAACCAAAAGTGTCTGGTAAGATCAATGTGCCCATAGTCAGACCCCAGTTCAGTTTAAAGTGGTTTTTTACACCAAGACCTATCCATAAACCAGACACACATCTAACAGAAGAGAACAACTTTTTAAAGTAATGCTTTCTGGCTTGCCAATATTCGCTGCAAAACTTTAGGCATCTGGGGAAAAAAAGTAAAAAATTTAACTCTATTCCTTCAAGAAAACATTTTGAAACCAAGGTTAACAAGACTGTGCCTCAGGAAGAGGATTTGAGGGTTGTTTTGGTTCCTGCACAGTACTTGGTCTAAGTCACTTCTGAGTGTCAGTTTATTGCATTTCTTGGATCTCCAAGTGGAAACCAAGCTAATTCAAAGTCACCTCATAAAGGAATTGATTACAACTCCTAAATCCTGACCCAGAACTCAGTATTTCAGGTCACTTATTTGCAAGATAACAAACACTCACCCGTTGCAGTTCTCACTGAATGATGTGTGAAGTCACTACATCTATACAAGGCTGATGTAACTCAGTAACCTAAAATCTTCTCTTTTCCATCAGCACCAATCTGGAGCAACTGAGCTCCCAGTGAAGGAGCACAACTTCATGCAAATTGTCCCATATCCTTAAAACCACTGCCCCTGAAGTCAGACTGAGAGTGCTGCAGAAGCTAACCCAGGAAAGAACTGCTTTAACACTCTTAATGAAGAAATGAGGTGGAATTGAAATGAATTTTCACAGCAATCAATGCAATACTTCAACGTCTCCTTGAAAAGCCTGGCTCCTCTCCTACCAGGTTGCTCCTTCCCTCTTTCCCATTCTATTTCCATCAATTTAGAACTTAAATCAGCAAACAATTGTGCGACTTTCAAAAATGCTTGAAAGCTATAAGCATGGAAATGTATTTTTTGTGGCTGTGTGCAACCATGAAACATTTTTTTAATGAAGAGACTGAAGTTGCTGTTACTTGCCTGGGTTTGCAGTCACCAGTGCTGCACCCCCACAACTTTGTAATGGTTAATATGAAAGCACATCTGGACTACAATGGATGGGTTTTGTCCTTCATTAGAATCATTGGTTTTCATCACACTTTATTTTCAGTAATTTTCCTTTAAAATAACTCTTTGAACCGAAGCCTACATTCCTCTCTTGTTCCAACACTAATCTCCTATTTGCCAGTCCTCAGGATTCACACATATTGCTATATTTGGTGTTATTCCTAAAGCTCTTCATAATTACACCACAAATAATTCCTTAAATATAAAAGGGTTCTGAGCTCTCCTAATTGTAGAGTCAACTTCAAGAATATTGCCAAAATAATCTAATGGTCTCCAAGTGACAAAGCAATGAACAAAAATCACTTTAAAATAAAAAAAAAACTCTTTATAAGCCAACATCATATTTGTGGGGAGCCTGACTCACAGTTGCGAGTGCTGGTGTTCAGTAACACAAAGTGCTCTTGTCACAAAGATCCTGGAAACTTTATACAACTTCTTAAGCTCAGGGAGGTCATGCAGGAAAAGCACTAAACCCCCAGATCTTCCAGTTCCCAAATGGAAGCCTTGATGACAGACATGCAGATCCTAGACTGGCTTATCTCTTTAGCATCCCATCCATGCACTGTCTACTGGTCCTGCAGCTGGAAGCCACCATCAGCTGCTGCCTCTTGCTGCTCCTTCAGCCTCCAAACAGGAGCTCACACAGCCCAAGAGCTTCCATGCAGCTCTGAATGCACTGCCCCCTCAAACAGCCACGGCTCAGCACAGGAGGGTCTGCAATCCCCCTGCTGTCCTCCTCCCCCGTGACAAGGACACCTCTCTGGTGGCACCAGAACAAAGTGATGTGCCCAGGCAGAGACACCAGCAGCAGTTCAGAGGGAATCACCACCTGCACAGCACAAAGCACATGGGGCACAGAGAGGAACGCCTCTGACACACCTCAAAATGAACAGGAGGTGGAGAATCTCCAGAGACAGAGGAAACCTCGTTTTGTCAGTCTGTTCACAAGTGTCTCCTGAAAGTGAAGAGTTCAGAAAGACCTGTGGTTTAACAGACTCACATTTCATTCTTCAGGTAAAAATAAATCGAGGTAAACAAAGTAAAGCCTCCTTCCCCCTCCCCCTGACAGCACTGAACTCTCAGAGAGCCTCTCCAGGACTGAGCAAGCAGAGCCTCAGCCACGTACTCAGGACTGGCAATGTACAAAATCCCATCTGGGGCATCCTGTCCTGTAACCCACTGCAAGGTCACCACCACATCAAGCTGATTTCAGAGGCTGCACAGCACTGAACAGACTCCCTGGCTGTTCCCCTGATCCCAGGGAGCACCACTCCCACTGCAACATGAGACACAGCCCAGTATTCTAATCATCACCCAGACCCCAAAGAGCCTTCAAACTGAAGAGATGGGGGAAAAGGAATCTTTTAGGAGATAAGCGTGGTTTTGTCTCTGCATAATGAGAGTAAAACATGAGATATCTAAATCTTTATCCCATATTCATACATTTATAGCCAAAAAAGCAAGGAACAATATCAGAAATGTTCCAAGAATACTATGCCAGCACTTATCTGGTGACACTTGAGATGAAGAAGATAATTGAAAGGATGATTGCATTGGGCTTGTTGTACTCCATTGATAAGAAAGGTTTTAGAGAGCCCATTCAGTATGCTCAGCCATGATACAAGATGCCAGGAGAAAACACAGTACTGCAGCAGTGACAGCACCTCGGATCTATGAAACAGTAAAATGAAAGATAAAGCAGGCTCTGAAAGAAGCAATATTAGGCACAGTTTGCTCGATGACAAACATTTGGACAAATATCTAGATGTCAGGATACCTCTTCATCACTGCCCTCTGACTGTCACCCTGCATTCCCACGCAAAATTCTGCCCATGAAGGAGAAGCCTTTGCTGTCTCTCTCCCCTCGGGAAGGGACAGTAAGAAAAACACCAACAGCCCAAATTGTGGCTGTGCTCTCAGGATCTGCCAGCAGGGCTGACATGAGGTCCAAACCCAGGAAAAACAGGAGGTGATCGCTTGTTTTCCTGTTCTATTTATTAAACAGTTCTTCCTTGATTATAACTAAGCACTAAGTTTTTGCAATACTAGCAAAATCTGTAACGGTTTCTATAACTCTCATGATATTCTAAGCTAACTTCAGAGGCAGAGCAATTTACCAGAACTGCAGCTTAAACAAGTTTGAATTTCATTTGCTATATATATGAAGAGAATGCTCTTACTGAAAAAAGAAATGCATGAGCGCACATTAAAGCAGAGCTTTGATTCTGAACTCTTTATCCTGAACTCTGAACAATGGATACTTATGAATCATTTGTGCTGCATACTGAAGCCTTTTGAACTGGTAACAAGAGAAATCAGTTCTGCTAATGCATCTCTCATCCCAGATCTCTCACTCATCCAGATTTTAAATCTGAAACTTAGAAGAATAAAACCGTCTCTTTGGAAGGACCAAGAGTATTTTGGAAAACAGACTGGTCAGAGGGGAGGGGGATTTCAGGCTGGGGCAATAAGGAGATTATGTGCCAGTTCTGATTTTCAAGACCAGACGTTTAAAATAGATGTCTGACAAAGGTGGGGAAGAGGCATTACAAAATGGTTTGTACTGCTTGCATTTGGGGTCTGTCTGGGCACTGTTGTCACCCCGTGGTGTAGAGCAAAACTGGATCATGGAGGTCCTAATGACTGGGATGATATTAAGTGAAATTTTGGATGTGGACACAACACTGGATTACAGTTTAGGAACCCATCCTTTATATTGGCATACATTCGGTCCTAGTAATGAAAAAAAAAAGTACCAAAAAGGTAGGAATTCTCTCTTAAGGAAAACCAGCCTTACTAGTACTATGAAGTCTTTCTATACAAGCCATCTTTAGTCCTTCCCTACTTCCTATAGTTAACAGAAAATGATCCTCATTATGAAGGAAAAGGCTCCTACTTATGAATTTTATACAAGCCAGATGTAGCAAGTTCCACATTTGAGGGTATGTTTCTCAGAAGAGCCCAAACTCAGGTTAAAAGAACTGGAAGTACAGTCTGCAGTGATGCATGGACAGACATGTGCCTCCAACTCCAGGCTTTTGAGAACTCCTTTCAGACAGAAAAGTTGCGCAAAAAAAAGCTACTGAAATTTTATAAGAGATAAATTGCACAATGCCAACCTGATTAAATTTCAAATGCTATCAACTTTTGCTTAGAATCTACGAGAGAGAACAGACCTGAATGGAGAGTGCAGCCACTGAAAATGCTTTCCAGGCAGGTCCAGACACGTGACAAATGAATGTCCACATTAAATGACAATGCCACTAACGACAGGAGCATTGCAAGACCAAGGGAAGTGCACAATCAGAACTCTGCATTTCAGTGCAAAATTCACTCTCAGTATTTGGCAGTGATGACCTCTGGGTGACAAAATGCCTGCAGTGTCCCTGGTGCTCATTCCTGTGCATGGCAGAGGCTGGCACCAGCCCACTGCTAAACCACAGCTTGTAGGGACACACTGCACTAGGTTAGATCCCGTGCAAGATGCACTGAGATAAAACCAGGCCCATAAGAGTAATTTGGTCCCCTCTCCCTGCCCTGCAGCCACAGCTTCCAACAAAGCCCAATTCCTCTGGCAGTTTCCCAGGCAGGTGATTGCACCAGGGCTCAGCAACCAGAATGGCATTTGGCAACTCAGAAAGGGAAGGTGGTGGGACGAAGCAGAGAGACCCCAAGGGAGGCTCAGCACTGTCCAAGGGTCTGGGACACTGGGGAACTGCAGAGTCTTGCTGCTCCATCACCCCACGTGTCCCTTTTCAGTAGTGACCACTGTCAGGTGTCACCACTTGCCCAAGTGCAAGTGAGCATCTGCCACAGCCTTCTTCCCACAGGGATGATTTGTGGGCAGGGTGCATTTAATTACTTAAATCTCAGCTTCTGGACGCACCTGTAATCCTCAGGTTTTCATCAAATGTTTTTCTTACTCTCTTTATAATTATATACATACTTAAGATTAAACAGTGGTAGAATTTCCTAATTACATGCCATAAATACTTTCATATGCCAAACTGAAAGCTTCCTCTCTCATGTTTAGTGACCCTCAAATCACACTTCTTTCAGATCACCCAACTGTTACAGTAGTAGCAAAGCAACAGGATGGAAATAGCAAAATTCCACACACATGCACACTTTAGGCTATATTCACAAAAAGGAACAACCTCCCCCCTGAAATGCAGCCAGCTCTAAGCTAAAATTAATTTTGGTTTAAGAAACAAAACAACTCCCCAGCAATTTTGGAGAAAAGACAAGTTTTGCACAGGGGCAGCTCTGCTCATCTAAAGCAAGCAGCAGAGTACTAGGAACATCCTTCTGCAGAAAGAGCAAGCCTGGAAGCCACCCTACTTGCTAAAGAGCACAGCACACTGATTGCTGCCTCTAAAAGTGGCCAAAAGAAACTGAAGAACATGAACCTGCATTTTCCAGGAAGCTCTGAGTAAGATTTGGATAACCAAGGAGTTTCCCTGTGGATGGGACAAGAGAAAGAGTAAAGGAAGCAGAGAATGAACCCCCAGCACAGTGGTGCAAGTTCTCATTTGCAATGCTAGAGCTGCTTTATATGCTGAGCTCCCATCCTTCAAGAGCAGGTCAATGTTTTAATGTGGACTGGGCACATAAATGCAGATCAATTTATGCATTAAAAAAAATCATCTACATGTGCATTTATTTCAATTTCATTTTAGTGAATCAGGTCCTGATTCAATGCTAACTGAAAACCCTTGAAATAACTGCGAGCTTGCTCATAGCCAATTCTGTGTCACCACTATGAAATTAGTAGTGAAATTAAATGGCTCAACAGTGCTAAGACATTCCCCAACTACTCCAGCAAGCAGTCGCTCACCTCTAAGGTTAACAGGATAAAGGCTGGATAAAGAAACTACTCATTATACCAGCTCTACAAAGAAGCAATTATGAGACTTTATAAAGTGGTTTCAAATATATTTTGCAAACTAGGACTCAGACAAATATTAGTGGCAGCAAATTACAGTACTTAGCAGAATTATCACCAGAAAAGAGACTCTTTTAATCTATGAAAAATATCAACAAAAGATGTAAATATGGACTCCTCGATGGGTGGTATATCTTGAAGAAAATATACATCTAATCTCACAGTGTGTTACCTCCAGTACCTGGAGAGAAGGTTAACAATTCAGAGCTGTTTCCTACAGCTATAGAATATATTTTGATGTAGATTTGCAGATATCACAGACTTAAAATCTATTGTATAATCACAGGGCAAGTGCAAGGAACCTGGGGACATACTTCTCCACAGTAAAGTGCTGGAACACTGGCTTTTCATTTTAATCAATGTTATTCCCTGTTTTTAACAAATTATATTTCATTCTGTGGCCTTTAGGTTCTATTTTTCTGCACATAAACAGCAACAGCGTTTCCCCTGCCACACGTAGAATTTGCAGCTGAATCCTGGCATTACACAAGTGTTTATCTCCACATGTGACTGGCAGCTGGGGGAGCACAGAGTCGCCCTCACCGAGCTTCAAGCACCAGATAATGGTCTCCAGAGCAGCCCTACTTGGATACCACCAGCTCTGCTGCTGCTCTGGGTT
Organism: Chaetops frenatus; assembly: GCA_013400775.1. Taxonomy (NCBI): domain Eukaryota; kingdom Metazoa; phylum Chordata; class Aves; order Passeriformes; family Picathartidae; genus Chaetops; species Chaetops frenatus. The sequence goes on from VZTR01007561.1 coordinate 653,478, forward strand.
AAACTGCACATGCCAGCAGGAAAACTGCTGATGGTCCAGGGATTCGCAATCCCCACGCATTCCACTCCTCACAGTCCCATTCAGGTGGGTGGGTGGGTGAGTGGTGGGAACCAGCACCTTGGGATGTCAAGCAATTACTGCAGGTTAACACCAGGATAACAGAGGAAAATCTGCCCATCCAGTCACACACAATTGGTGTTCAAATACCCTCAATGTCAAGCTGCAACTCAGGAAGCCAGAAATTTCTCCAGCTTTGGCCTCTCCTTGCTCAGAGCATGAAGCACCCCAGTGGAGGCCAGGGCTTGTCCCACATGGCCAGCTACTGTCACAGGCAGAGAACACTCCTGTGGCTCCCTGAAATTTCTTCCTCTGCAGTTTTCAATCCCTCTTCTATTGCAGTAAGAATTATGCATGGTTTTACATACCTTCCATTAAAATCACATACGAAGTATTTCGCACAGCACTCCAGCAGATGTGGGAAGTGACCCTGATCACACGCTCTGGCAGAGGAGACAACTTCCAGGGCAGTGGCAATCACTGCCTCCCCCCTCTTCCCATGAGGGACCTCAATCCTACCCTGAACCCCCTCCCAAACACATTTACCTGAAAGCTGTGGTAGCTGCCAGCAGCCAGCACCCAAAACCCTCTGCATTAACTGAGCACATCTGAGAAGCAACTTTCCATGGGCTCTTTAACCCTTCCCCACTTCACTCATGTGAATTTGTGTTTGGCAAGATCCAAAACATTCAGAGGTTGGGTTTTAGCTTAATTAAGAGACCACAAAAATCCAGACAGTTATCCAAACCTTCTGAGCCCTCGGAGTGTGGGAAAGCAAGCTAAGAAAATCACACACCAGCAACTTCTCTGAAGATTTCTCATATTTGCTGTTTTGAACAAGCCTTGAAAATACCAGAACCTTCTCTCTCTCACACACTGAAGCTGAGCTCAACAGAGACCCCACCAAAAACTCAATGTAGAACACCTGAGTGCATTACCACTTGCAGCTGCTTAACTTTCCAGTATCACACAGCTGCTCTTCAGACTCCTCCTTAGGCAATCTGCTGGGGATATCACTTCTACCCATGTTCTGTTACATACCACCTCTTTAGCTTCTTTCACCAGTTCCTTCACTTTTAAAATCCATCTTCCTAAATTTGGAAAAGAAATCCTCCCCTTTGTTCCCCGGGTGGGTATAATTCACCCCTTACTTCTCCACATTTGCTATCTGACTCCTGGATGAAACAGCAGAGAGCTGCAGCGTCAGCAGTTCCTAAAGAGACCATCCCTTTCCCTTACTGTTCAGATAATGGTTGCTCCATGAGATCAATTAAAAGAAGAAAATGAAAACGGGAATTGATACCCAAGCCTAGGCCCTTGCCCAAGCTGAGGGCACCAACAATTGCAGAAATAATTTAGTGATGCTCTTCTGCCCTCATTTTGTCCATGTTTATTTATGCATCTTTCCGTTATAAGCATCGTACATTAAAGTCAATAGCCTACCACTGCTTATCAGAAAACAAGTGGAGCCAGACCTGGACTTCTATAAATAAGATTTACTCTATTGGCTAAATAATGACATCTAAACTGGTCTGATTTAACTGACTATGGCAGTTCTTAGAGCAAAATTTAATTACACTTTGTACTTATTACAGTTCCTTTGTGTGCCTCTTGCTTCCCAGCAATTTTGAAATATAGACTTAAGTCTGCTGTACAATACATCTCCATACCTATAGTGGCATGTGCTAACAGATGGCACCACGAGCCCAGAGCAGCAGATCAGCGTGAGTTGTCAGTTTTGGTGGCCACGTTTTCCCTTAAGTTACCTCAGCCCAACAAAAAAAAAAAATGGCATGAAATAATCACTGCCCGTTTCCTGCGGGCTGGGGAGAGCATGACTCAGCAGCAGCGCTTTTTATAACATCCAGACACTTGACTTTCTAGAAATGCTTTTATATTTATGGAGTGCATTCGTTATGGAAGTCTGCTAAGTAACAGATGCTCTGGGATGATGCTGCTCACCCATAAATGCAGCAAGAGCTCCGAAGTGTCAGGGCCCTGGATGGGCCGGGCAGCGCTTGGGAGGCGGCGAGTGAGGCGTGCTTGTGTTTGTCGGCTAAGATTGCTCTATAAAATCATATTAGACGTGCATTAGGGGCTGTAACACAAGACAGGGAGAGTAAAGATACACAAAAGCAGGAGGGGGAAGCGCACACGGGGGCACTGGAGAAGGCTCAGGTGGTTCTGCCTCCCCACTGCTCTGCGCCATGGGGAGCTGCCAGCGCCCTCCCCATCCACTCACACCACCGGCCACGGGACACAGAACTGGGAAGGAGCCATGAGGTTTGGTGTCACACCTTACACCCAGGTTTCACAGGCAGAAAAATCCCATTCAGAGAAAACTGAGCACCAGCCCAAGGTGGGGTTCAGCACTAATGCTGAAAAAAATCCCACACCATAGTGAAGATATCAGCACATACTCCTAACACAATTTAAAAATGGGATGCCCTAAACGTCATCTTCCCCCCAGGCTCCCACACTTCAGAGCCTTTTCAGACCTATCCTGATGTTCTGTCAGCCTGTGATTACATTTCCAGAGTTCACACTCCAAACACATTCACGGCACAGCCTTACAGTACCTGTGAACAGCCTCAGAGCTGGGAGCAATGAGCTGCTGTCACCTCACCAGAGCCAGAGGTAACACCCCAACACCTGCCCAATTTCAACTCTGAGTTGATCGAAGAGCGTCATGGGAAATGTAGTCCTTGGTGATGACTCCTTGTCCTCCTCTGCTTCCCTCTCCCTGTTCCCAGGACTCACATTCTTCTGGGACCCTTGGACCAGGCAGGTCAGGTTGACAGAGTCCAGGCTCAGCTGGTGCAGCCCCAGGAAGAAGCTCCTTTCTTCATAGCCTTCAAGGACAAAAATGTCTCCTGCCATTTTGGACCTTCATCTGGGGAAAATCCACAGAGGCTGAATTTAGCTGCAATTAAATGTCAGTTTAATTAATGCAGGTTTTTCTGGTGCCTTCTGGTTTAGCTTTTATGAGTGCCCAACCACTGATTATTTATTTTTTTTTAAAGGATTCATTGTTCTTCCATTGATGCCTGAAATCAAGGTCTCAAAGAGACATCCTCCAAATTCTTTACGGAGGACAACCTGTATTTTTTAAAATGATTGGTGGAACATTCTAAGTTTGTGTGTTTGCATATAGGGAACCACTTATGTGTGGCTCTAAATATGGCTAAGTGGACTACAGACAGTTCAGAGGATAGGATGTTACTGGGCAGATAAGAATTCCAGATGCAAACTTGAAAGTATAATTGGCATGTGAGCAGGTAGCAGGAAACGGTGTAGAATATATTTTCTGAAGATCTACACTTCCACCATTTCTCTGCAGTGGAAATGCATCAGCACACGATTTTTACCATCAAAGCCCGCGATGTTGTAACCTACTGCAGAATTGTGGCCTTAGGGTTCAGTAAATTACTGTAAAATAATTTTAAATGTTTGCTGTTTTCCTTCAAAATGAAAAATACAGAATGAAAACCTCAAAAAAACCATCACACAGAAATAGCTGGTCTGGTTATATTACTGCATGAGCGTGGAAACACTCCTAAAGCCTCTCTGCTGCCAGGTGAGTGCCCGGGGTGCTTTGGGGTCCTGGTCCTGCCACCAGGGCAGGTGTGGCAGAGCTCGGGGGTCCCTGCTGCCCCCCCCAGCTCCAGCACACTGCCCTGGCCACCTCATGGTTGGAGGGTCTATGCCTCAGGCACTCTTAAAAGAATATGTGTGAATTAGATGCTGCACCCAACAGCAACATTTTTCAATTGAGGCCAAGAAGAAGAAAAATTTTGCAAGAAGATGGGTCCAGTTTTAATTACAGCAGCACAAATACGACCACGGCAAACCCCTGCAGAACAGACACCTCTTAGCATTTCCCTCTCAGAACCACAGCAAAAAAACACATGAAAGGTCATATACAAGATAGGATTTGACACAATAAGATTTCACTCCCATGTTAATGCACCTCAGATCAAGCCTGCAAAAGTGAAATAATAAATTTAGGAAAACAAGCAAAATGACCCTACTGGTTGGTTGGTTTTCTAGATACCATCTACATATTTTAGAAACGTACAACCTTCTAATAGAAATGAATAAACTACTCAACCATAAAGTTGCTATAGAAGATATGCTTGTTCTGATTGGAAAGGGCATCTGCTATCTGCAATATTGATAATACTTTTCAAATTTCATCTGCTTTTGTTTGCATTCTGTGTCGTCTGTTTAAACACACTGGGAATAATAATGAATCCCAGCATTATCTCCACTTTTTCAAGGCCGAACATATAACTTTATCACAAAAATAATTAAAATTCTTTGGCACTCTTGTATCTTTTCCATTAAACGTTATCAAGCAGTGACAATAAACTAACATCAGTCCAAGGCTGCCCATATGCTGCTTTTAAAAAGAATGTATTTGTCCCAGGGTGAGAGACATGAATTTTGTGTTTACAGGGTCAAACAATTCCAAAGTTTTTTACAGTGTAAGGACTAAAAAATCTGTGCATGCACACACACATGCAAATGCACAAACACAGAGCTGAGGATATTGGGTTCAGAGGGAACACCTACAAACTGTTTTGTTAAAACTTCCGTTCACAGGCAAATCTTAGCAGCTTAATAATTTGAAGAACTAAAGATATAAATATTTTGCATACTTGTACAACACAGTCAATCCAATAAATGATGCTCTGAAACATTCCTGGATGTCACATGCAGTTAATCTCAGATGTAGCAGAGATTTTTTTTCCTGAAGTGAATTTCATATATAGAGCTATATATTATCTCCTACACATCGGAATAATGTTACAACATTATTTTGAAAATCAATAATACTTTGAAATTAATAATATTAGTTTTATCATATTTTTTAAAATCCCATTTCCTTTGTTTTCTGAGATAAAGAAAAATAAAACATATTCAGTGATAATCTTTGCTTAATATTGATTAATACTCATTAGTTATTTAAGATGGAAGCCACCAATGCTTTATTTTTCACACACTTCTAATCATTTGCCAGCGAACACCAGTGTAGGTTTTAGAACACATTGCTAAAATATCTAGCTCCAAAGTCTTTATGATTTTTATAATCTGTGCTAACTTCTGCTTAAAATGTAGTAAAGCAATGATGTTGATCTCATTTCAATACCACATACACAGTATTGCATAGTAATGCACCGGCTTTTATAAGCCAGGAAACAGTACCAACTCACTAAACAGATCCATCAGGATAATTGAAGAACTCATTTCAGGAGAACTCCCATATGAAGGCAGAAATGTTAGAAGATGTTAAATTTTCTTTTTGTGTATTGTTGGCTTGCTTGATAAGCAGAAGCAAGTTTATACAGCTCTGCAGCTAGTGTAGAATGCTTAAGCAAGAAATCCATAACTTTTAATATGATGAGATTGTCCTGCTAGGAGAGATGGATTTTTTCCAATATCACTGCTAACAAACAAGTAGAGTTTCCTGTATCAGCACATTTCTGTTTCTACTCTGCAGCACACATGTGCTTCATTTAGAAACAATACATGGCTCAACATTTTTGGCATATTAAAAATGAGATGAGTACGTTGGACTAGCTGATGGACAGGTATCCTAACAGGTTTCTTTGGAGAATGAGTACAAAATCTTATACAGATAGACACACTGACAAGGTTGAGAAAACGGGGAGGGGGGAAGTGTGAAGTTATTTGTGTTAACTTCCCTTCCAAGATTTAGTGGCAGTGTTACTTACTGGAGTGACTGCTGGGTGGACAGATAATGTCACGCAGTGTCTTATTACATGATATCAAACCCCTGTGCACAATCTCACTTCCTGCATGAAACTTAAATATGTTTCAGGTAGGAGCTAAATAAAAGACATTACTTTTCATCTGCTTTTTCACTTAATGCTAATATAGTCACTTGTCAGTGAATGTAAAAGTAAAGGAGACAAGGGTTTATTTTTATACCTCACAGAACAGCAACTGGTGATTTCCCTTAGATCATTGCTTTTGTGTGTGCAGGCACTAAGCTTTTTTCTTTTAATATTTTAGACATACTATATTTTTTATTCAAAACAGTTTTATCCCAACCCTGACATGCCGATATTGTCAGGAAAGGAGGTGTGATGTTTGAACGTCACTGGGTGCTTTTTCTCATTATACCTTATGAATGTAGGTGGTGCATCTCATTAATCCTAGAGCTAATCACCAGGCTCATAGTATTCATTCCTTGAAAGATTTGGCTGAAGACACGACTCTCTGGCTCACTTGAGAGGATTTACAGCACATGTGTCTCAAGGAGCAGTCAGTGGGGACATGGAGCTGAGCTGCTGCTCAGGTGGGATTGCTCAGAGCAGCACAGCTCTGCCAGGCTGCAGGGCCCATCCCGGGGCCAACCACATCCCAAACACCACACAAGGTGTCCCACACACAGTGAATGAAAACCCACTTTCTCTAGGCACTGTGGTTTGTGTTCAGGGAAAGCAGCACAGAGACCTGTCAAACCTCCATGAGGGACCACGTGAAGGTGAGGCAGAATCCAGGTTCCTCCTGCCCCACAGCACCGTGCCCATGGGCAGGAGAGGGGGCTGCTTCCTTCTCTTCTGATGGCCCTCTGAGGGATGTGCAGAGTTGCTCTTTGGGCTGTGATGAGCAGGCAGCAGCCACCAGAGCATCCTGGCAAGCCATCAGTGTGGCACCTGGCACGGCCGGGCTTGTCCCTGCACCACAGCTGCCCATGGGATGAGCAGGATGCCAGAGGTGCCATGAGTGCAGCAGGAGCCTGTGCCATGGACAGCATGGCTCCTGCAACAAGAGCATAATTGAGAGAGCCCTGCCTTGGCTGGTGCTCAGCAGAAGATGAGAACAAGCTGCGAGCTGTGGCACTGGCGGCCACAGGAGCAGCAGGGTGAGAGCACTCCCCCTGTCACTTTGCTTCCAGCCAGCACACAGCATGATCTGGCAGGACAGACCAGGAGCCTTCACTCCAGTTAATTATCAGAGTGTTGCAGCTTCAGTTCTTTGCTTTCTTTTTCACCTTCTTCACTCTTGCTACCTAACCTCCCTTTGGTTTTCTCAAGTACGCACGCCTACTCAATTCAATTAGCCTTGGATACAGCACCGGGGCCTCAGATACCTGTAGTCATTATCCCAAGCACTTTTCATAAGAGTATGGATATTAGTCCCAAAGTCCTGGCAAAATTCCAGCTAAGCTAATGTATTTACAGCCTAACCTCCCCAAATGTATCTCTTGGTTTTAAATAGAGGAGTTATTCTTCATTTTCACTCCTTACTTTGCTGCATATAGTTTCTCATAGAGTTAAACTTATTCCCCATGGCAGAATAATGCAGGATTTTTCAGTCTTACCGCCTTGCAACATTTGGTATTTTTCTTTAAGCTGCTGCTTCTGGACTCCTGAGACTGCAAGAATCCCAGTTCCCAACCCCTCCCTTTTTTTTTAAAAGCAAGCCGCTAATCCTTGTGTAAAAAAGCTTAAAGCACAAAGCTCCAAAACAACTAAAAGATGCAACTCGACATCTATTATTATCTTTAAAATATCCCATGAATTTAAATTAATTCTCATGTTGTCTGAGTCCTGCCCCAGACACATTCCTGCAGCTGGCAATGCCAGTGTTGCCGCAGAGCTGGGGCTGGGAGCAGTTACATCCATCAAATCTGCCTGCTCTTTCGCAAGCCCACTTCTGCTCCCAGTTACACCAGTAAGATCACTGGGGCTGCCTGGCTGCAGCTGGGGGCAGAATGTGACTCAGAAGTGCTGTTGAAGGGCAGGCCTGGGGCCAGACCCTGCCCTCCTGCTTCGTGCCAAAATTCCTCAGTGCAGACAGGTAATGAGACAGTCAATACCTACACCTCTGTAAAAGGGGCAGTCGTCCTAAGAGGTTTCCTCAAGGTTTTGGCTGGTTCTGGAAGGATGAGGGATTTGCTGCCCAGCCTCTGTCACATGCTAAGAGAGGTGCAGCAGATCCCACGTGAAGGGAGGTGCCCTGCTCCCTTAGGGGCACGAAGCTGCCACGTCCCAGGTGTTCAGCTCAGCCCACGGCTCCCATGGGGACATCCCAGATTTCCCCAGGGCTGGCTACATGGGAGGAAACCTTCAGGGGAGTCACACATTCAACTCCTCCACACCAGGTTTGAGAGATTTTCTTGACAAGGAGATAATGGGGCATTCTGGGCCTCATCCTCTTTCTTCAGTTCCTTGGATTTAGCTGGAATTCCCTGGGGATTAAACCAGGCAATTTTAAATAGCATTTCATATTTCATTTCATCTGTGGCTTGCTTTACTGGGGTCCTCTCGTGACAGACTCACAAACATTCTTCATTAGTTTGCTCACCTATCCGTACCCCTACCAGCTACCCAATATTCGAAGACAATCAGCAAATTAATGATTTCACATTTTCAGCCCATTAAATTATTTATTGCTGGTGTCAATAGAAAGTTTTTAAAAGGTAAAAGATATTTGTATATTGACTGCCAATTCTACATGGATGTAATGGCACCAGGCAGTGTACCACATCATGAAATAAAAATTAAATTGTAGTTGGGCTTTTAAATCAACTCAATTAAAATAAAGAGATTCTTGGCTTGATATAGGGAAATATTTGTATTTCCAATTCTATTTGTTAATACATTGACATATGTGCTATTTTTTAAATGTAGCACTAAGTGCACTTTCTGTCAATGCCATAGATTTTTTAATAGACTGAGAAAATGCATTTCATTTCTTCTTATTTTCCTTCAATACATCATTTGGTTCTGCTTTTTTGCCTGCATGAAATTCATTTTCTAATGGAAATATTTGTTTTGTAAATCAAATATGTATTATGCACAAAATGCAAAGCACAAATTAAATTATGTTAATGAAATGAAAGAGATATGAAATGCATATTTCATGGACAAAACATAACCTCAGCAAACAACCATTTCTTGATAAAATCTTTAAACACAATCTCATTCTGTGACAGACATATTGTTAAAGCAGATAGCACCTCATTTAAATGGTTTCCTTTAATATTAGTGCTTAGTATATAATTGTAAATAACTTTTGGGATGAAAAACCAATAATGAAATACTGTCTTTAATAGTTTGCTATTGATGTCAGCATAAAATTTGTAGTAGTTGAATATTGGAAATTGGGAGTGTGCACACATATAGTCAAAAGCTGTAAATGATTGCATATTTAAATAGAGCTGACTAAGGCAAAGATGTTATAGATATTAGTAATAGGCAGAAAATTATGCTGACCTAACATTATTTGACAAAACCCACTGTTTTAAATTATATATTGGTTACACTTAATGAATAATAGATTCTGTAGGTGTTGTTTCTCAGATCACAATGCTGGTGACACTGTATGTTGGAGACTTCTTAGTCTTCCTTCTGACAATAAAGCAGGTAGAGCCCACAAAGGCCACCAAAACACAACATTGCATCCATGGATCTCCAACCTAGCCTAGTCTTCTTCAGGACAAACATTCCCAAAGAAAGGAGCAGAGTACATATTCCTGAACAAATACAATGCAAGAAAAAGCACTTGACATACAGGAGGGGATTTCAGGCAGGTCTTGGGTTGCTGTGCCTTCCTAAGTAGCAGAGTCATTACAGAGGTCCCACCCATTTGTAGGGTTTCATCACTGTTTTGCCATCAATCACATTTGATGGGCTGGCCCACATCTGTGGCATAGATTCCTGTGTCCTCCTCTCTGCCTTGAGCAGACATGAAATTAGAACAGAGAGAGCTCTCGATACGTAAGCCAATTCTTTCAGACATTTCAGGGCAGCAAAGAATGTATTAAATCACCAAAGGGACATCTGTCTCTTCTCCACTATATTATTTTTATCAAAAATGCTAAGAAAGAGAAAGAACACGACGCAGAGTAAAAAGAAACAACCAGCCCCAAAACTCAGATGATGGTTAGAGAGCTGGGAGATGCCTGTAATCTAACAGGTGAGAAGAAGACCAAAGCACTTATTTGAATGTTGCTATTCTTTGTGTGAAAGCAGGAGAGCTATACATAATTAATTGGGACCTGCTTCATTTTCTGAAGGAGAACATATTTGTTTTTAAATTAAGTATTACAGAAGACACTTAAGATTCAGGCACTGATACCTGATAATTGTTTATCATCATTTTTTGCAGGAGGGAAGCAAGGTTGATGGACAGACCAGGACAGTGTTGTCTGGAAGCATTGGGCTTTTGAGTCGCTGTGGTTTTAGTTCTTAGCCCAGTATCATAACTGGCCCGAGGCTGGTTGGCAGCTCATTCCATCTTTGCAGTGTATGATGCTGCATATCAGCATCTGCACTGCTTTGTTTAGAGCTGTTGCCTTTGAGAGCAGTGTCAAGAGTGCAACAATAGCAGAAGTCCTCTCAGTCCTTTTGGAGATGCTCAGAGCCACCTGCCCTGTGCCCTGGAGTGATGCCGGACCCCCCTGTGGCACGGGGGGCTCAGTGAGGCCATGGCTGGGCTCCAGCACCCCGAGGGGTGGGACACTCACACCACTGTGACACCCAGAGCACTGCCCGTGGGAGCCCAGGCGTGGTCAGGCATGGACCAGCTAAGAGTCAGATCAGAACAGACTGCAAAAATTCATTAAAACCACGAACCTGTCTCCCAGCTCAGAAAGTATATTACCCCAAGGTTTAAGCTGCCCCCCAGGGCTGCTTCCCCCACTGCCCCTGCACAGGCCACAGCTGTTGGACTGTGCTGCACCACTGCACTGCCTGGACTTTCCCATCCCCACACAGCATCTCCAGGCAGGAAAGTACCCCCAGAATGACAGATTGCCCCAGGCTGGGCCTCTCTCCACTGGCTGTGCTGCTCCAGCATCTCCCTGTGGCAGCAGCTCCATCTCTGCTGCTGCTGCTGCTGAGGATGTCTCTCCAGGAAGGGAGGCTCTGTGCCATCCTCTGTGTGCTCTCAGCCATCGTGGTTGAAATAACTTTCCACTTTGCTCTGAGGCACAGACAGGTGCCTTTAGTAATGTTCACGACAGCCTTGATATCAAATACATAACTCTGAGGTAAGCTTGGTAATAAATACATACAGCAAACACAGTGCAGCAACACGGCAGCAGAGAGCTGTGGAACTAAAGAGGGGCTCTCCCCATCCCTACATTAAACTATTTATTAATCATACCTGCCCTATTTCCCTCCACCACAGGCACCTCAGCAGTGTGATGGATTAATGGGGACACAGGAAGGCAGCATCCCTTTGGCAGGTAAAGCAGCTGACCAAATTCTGCACGCCCTTCACAGCAGGATGGCCACAAAACCTGCTCAGGACTCCCAGAAATGGGTGGGCTTTGATCAGTTGCACAGTGGGATCTTGGAGAGGAACAGAGTACAAATGCTGTTGAGATTGAAAAAGAATAGGACAGCAAAATGTCTGAATGAGATTAACAGTGCAGCCTGCCTTTGCTTCTGGCATAACAAAAAAATGCAACCAAAATAAACAGTGCAGCTGTGTGAATCTGAGCTCCTTTTGAACCAGGCCATCAAACTGTCTCTCTGCTGTAAAGTAAAAACCTTCCAAACACTTCTAGTATCTCCAGACTTGGCAATTTCCCCAGGATAACCCAGTAAATTGCTGGAGAGAATTAAAAAAAGTATCCTACGTATCATAAAATACTGGAATTTTATCCCAAGCAAAGGCCAGAAACTTCTCCAGAGGGAGAATCCAAAGCCTGATCTCCGGATATTCAGAGCTGAGGAAGGATTTCCTCCCAGTGCACCGAGGAATTCTCCCTGTCTGTTCACAAAGCCATTTGACTGGAACACAATGACACAGAGAATGCATGCTAGGGAAGAAAATGTCTCCAAGGAGTGCCAGGATTTGGGAGTAGTGGCTGCAATGGATCCTGAGGGTCATGGAGTGAAGTCTCCAGCTATTGAAGGTGACTGTGGCACTGCAGAGCTGCTGATGTGGCATTAGTAGCCATCCCCTTTTGGTCAAACCAGCCTGGGTACCTTCCTGTGCCATGATACCAATTCCAGACTTCCTATTTGTTATTTGAGTAGAAACCATGGGACAGATACTATCCTGAGTCAACAGAATTATGGATATTTAAATCAGAGTAAAACCTGGTCCCTAACATATCCTTTGTGTATATACCACCTATAGAGGAATAATGGATGCTAAATCTAAGTTGTGTTTCCTACACTTATTTCATAGGAAATACAATTTTTTATCTATTTTATCAATTTTCTAAAATGAATCTTTCCCTTTTTCATTATCAAATTTCAATCTTATATCATTTCCAGCACCACCCCAAGCCATTCTGGAGTTCTCGTTTACATCACTAGAGATTAATATTAGGTGTTTGTAAAAGAAGGATATTAGCTTCTCCCTTATATCTGTCAAAATTAATAACTTCTCTATCACAGATAACTCCAGGTCAATATTAGATTCATAGATGTGGCCAGAAATAAAATGTATGGAAATATAATATCTCATTTATAAGTATCCAAAAAGGAAAAAAAAAAAAAAAAAAAGAAAAGTGTTTTCATTATTGAAATTTAGACTGCAACTGTTCCAAAGATCAAAAGACTTTGAGGGCTGAACATATCTGCCATATGGCCTTAGCCTTTCAAATAGAAAACAAATTGGAGGTCGGCCCAGGGGAGAAGAGAGAAGTGAATTTTCTACAATCAGGGCAAAGGAAGGCATCAGGATCCTCTCCCCATTGCGTTTGTGTTTCTGTCTAAATGTATATTGTGGCCAGAAGAAAGGCTCCAGACATAAATGTTTGCCCAATGATTGATGTAAATACTTGGGTGATGATTGATAATGGTTGTGTCTGGCAGATGTCCACCTCCTGCACAGCTGATCCACTGTGCAGGGGCTACCTCCTGATGCTGTGCTGATTTAAAGGGAATAACACCTTCAAAGTGACCATCTTGCAGCAAGAATATCCTGTGCTCTTGGTCCAGCAGAGACAATGTTGATTATATTTGTTAATGGACCATACTCTTGTCTCCTAAAATCTACTGATTTAAGAGCATTAGCAGGCACAAAGCTCATCTGTGGCCTGCTGGAGCTAACAAAGACATTGGCCACCTCCCGAGGAGCACTCCTGACTTGCAGGACTCTCTCAAACTCCAGGCATATTTCAAGAGTTGTGTCAGAAACTCTCTCCAACCCCAGGCACGTTGGAGAGCTGTGTCAGAGACAGTCAGTGCTAGAGTGTGCTCTGAGCACTGGAGTTCAGCTGTTCTCCCAGAGTCCATAAACACAGACCGGGCCAGGTAACTTTCACACCTGTGATGTGAACATAATTCTAATTTTGACTGGCTTTCCTGGCTTCCCAGAGGGCTGTCCCCATCTCAGTGCCGTGACTGTGCCACAGAGGCAGAGCTCAAAGCCTTGCTCCCAGAGTGTGGGCTCAGCAGAGGAAGATGAAAAGAGCGTTGCCAATGCGAGATCTATTTTTTACATAGGTTTCAAGGGAGAAGGTGAGATAAATACCTGCTGTGGGAATACAACAGAGGAGAAGCTGTATGAGTTATGCTTTCAGAAGTAAATAACACCGGAGCCAGTGATTTAAAGGTTGTTAAATGAATTTTCCCAACTATTTTATTCACTGTGATCAAAATTATATCAGTGATGTTCTTACTAATATATCCCATTTGGCTCAATAATCTTTTATTTGTAATTACTGGTGAAAAGGTCATTTTAAGAAAGCCTGCATGGGCTTTAAAGAATTATGCTGCTTTCATTTTGTTTTTATAAGCAATTGAGGATAGAGGGCAAAATTAACTAATGCTACTTTCTGTGAGAAAAATATTAAAACATCCTCAGTTCATATCCTCACTTGCCCAAAGGAGTTTTTCCTCTTGCTCCTCTTCAACCCCTGGATTTGTGCACCGACAGCTCCCTGCAGCTGTGTGGGCAGCGTGGCACCAGCCACCACCAACCTGCCCATGAGGAAGCAGAATCTCCCCCCTTTTCCTTCCTCATCTCCTCAAACTCTGAATGACCCACAGTAAAATCTATTTAACAAGGCTTCGTTCCTTGCCGACCCAGTTAAAACTCTGCAAAAATAAACACGAGCCGTTCTTTGTTTTTCCTGTGGCTCTGGGATCCGTTTCAAGCATGGAGAGAAGGAGCCCTACCTGGGTGTAAGGCACGGGGAAGGAAGAGCAAAACAGCCAGCTGGGAAAAGAGTTGTCTTTAACTGGAAAACTGCCAGGCAGGGACATTTATATCTACTTTCTTCTTGGGTGTCTCATGCTGCACTGAGGTCACAGTGGCCACATGCCTGACCCCAGGCAGAGTTCTGGGCACACGGAGGCACCGGAGGCTGTACAAACACGGAGTGTGAAATATCCAAATCCAGGAGCTCCCATTTGTCTCCCTGTCTTCTAGATGCTGATACGCTCTTTCCACAAAGGACCACTTTTCTGCACGTTCAAAATAAGCGAAACCTTCTTCCCCAGGCAATGAATGCTGCAGGTCAAGGGACCGCAGGAGCCCAGGAGCCCAGGGACAGGTACCCACCAGGCAGAGCCGGCGGCACCGCTCGCTCCAGAGGTCCCTTTTGAGCAGGCACATTCCTCCCTCGAAGCATCACACGGATGAAAAGCTGCATCTGTATGAAGGGAAGCATTCCCTGACCCAGCTCACCACATTTCGGTTTGAAGTGCTGTTTGTCACCACTAAGCACTACTCTCCCCACCAAGGAGTGGTATTTCTCCCTGGAGTTGCTCTCTGCTTTAATAGGGTGTGAATGCCTGAAACAGCTACGGTGCAGTAATAATTGTTATTCATGTTTGGCTCCTAGTGGGGAAACACAAAAGCTGCCACATGAACTTTCCTACTTGAAAATGATACCAACATGTATATTACTTCAAAAGATGGGGAATATGTCTTTGTGACCTAACCTAGCTGAACTCACAAAAACAATGGCTTCTCCTTCATTGGGAAAAGTATTGAAACAGGACTCAGAGGAGATCAATTAATCAGCCCGTTCCCTCATGTAGAAACACAACCCTTCAACCCCAGTTCTGAGAGGTTTACACTCACCTCTGCAAAAATATTCCCCACTGTAGTTGTTTTTCTTAACTTTGGAAATTGGAAGAAGAAAAAGCACATTGTTTCTTCAGTACCAATCAGCTTCAAATATTGGGCTAGGGTTGAGGGCCTACAAGTTTAACCTCTAGGTTCAGAGGACTGAAAAGAGAAACGAGAAGGAGAAGAGGAGGAGGAAGGCTGCATGTCTGATTTTGCACTGAGGTGAAGGCAGGAAAAGCCTTCCCATCTGAGCAAAGTAGTGATGGAGAAAGAACCGACAAAGAAGGTGAGAACTGCAACAAAACAGAGATGGCCTTTAACAGGGGTTTTGGAGAAAAAGCAGTTGCAACCAACTCTGCTTCCTGGGCAGCCTGGAGAGCCCCATCCCTCCCTTGGGACTGTTCACAGGACAGGTGGAGTCAGACTTAGCAAACAGTGAGTATAACCTGCCCATGAGTACCCGGGAAATTTACAACAGAAAAATGCTTCAGCCATTGGAACAGGGAGATTTTGGAACATCTTTCCAAGATGGTCGGTTTTAAGGTGCCTCTTGTGCAGCTGATCGTTGAGTTCAGCCTAAAATTCTTACAATACCAAGACCAGAGATTCCCTCTCATTCTTTCTTCTTCTGAGGGAGAAAAGGAGAAAAGAGAAAAACCAACCAAATAATCTTCAACAAGTTGAACGGTTTTTTGATGCATTTGATGGACGTTGTTGTGCAGGGCTAGGTGGGAGCTTTGAAAAAAAAGTCTGCAAATATTCATTCACATTTTTAAATGAATTTACTGCAGCCACATTGATTTCCCCCTGGGATTTGCTTTCTGCACACTTTTGAGCAATCAAGTTTTACTGGGCAAATGTTTGCACAAGACAAATTTCAAAATTGCATGCAGAGACAGAATTTTTTGTCTTTTCATGCCAGACATGCTTGTAGGCTTCTCCAATGAGCAGGCAGAAACAATATCATGTGATTTATCTGACCCATCACAACCAACGCACATACCTTGACTAACGAAGATCAGACACCCACAGTTGTTTGTGATCAAGACACAGAGTTGTTTTTTTAATTACAAAGCTATCCATCAGTAATTTCAAATAATAAGTAAATTGGAGGGAATTGTGATCTGTCTCCAGATAGTCTGTGAGCAGAGAAAGCAGCTAAATTTGTTGAATAAATTATTCATTATGGATTATTCGCTCAGCTCTACTGCAATAGCAGTGACATTGTTTAATTTAATAGCACATTAAGGGATCTTTTTCCTTACACAAATGAGTGCATTGCTCCCAGCAAGTTGACTCTTGAAGATGCAATACTGGAAACCTGTGAGAGCAGCTACCCTTGTCCAAGGCTTCAATAAGGTTTTGAGCAGAGAGGACCCTCATAATACACCAGTGACTATATTTGGCTGCAGCCCTTGTGCAGGGATGCAAACGTGCTTGACAGAACACAGGGCTATGCAAGTCCTGGAAAAAGAACTAGAAACCAACCACTTCACTTTGAAATTGACTGTGCTTTGAGATGGATCTGAAAATACCAAAGCCAAGAAGCCAGCTTTTATTCAGGTCTCATCTGACCCTGGAGAAGCAAGGGCATTTTATCTGAGCCCTGTAAAGTCTGGCAGCTCCTTTTCCCATCCCCAGCCATGCTGGAGCTCAAAATCCACAGCCAAACTCAAGAATAGTGAAACTCTGCCAACTAAACCAACCCTTTCTCAACAGCCACTGCAAGAGTATCAGTCCTGTTGATTCTGTTGATTGTCTTGATTCTCCCTGGAGATAGCATAAAGAATGGTGAATATTTGCATAGCTCATTTACAACGAACTACCTGCGCAGGAAACTTCCCCAGTGACCTCTTCTCCTCTGAGAAATTAAGGTCTTCAGAGTCCCAAGGAGCCACTATACAAACAGCTGCAAAACATTGTGACACACCAGCCCTGGCCCTACTTCCTGATCCCTTTGGCAGATGTGGCTCACCCAGACTCTTCCTGTCGGTGAGGTCCAGGGCTGACACACACCCTGCAGCACTGCCCAGGGACACAGCTCTGCCTCCACCCCCTCTAACACCGCTGCTGCCTTCCACTGCACGCCCAGCACAGCACCAAGATCACTTCTGGACCCTAATGCAGCCCATGGTAGTGAGGGTCGAGGACTGACCAGCCACAGGCAGGTGGCAGAGTCTGAGCCCATCCTTCACACCAGAAGTGTGGGTTTTGGGACCCTGACGTGACTGCCACACACAGACACAGGGAAGGGCTCATGAAAGTGGGGATAGATTAAATTTCTGCCACTGATGAGAGCAGGAAAGAAAATAAATAATGTATACCTTTCATTTGGGTTAAAAATGGCTGAGAAAAGCCCTAGTGAATACATCAATGGAACTGCATTGCCCCTTCATGGATGAGAAATGTCAGGCCCTGGAATACCCTGAATCTGCCCCAAACACAAACACATAGAGGAGCACAGATGCACACAGAGATTCCCAGCCTGTTCTGATTTATCTCCTCGGCACTTTTGATGCCATGTTGTTCAAACAAGGACCCCCTGAGCCATGACCTGTGGGCTGCAGGTGCGGTGCTGCCTCCCAGGCAATCGTGTCACAGCAGACAAGGAACAGATTTCTCAGCCCTCTCAGGCTGCTCTCCAGCACAGTGCATTTCCTGCTGGCTGTGCCCTGTGCTGTCACAGGGCAGGCAGTGCCTGGGTGTCACTGTGCTGCACTGTGCCAAAAGCCAGGGGAGCAGCAGTCCTGGCACGCTGGGCCCAATGCAGCAAGGACAGGCACTCAAACACATCATTAGGGAAGGTCATGACCATTCATCCTGTGGCAGATCCTCAAGGAATATTCCCCTTCTCTTGCAATTTTTTTTCAGCTAAGCATTATAACTCAGCATGGAAAACAAGGTGGGAAACCTTTAGTGGCCAGTTAAGGGCTCAGATGTCTGTTGCTTATGTATACATGTAATATATTTATATATATACAGCTACTGTAGAGATTCCTGGTCATTCACTTTCTACACTGCATTACAGCTATAAAATAGTAAGATGAGTGTGGCCAGGCAGTAAACTTAAAGAAAACCCTACCAACACCAAAATGTCAGGGAAAAGAGAGAGAGCAATGCCACACAAATCCTTTTGAGTCCCAGCGGAGGCAGCAGCCTGTTCAAACAGAATCCATCCATCCAGGCAGGTGCAGCCCTTTCTCCTTCCCTCCTTTGGTACAACTATTTATATCCCTTTCTTCAGGTATTGTATTTAATATCTAACAAGCATTTTATTTTTATCTGCTAAGCTGCAATGTTGCATCCAGTTTAGCCTGTCTGTAGGCAAGTTGCCCGGTTGTGCCTCTGAGCATCTATACCATATCATTCTGCCTATAACCTTAAAATTGAAATGCCATGTCATATTTTCTAGCATCAGTAGCAAGCGTTATCTTACCTTACATTCTATTATATCATCGTGCTTTCCTCCCTGCTTGATAAGCTGTCAATATTGTTTTGGCATGAGGAATTTCCATCTCACGCATCAGATGATCTCCATGACCTTTAAGCGGGTTGCCAGTAAGATAATTTACTCACATTGTTGTGACAAAATCGTATCTCTTCTGCTCGGGTCACATGACATGATCATTACATGATTTTTCCAAAAATGATTAAATTTTGCACATTTTGGGGGTGGAAGACCTCCGAGGAAAATTGAAATTACTAGATTGCTTATCATTTCAATTAGCTACAAAGAGTTAAAAAAGGCTACTTGCCACTGCTTCACCCAAAGTGCACATCCTGAATTCCCTCATTCCTGCACATAACTCTCTTTAACTTCAGTCACTCTTTTCACTTTTTTTTCTTTAACTGCTCATCCTTTTGCAAGGAATGTTTCAATACAATCGTCCTCTCAGTGTCTTGTATTAGCAGGAGGATGTGATCACAAATATCACATCCTTTTGGCATCTTTTTGCCTCCCTGTGCATAACAAAAATGTCAAACAGATTTTAATGAAAGGCTGCATGCTTGTGGGTATTGACAGTTTGACATAGAATCCTAATTTTCAGATGTCTTGTTCTTACTGTTTTTAACACAAATACTTGCAGGATAAGAGTGAGGCACCACAGCTGCAGAGAGCTGGTGTTTACATAATGTCCTCCTATTCTCACTGGTTCTGCTCAACAGCTTGCCCAGTTTCTGTGGGGTTTGGCCTGAGAGTTTTTGTGGCTCATCTACAATCATGTCCAACCACAATTTAGAAACCAATTTTTTTTTTTTTTTTCCCTCACCCACAGCACCTGGGCTGCTCCATCTTGGGGCTGGGCAGGAGGCAGCCCCAGCCAGGCATGGGGCACAGCAGGCAGGGAAGAGGTGATGAGGGGGCCCATGGATGTCCCTGCAGGAAATGCACCCTCACATGCTCTGTGCCAGCCTCAGGGGCTGCAGAGAGCATCCCATGGGCACAGCAGGGAGCAGGAGAGGTCTGTGCACCGGGGTCCCCCGAGGAACCCATGCACGGGGAATGCACATGAATATATATTTGTATTTATTTAACTGCAGTTGGGCTCCCTCCTCCTACTCTCTCTGTGCTGGGGTGAGTGACAGCTCTTTGTTTCACTGTAGGGAAAATGTCAAGACTTCAGGAAAGGGGCGTGAGGCTCCCTCCACCATCTCACTCGAGTGCTGCTTCCCATCTCAAGCACCCCACACTGCTGAGAGAAGATCACAGCAGCTCTCTATCCAATGAGATAGGAGTGAAAACAAAACTGAAATTGAGAGCTGAGGAGCATCAGGAAATGCCAGTGGATAAGATATTCTCCAAAGCTTTTCACAGGCAAATTTTAAGGTTCCCATTATCTCTACCAGCCATGGCCATGGATTCCACCATTCTTGCACCGCTAAAAACTCAGTTCCGGGATTTCCCTCAATCCCACAGTGATGGGACAGAATAACTCCATCCCAGGAAGTGCCCTGTTCTCCCCATGTGCTGTGCTGACTATTATTATGTATTAGTGACACCTCCCAGCTTTGCCTGCTGAGCAAGTTTTGTCACCACATTCCCTTGTCCCCAAGATCAAGTTGGAGGCCAGCCCTGACTGTTGACTTCTGCCTAGACCTGTGCTTATTCTTTCAGCATGACCAGCCCCATCTCCCTCCCTTGTCTTGCTGTTCAGGTACTTATCTTGCCTTCATAATTTCCCACATGGCATGTTATCAAATACTCTACTGTGAGAGATGAGATCTATTTCATTTCTTTTATCTAGAAAATCAATGATCTTATCAAAGCAAGATACCAGGGGTTTTTTTTTTCTGGCATAATCTATGTTTGGTAAAGTTATGCGGCTTTTTACACCATTTTTGCAATTCTTTGGTTAAATTACCATTTCTTCCAAGCCATGTTCTGAGCTTTGCACCCAGCAGATCAGCTCAGCAGCCTCAGTGCTGTGGCTCCAGCTCTGCACTGCTGCCCACATGGCCTCAAACCATTCCTGTGAGGGTCACCTTCCTCACACCCTTTCATGTACTTGGACAGAAAAAAGTTACATTTCTTTCTATTAATTTTACTGATTACATTCCTTGATGGGCTCTTATTCATCTCTGGTTGTCCCTTATCTCATGCCTTCATCACTTTCTCTGCCAATCTCTATCCATGCAAGTTATATTTATATCTCTATCTGTCTATATCTATATCTATATAACTATATCTCTAAGATAGCCTTAAGACATGATCTCTGTACTGTTTCCATGAGCCTTCTGCAGAGTCACACTCCAAAGAACAGGACACAAGCCCAGCTGGGTTTCAGAAAGTCAAGCCAACACTGTGATTTCTTTTTAAATGCAATTTGACAAAGTTTACATGGCTGGTGAAACGCTTAGTGCAGCTCTGCAAATAACACCAAAGAGAACAGATCAATGCAATGCCCTATTGACAAAGTCTGAACCATAATACATATATTTTGAACGTTTTTATTGTGTTCATGTATGTTGATTCATAGCTGCTTTATCAATAAAAAAAACACCGCACAAGGTTTTATACCATAACTGCCACCAAAATTATTTATTTATTACTAGGATAATAAAAAATTTTATGTGGACTGAGATCCTTTGTGGTAAGATGTTGAGATTTTGTAAAAAGACAGACAGAATTTCCTGCTCTGTACAGCAGGGGCCCAAGGAAAGCTGCTGATTTCTCTCCACTGTACAGAATCCACAGGTGTGCACACAGCTATCTATAGATACAGATATCTGTATCTGTAGGCACATTCAAGGTCACATAGACGCTTGCATCAAACATTTCTAGCACTATTTCCTCCTTTACAAAAAGCATTCAAAGGCCTACAATGTGCTTAAAACAAGACAGATTCAAGAACCATGAATTTAAACACTTATCAAACTTGGAAGCCATTAATAGCCTCCCATCAATTATACCTCAGAAACAATTACAGGGGAGCAAATACTGCAGCCCTTCACTGAGCAGATCTCCCCTTGAGGTCACCAAGAGGGTTGCTCAATTAAGGGCTGCAGAATTTGGTGCAAATTTAGTGATTTCTGTGTTCTGGTGCCCGTTTTCCCAGCAGAGACTTTGGTGCTGGAGGTCCCCAGAGCAATCCTGTGCCCCAATGCTCTCTGCCTCTCCATTCCTGCACAAAACAAACAGCAGGACTTTTTTGTTGCCCATGCAGAATAGTCGAGGTTAAGGTGTGAACTGTGCAAAATTAAACCCCTTGGAATATTTATTAAAATCTGCTTGCTTAATTTTACCAAAATGTACCACAAACTTCCAAAGGGAGAAAGCCTCAACTTCTGAATGTAAAAAAGATGTAAATATATTCCTGGTAAACCTGACCTCTGTGAGCTATACAAAATGACTACAGTCTTGTGTTTCAAAGATATTCTTCCTTGAAAAATATCCATTGTTATGGCATTTCCTTGACTAAGTAGAAATAACAGAGGTTATGTTTCAGCTATACACAACAATATTATTTCTTTTAATATATAAATGTGCCAAAAGGGATGTATATAAAGAACACTGATAGAGTTTCTAGAGCTGTTCTCTGCTTCCTATTGTTACAAACAATAATTTGAGGAGAGGAGAAAAAAAATCCCACAAAGAAGGATTTCAGCTTAACACGAGCAATACTCCTCCTGCACATCTTTCCTTTTATGCAGTTTTGTTTCAGTGATTTGAGCATGTTCTAATTTTGTCATTCAAGCCATCTGACTTTCACTGCTCTATACAAACAAAACCTAATTTAGTCTGAGATGTTTTAAGTCATAACAATGACGGATGGCCAAGGTTCAGGTGTGCTAGAATATTTAAATACCTAGTCTATATTTTCCTGATATAAAGACAGGCAGCTTTTTGTACTCTGATTAATTATGATTTTGTGTCTGAAAAAAAATAGCTCTTTCTATTCTACATTATTAATTGGTTATTTAATTAGGGATTCTGGTAGCTTCAGATGTTGGGTAGCTAAAATTGTGCTGTGGTTAAAAAAAAAAATAAAATAAAAAAAAGACTAGCTCCATACTGTTGCCTTTTTGTATCTTATGAAGGTCACAATAAGATGTGATTGTTTGGCACAGCAGCAGTGAATTATGCCACCCAGACAAGCTTTTAACCTATGTGCCTTCACTCTGAGTGAGACACACAGGGATGTGCTCTCTTTAAACAGTTCTCTATTGAAGAGGATTCAATCACCATAATGAATCTGAGGCCAGGCAGCAATCTTCTTCACTGAAAGAATTTCTAAAAGATTGTAGAATTTGTAAAACGAACAGCTCACAGACTAAATGGCTGTGTGGGTGAATCAATTATTGCAGGGCTCGCAGTAGTCATAATATTTAGTACATATCATAGAGTGTTTCAGGTACAATAAGATATGCTAGTTTTTTCCCCATTCCTGCTTGAAAGTGGTATGTGCTCCACCAACTTAGTCAATCTTCAGGATCTAGTTAGAACTAGTATTAAGTCAATAAAAAAAAATCCATCTGCGGCTGTGGTGCCTGTACCAGGATCCAAAAGGCTCACATTGCAAAACAGTAATTGTATTAAAACGTGCACCAGCGAGCTGCTGGCCAGGAAAACACATGATGTATCATGAAACACAAAACACATCAAGGGCTGAAATATTTCTAGAGGTAGAGTAGGGCCAATGCTGAACAGCTTCCTTATTAATACAATAATTATTTTATTTTGACAGCACCATTTATAACCATATAGTCTGTGTCCAGCTACCCATATTTCCATTAATCAATGGATTTGAAGACAACTGTCATCATTTCATTTTATTATGACTTATAGGTTCATTGCAGTTCACTTAAAAGTTACTCTGAGCAAGGCGCTGGTGGGCAAGAACCAGACCTTTGTGGGCTGCCAGGTGCTGGTGCCTGGCACTGGGCTGGCTCTGAGCAGGGACTGGGGCTCACAGGGGCAGTGGGACCCGCTGGGATGCCCGGGGGGCACGGGACTGTTTGCTGGAGAGGGGCCAAGGCTGTGCTGGTGGGTTAAAAACCCTGACAGGCACTTGGGCTCACAGGTAGGACATGCAAACCTCCCCCCCCAGCTCACAGTGGGGTGGTGCTGGGATGCTGCGGGGGGGGGAAATGGGAAGGACACACTTTGGCCTTGGGAAAAGAGCTCTTTCTGCTGTATTCAAAAGCCACCAGAGCACAGATCCAAAGAACCTCAGGTCACTTCTCAACCCTCCAGCCTGGGCAGGAGTTTGCAGCACCCAGGCTGCACCCAGCCCCCTGTGGGCAAATGGGGACCCCCAGCCCTGCGGTGTGGGCGCGCCACAGCCCAGTCACCGTGTCACACAGCCACGCCACAACCTGCCCAACACAATTCCACGTCCTGTACAACCTCCCCAAAGACACACAGGGCTAGATGGCAAACAGGGTGTCCCTTTAATGAAACTACAACATATTAAAAATTATTACAGCTTCGTCTTTTCAGGTTTTAGACAATGTAATGTGATTTATTCAAAGAAATGCTGATGATTAGACATTAAATGGCACTAAATATTCCACTTCCTCTGCGCTGCCTGATAAACTGGTTTCATTAACATTATAAGTAACAAAAGTTTCCATTTCAGTCGGCCCATTTTGTTTTCCTCACGATCTAAGTTGCAGCTGCACAGCACTATATTACAGGGACCTCGCCGAGCGGCAGCTTCGGGCTCTCCATCACTCCCCACGGTTAAAGGGACCGAGCCGGCAGCGCAGCCCGGGCGGGGCGGTCCCGGCCCGGCTCCAGCCCCGGCTCCGGCTCCCAGGGCCAGCGGCAGCACCGTCCCCATCCCTGCCAAGCCCGCAGCTCTTCACCCCGGCCCCGGCCGGCTCAGGGCATCCCTCTCCCGGGGCTGGCACTGTCACCCCAACCCCGCTGACATCGCCCTCCCGTCTTTCTCTTCAAGAGATTTTTCTTTAGCCGCCGAGTCTGTCCCTATTAAATCATGCGCCTCAGCCTTAAGTGCAGGTTAACACTGTGCCCTAAGTGGAAGCTACTGTATTTGTCAAGGATACCTCCGTGATTTATCTCTGCCAGCCCCATAGAAGAGCTCACATCTGGATATGCGGTGCAGCTACATCATTTCCAAATTCGGCCATTCTGCCTGCTCCCTGGGAGACCTCGCTCGGGGTCTGAAACTGCTGGAATTACAGCTCATTCCCGACTCAGGCCCTCATTTCAGGCCCTGCCCAGGGTGTCAGAGCCCCGCAGCACCAGGCAGGGATGCTGGTTTCATGGTCCCCTCCTGACGTGCCCAGGCTCACCCGCACTTTCCTCACACTTTGGTCACGTCTGCCTATCTTCAAGCAAAACCTCCCTTTGCCAGGAGCTACAGGGACACTTTTTGAGAGACCTTTTGAAAGTAAGATCGTGATTTAAGTGCACAGCAGCCAACGCTCTGGTATTTAATAAAGCCTCACTCCTGCCCTCGGGCAGCGCTGCCCACTCAGGGTGGCCCTGGCTGTATTTTGGGTGCGGGGCAGGGCTTGGTCCAACCCTCCCATACCAGCTCAGGAGAAAACAAATCCCCCACGTCCACAAAACACCGACCCAACGGGGCAAAGCAGCCCCACTTGGTTGGTGTGAGTCTGGAACAACACCAACAGGCTCACCCTGGATCCACTGCAGTGCTTCCAGGTGCTGGATTTGGCTCCCCGTCCCACGGGATGAGCATCAGCCCTCACCTCCTCCCCCCCGAGAAAACCCCCGACGTGCACGGAGCAGAGACCCGGCAGCACCGAGCCCAGGCACCACATCCCTTCCTCCTCCCACAGCTCAGGTGGCATCTCCACACACACTGAGATATTTAGATAGCTATATATTATTGTTTATGTAAAGCCATAGCTTTCCCTTGATTGCAAGGCATGGTGGGGCTGCTGATGAGGTTTGCTGTTGACATTTCTGCATTAGCTGGCTTTTGTCAATCCTGGCAGGCTGAGAAATTCTATCTTAAGGGCTGTTCTTTATTAAATTTGCAAGATACAAAACTGTGACTGACTCTTTTCTTTGGTGAATGTATAAATAATAAATCCAGATCGCTAAAAATAACAATTAAAATATTGCTCAAATTTAAAAGCACAGAAAATTTGGTAATTTTGAGACAGCCCCATGGAGGTTGCAGGGGCAGGGGCAGTGTCCCTCCTCGGGGCTTTTGACAGCTGTCAATATTCAAAGTGCTTGAGGAGGGGGACAGGGCTGGGGAGAAACCAGCGTGCCTGAGCAGAGCCACTGTGTGTCTTACCAAACTTTGTCACAGAGTCTTTTATACAACTCCTTTATGCAGGATCTCTGACATAATTCCTATTTTTTTCCACCAGCCATTATATATGATAAATAAAACAATGCACTGAAAACACTGAAATCTCTCATCAATGTCTTTGTGAAAAGGGCCCAGATAAATGAGTCTTGGAATCAAAGGCAGATTACATGACTGACCATGTATCATCCTCTATGTATTGAACATAGTCTTTGTAAAGATAGAGCGGTAATAAAAAGTGGTATTGTGTGCTGTGAAAGGCTGTGTGGGTCTGTGCATGACTAATCTGTCTTTCTGCATTATTTTATTCAATCTTCTCTGACTTTATGCCTTTGACATTTTTGCTACACTCAGTAAATTTGAGTGAATAGGCAATTTTAAAGAATTTTTATAGGGCTTCAGAGAAGTCATACGCAGACTGTATCTTTGTTCAGATTTAACAGTTTAAATATTTCCTTTGTCTAGGATGCAGAGTAATCTTTAGGCAGAGGAGAAGAGGGGGATGGGGTAGGAAATGCCTAAACCTCCCTTAATATTTTGGCACCCTCTCGGCAGGGGCGGGGGCAGCGCAGCAGGGCCCAGCCTGGGGGTCGTGGGGTGCCCCTGGGGGAGGGGGTGGAGGGCTGGGTCGGGCTCTGGCGGGGCCGGACGGGCTGTGCTCAACTTTGCTGCCTCCGAAGGGCTGAGGGAACAGCGGCTCCCTCCCGCAACTCAAGTGGGAAGCAGATGAAATGTTTAAAGGGCTATTGTGAATATAGGCTTAAATATGATCCTCTTGCATCAGCCAATTTCTCTGACAAGATATTGCAAGGGTTGCTGTTTCTTAGTAAATAATGATTTTATTGCATCTCTTTAATGAACTGATAACGTGATACACAGTAAATTATCTGCATCTATAACATTACTGAGGATAAGCAGCGTGGTTTTAGTAATTTATACCACAGAGAGACATGCATTATAAAAATAGGAAAATTATTTCTTTTGTTAAATTGTGCAGAAGTCTTTACCTGAGGAACACCAGACAGATTAATCTCCAGAGATCCACTCGCTTGTATTTAAGCTGTTGAACTGTTCGCTGTTTTTCCCTCAGAACAGTTGATAAAAACATTTTGCCAGCCAGAATTGACACTGTGGGTATTGTTCCTGCTCACACAAGTTATTAAAATAATTACTAAGCTATTTTGAGGTAACTTGAAGCTTTCTTTAAAACTTAAATCCAAATCTGAAGGAATTAGTGCAAATGATTTGCATCGATGACAGCCCAAGTATGGCAGCCAGCTCGCCCGGGCACCTCCGGCAGCGCAGCCCCCGCCGCTCCCCGCAGCCCCGCGGGCTCCCTCGGCCCTGGCGGGACTCGGGGGGCGCTGCAGGGTGGGATGGGGTCTGCTGGAGGAGCCTGGGGCATGCCCTGGCTCACAGGGAGCTGCAGAGGGGATCCTGCCGGAGCCCCGTCACCCTGCAGCGCTCAGCCCCGCTCCTGCTCCGGGGGAAAAGGCAACCCCTGCCGTGAGACCCCCACAAGCCCCCAGCCCCTTTGGGATGGGGCAGCCGGCTGCGGGCGCCCGTGGTGTCACTGCCAGGGCTGCTTGGACCTGGGTGCTGCCGGACGCTCATCTCCCACCCATTGCAACCCAAAGAGAGGCCAAGGCAGGCTTTCCTCACCAGCTGCCAATGAATGGCCCTGTGTGGCCTGAAAGCCAGGCAGGGCAGCGGTGGGTGCTCAGCCCCCACGGGGATCCACCTCCACAAGCATAACCACAGACAGGTGGGCCAGGAGCTGGGGAATCTTTTCCAGCTGGCTGTGAGCACAGCTGGGAAGAGAGGGAGGATGCACCAGGGGTGAGGGTTTTTTGGATGTGCTTTAGTATCATCATTAACCTTTCCAAGAGATAACTTCACGGACAAGCACTGGGTTGCCCCATTAAGCCACAGCCCACCCTTCCGAGAGGAGCGCACTGCTGGCAGGTTACAATCCTTCCAGATGTAATCATGTTTTAGCATCTCCCTTCGAAATTTTAACGGGTGAAAATTCCCCATCTCGGTGCAAGATTGCATCATGAATTCCCTCTGCCTCGTGCAGCAGGGATGGAAAAATACTACTTTTCATCCTTGCACAGGGCTTGATGTAAGTTTCTGAAAATGAGCGCTCTAGTAAGCCTAAAAATGTAGGATAATATGATTCATTTATAGATCTCTGATAATAGATGTGGTTTCTATTACTCCGTTACCACACCAAGGATTACTCCTGCTCCTTCAGGAAGGACAGAGCACCCTCCTCCTCCTGAACCATTACCATAAAGCAGGATAAACAACAAATACCACCTTATCATTAGCTGCATGGAGCAGTTCCCATTGATTTATGACGCCAAACACCACAAGGCTGGATCAAGCCGCAAGTCCCTTTTTTGCAAACATTATTTCCACGAGACCGGTGTAAAATACAAGGACCCGCCTCACCTGGGCTTGGTTTTGTTTACAAAAAAAAAAAAAATTTTACAACTTGCAGGAATTCTTCCCAATATTAGTTATTAACAACCCCAAGACGGCATTTGCATTTTTATAACCTTGTTACTTAAAAGTGAGACAGCGGAAGGAAAGACTTGGCGCTAGCGTTCCCTGCGTGCTTTAATCCCAGCCTGAGCTTTTTATGCTCGAGAGCACCTTGTGATGCTGTAACTAACCTCAAACCCGGAGCAGCGGGAGGGCAACAAACCCCCGAATACAGCAATGTCATGCTTTACAGGCGTACTCTCCGCAACAGCATGAATGGAGGGAAAAAAAAAAAAAAAAAACCAAAAAAAAACCACCAAAAAAAAACCCCGGTTGCCAAGGAAACGCTCCAGTCCGGGTAATTATTACAGTAACTGTCTGCACACCCCACCTATAACACAAATGAATAATAAATCAGGGGCTGACTGGCAGCTCTCCGCGGCCGCGCCCGCCGCCGCCCCCTCCCGGCCGCCGCCCGCACCTGCAGCCCGCCCGCCGCGCGCCCCCGCGCAGGGGAAGGGGAAGGGGAAGGAGAAGGGGAAAGGAAGGAGGAGAAGGGGAAGGGAACGCTCGCAGCGCACCCGGGAACGATTTGCTGGGCTTGATTTAAAAGACGCAGCGGGAGCTGGCAAAATTCGCGTATCGTGGGGTTAATGTGGGTTAGAGAGGAGCTATTTGTAACGCGGAGAGGCTGCATTCCAAAGGCACACATCTGATTTCTTTTAATCCCAGCTCGGTTTTTTTGCGGCATAAATCACTTAGTTAAAATGAACAGCCAAAACAGCTGGTTTAGACATCCGTGAGACATCCAAAAATCTGCTGCTTTAGATGCCCTAAGTGAGCAATGGGAAGCGCGAGGTGCAGCTCGCCTTACAAGAGAGAGGAAAACGGATCAGGTACCTCAGAACCAGCTCCCAGCTCCATCGGCCCGGGACGGGCCTCTCCTCCCGGCACCGGGCACACAGCATCCTCCCCTCCTTCCTGCAGCTCTTCCCAGCCAGACCACCCCAGTGCCGTATGCGAGGTGTTCCCCACCCAGCCCCTCCTCTGGGTACAGGCAGGTGCCCAACACACCTGGGGGCAATTAGCGAGATTAAAGAGCAGGTCGTTTCTCCCAGTGGGTCATTTGCCTAATTGATGCAACCTGTGCCGAGGGCTGTTGTGGGGCGATGGGACACAGCTGGGGCAGGTGGCCGTGTCCCCGTGGCCGTGTCCCCGTGGCCGTGTCCCCGTGGCCGAGCAGTGCCCACGCTGGCGGCAGCCACCCCTCTGTCCCTGCACCCACCTGGCACTGCCCACCATGTGCATTCCTGGGCCACCGCAGTGACCAGCTGCCCCAGCCAGGCCACGTTCCTGCTGAGGACATGCAAAAAGCCTTTGGGAGCCCTGGGAAAGCCAACGGCCCTTCCTCAGCCCGGTGTGCAGAGCCCTCAGAAGTGCTTCCCCAGCAGACCCGGAGCCTTCCAGCAGCGGAAAGTCACCCAAGGAATTTCAGAATTAAACTGTGCCCTTATTATTATTTAAGTGAATAAAGTCCCGAACGGTAGCACTGGGGGAAAAAGACAGGCACATCAAGATTATTTTACCCCCAGGAGCCCTTCATGCCTCCAAGCTGGGGATCTGTTGCTCCATCCCATGTGTGCTTCACCCATGCACTGGTGGTCACCTGCAGAACTTCTTGGCTCCAGTGTTGCAGAGAAAGCAAATTTTAGGTCCTGACAGAGACAGGCCTTCACATGATTGCTTTCTACTGCTTAGATTTTTATCTGCTTTGATAGATTTAATTATTTTTTGTTGTTGTTTGGTGTTTGTAAACATTCTATAAAACGCCTACAGCCATCTCTCTTGCTCTAGGCACTGCAAGTGAGTCTGCTGCAAAGCCCAAGTGAAGAGAGGAAAGACGAAGGCTCATTCCAGCCTGCGAGCCCTCTGACAATTAAATATACTGCGGAAAGGCACAGACACACTCAGGCTCCCTATTAGGGAAAACATTCATGTGCTTAGTTTTAAGCATGTGGTTAAATCCATTCTTCTTTACAAAATCTTTGAGACGTAAGCACATGCCAAAGTGCATTCCTGAGTAAGGATGCTTCCCTGAACTGAGGCCATAATTCATTAAAACCCAAGGTGCATTTATCCTACTTTTTCCCTGTGAGCAGGGATGTGAAAAAAGGGGAGGGGAGAAAAAAAGAAAACAAGCACAGAATTAATTTTGATTTGAAACTGATCTATGGTGACAAGGGGCATTTGGTTTTGTTGAAGTAACTAGAAGTGGGAAGTATTTCAGAAGATATCTAAATAAATCTTTTTAAAGGGGTTTGTCTCTCTCTCTCTCCCCCTTTTTTTCTCTCAGTTTTCCTCTAATTACCCATGTCTGGTAGTCTTGGATCTCAACCCCTTGTTATTTAAAATACATATTCATGGAACTATATTTTACAGTTGCACTGTTCTGGTTACAAAATAGCTTCTACTTTTCTAGGACATAATTTCATTTTGTTTAGCCAAGAATTCATTAAAGAAGCTATAAATAACCTCCTTTAAATATTTAGCCGTGAATAGAGGGTGGACTGGCATTGATGGCTTATTTTAGTACTAATGCAATATGCTTTAAAAAAAAAAGAAAAAAAAATCCACATTTGAGCATGAATCAAGTTAATCATTAACACTTTCAACGTGACTCTCAGGATGTGCTGGGAGCAGCGCTTGCCCCTTGCAGGGCTGCACAACTTTCCCTGCAGCTCCTCCTGCAGCCAAACGCAATTTGCTCCATCCCGAGGGGGAAAAGGTGGCCCCCAGTGGTGGGGGCTGCTCCCCCAGCAGTGACCCCGGCTGCTGGCCCCTCCTGCCCTCCTGCTGCCACACTTGGCCAGCGTTTTCTGCCCATGAAACCACTCTGCCTTCCCAAACTCCTGGCAGGGCACAGCAGAGTTCCACGGAGTGCCTCTGCTTACTTGAAAAGTCATCTTGGAAAAAGAAGTCCCGGTGCCTCCACCTCCCTTTCAAACCCTGAGAAAGGAGTGTTGAGGCAAGGGGGAGCTGGTGATTCTGTTCCAAAGTCACACCATGAGCTCATCTGCTGTGCTCTGAGAGCAAAGGATCTGGGTGCAAGGTGCAGTTATTTTAGGGGAAGGTGAGGAAACAGCATTAGCTGAGGCCCTGCTTGCCAAGATTTGGAAAATCAGATGCTGATGGCTCTCAGGCTGCCCATTTACAAAGTCACAGTCCCTTCTCACCCCTCCCAAGTCTTCCTGCCTCACTTTTTAGGCTGTGGCTCGATGGTGTCAGCTGGAGAACACCATCAGGTTAAGGTACTCCAGCTCCCCATCTCCTCTGCCATTGTTTTCTCTTGTCTTGCTCAAAATACAACCCCTCTAATTGTGCTGATACAGACATGCTGAGAGATTAGGAAACTCACTAGGTTCAAAAAAAACCACACACAACTATTGAAAAAAAAAAATACCAAACCCAGTAGTTTGTTTTTAAAGCTCATCTCTTGTCACCTATCATTCAAGGGGTGGCCCCAAACAACAAAAGCTGTGTCAGCAAACTGAGGGGATGGCAGGAAGACTGGAAGGAGCTGCTGGGCAGGGAATCCTGAAGCCAGGACTGCTCTCAGTCACGAGAAGCATACACCAAACTGTACCCTGAGTGCTGCAGTGCTGTTGCATTTTGAAATAAAGCTGAAGCATTAAGACATTTTTCCTTAGTGCTGACTCCCTCTGGGCATTCCCAAGACAATTACAATGTTTTCTGAGTATACAAAAGAACTAGGAGATTTTGTAATCAAGAGTCTGAGTTTATGCTTCTCTCCTTAAGAGCATTCAATTTCCATGGACATTCATTAGCAGGAGGTTAAAACACAATGGCAGAAGAGAATGGACTGCTTTTATGTCCATGTGGTAGTAAACACTTCAAGCTAGAAATGCGAGTTCAAAATAAAAACCTCTCCGTGGTGCTTCCAAATTAGTAGTAAAGCAACAAAAACCACACGAGTTTCACAGCTTTTTTACTGAAAATTTAATTTTACAAAATACCCTTTTCCATCAAAGAAACTTCCCTGCAATGTACATGAACCCAGCATTTTATAGACCTGTACAGTGAGATATCAGAGAGGTTTGAAAGAAGGAAAAAAACTTTTAGCAGACACCTAGTTGCAAAACCTACAGCAATGTGAATACAAGTGTGTCTTAAAATGCTAAAGCAAGTAATGCAATATAATTGGTGAATCTATTTGAAATGTGAAAAGTTTCCTTAAAATGGTCCATATGGTATGTAGAACATCACAGCTGGCACAAAACTGCCTGTATTTAGGTTTAAACACAAAAACAATGTATGTAAGGAACAGCTTTTGAAAAAGAACCCAAGTGCTGCTATCATAAGGCAAACATATACAAAGGTGCTGACAGCACACAGGGAAACCGACAAAATAAGATGAATACTCGAGTGTTCAGACACAAAGTGTTTGTTTTCCCAAGGCTGCCAGTAAACGCTGAGGAGACAACCAGTGCCAAATTACCACAGGACACCCTGGTTACTGGGTGGGTGCTAGGGAGAAGGCTTTATATAATCTCCAAAGAGGTGCAACCAGGCAAGAGTGCTCGTGCTCGGGCTCGGCAGCACCTACTGAGTCTGCTGCATCCTGGCAGCTCTGAATTTGGAAATCCTCTTGACGGGTTCCTCCGGGGTGTCGGACAAAAGTTCCTCTGATTTGCGCTCCAGAATGGTCGGCAGCACTGGGTGAACCAGGACTGGGTGTGGTATTAAGGAGGGAGACAAAGGCTCCTTTTCTATGACAGTTCCAGAAAATGCCTACAACAGAAGAGAATACTCAGAATGAGCTAATAAAATGCAAATGTGAAGCTATGCCCATAAGGTCATTACCCTATATTAGCCTGATTAGAATTGTTATTTCTGCTAATCAAAAGTAAAGAAATATCCTTAAATCAATGATTGTTGCCTGCATAAGTAACCACATCGTAATTAACCTCAAAATATAGCTTGTTCAAAGATGACTGAATGAAAGACAGTCTTAAAAGTACTACTTAATTTCATTCCTTACTGCACAAATGATGTAAAAATTTGCTTCCTTACTGACACACACTCAAGAAATAAAACAGCTGATGCAATACAGTTTCATTTTGGATAAGAAATGGAGAGACTTTGCAAAGTTGATGTCAGCATTGCCATCATATGTCATTTTATGACTTAATATCTTCTAATTGCACCAAGCTGAAACACTGCATACGAACTGGCACGGACATATTTTGCTTGTTCTTTTCTCCCTACCAAATATGATCAAGAAATGGTGAAAGCAATTTATATTTAAAAGAACAGCAAACTTGCTTCCAACTACTTCTCTCTATAAAAGGCCTAATAAAAACATTTAATGTTTAAAAATTTTAATTTATATGCAGCCGATTATGTGACAATCCTTTTCAACTTAGCAAAGAAATGACCACAATTCTTGGAAAACACTGGGAAACAAGCAGCTCAGAACTACTTCTCATAAGCATATTTAAGAACAAATCACTCCACTATGTATTAAAAACAGAGAATTCAGAATGCCCAAGGACAAGGGGAAGCAGTTCACATCCAAGGTCTGATGCTCATGCTGGGCACAAAGGAATGCACACAAGATTTAGTCACTATGCTTAGTGCTGCTTTTTCATAACTCAGTTACCAAGAAAAACAAAGCAAAACAAACAGGCCATTCTCTTCTTGCAGGACCTGCAAAAAAAGCAGTGGTTTTTTTGTTTTCTGCTCCAATAGCCCAAGTGTGCCTAAAGCTGTGCCTGTACAACTCTGTTAATCTAACAAGAAGCTCATTTTCAAAAACAGGTAAGCAAAACACAAACTAAGTGATGGTGGTAAAAAAAAAACCAGACATAAAAAAAAGTTAGTGTGCTGCAAATGGTAATGGAGAAATAATGGGTTTCAAACACCCACAAAAACAACCAAAAGCAAAACAACAACATTTAGGGAGGCACATCTGACTGGAGTGTTTTGCTCAATCTCCTTCAGTTGCTTAGAAAATACATTACATTGTAGAGAATAATCATGCCAGATTCAGGTAACAGACTGATGGGTAACATCTGAAGTGTACTTAGATGTTTTATAAAAATATAGCAAATATATTCCAGAAAGTATACAATGTGAAGTGCTAACTCCACAGATAAATCTTCCATCATGAATCTTCACATCCTGCCTGGATTTGTCTGTAGCTGTTTGTATGAAAAATAGTGATAAACAATAGCTTTCACGAGGAATTAGTTTTTTGTCAAAAATAATTTTTCTAAAAATAGTGTTTTCATTGAACTTGCCCATTGCACTTGGAACTACTGAAAACTCAAGTTTTATCTAGTTTGCAAAAATTAGTGTTAACTTCTTACAACACAGAAATTAATACGCCATGCCATGAATTCCTACATTTAATTCTTGTATTCACCCAGTCACTAAGCAACTGTACATTTCCCCTTATGTTGTACAGTCTTCCTTTTATGATGAAGCCCTGAACTTTCCAAACACAGGTAAAGAGATTTGTTTGGGATCACTAATGGCCTAATCTGGAATAGGATGAGTAGGGGTGCAATGCTTCCTTCCTTCCACCAGGAATTTTCTCTCCTATTGGCACATCAAAATAGTAATTCAGCTGCTATCTGTGTGTTTTAAAACTTGAAACAGTCCCTGGGAATATGCTGTCTAGAGCAACACAGGTCAGAGAATCACCTCTTCCCTTTCATCAGTTACAAAGTACAGACTTCCTTCTTTTTGTCTAAAATCCTGCTGTCTGTCCTGCAGTGAAATGGTCAGGATGACCCAGCACACAGGACACTGGTTTCAGTAACACCAGGGAGTGACCACTTTGCTGGATCTTTCTGGAAGAGCTTCAAGTCTTGGGGAAGGAACATGTGCAGCTCCTCCCCCCTGCCCCTAGGATGTGTGTGACAGAAACCTGTCACCTGGTATGCCCTTCTGAAGCAAACAAGGTAGGAGTTAGAAAATTATTTTAAAGAAATCAAACTGATGGTATAGGCAACTACAGTCATTAGATTTCTCATTTTTATCCCTGCCAACAATCAATAATTAATTAAAAACTGTACCTCGGTTGTCCCTGAAGAGGGAGGAAGCTTTTTCGGTAGCTGCTGCTGCCCCTCCCCCTCCTCCTCCTCCAGGATGCCTTCGCTGTTGTCACTCTGAGTGGCTTCATCACAGCTAATGCTCCTCTGAACTCCTCGTCTGTCATCAAACTCAGCAGCACTGTTCTCACTGGTATCGCTACAAACACTGTTCTCTCTGCTTCGAGACTTCAAAATTGATTTACGAGGGACATATTCTCCATTCACAACATCAACAAAGACTCTATAAAGGAAAATGTTAGCTTTAATAAACCATTTCAGGATCAGATGACAAATTTACAGTGATCTTGCTTTGTCTTTTGTACAAATTAATTATGATGTGCTTTCCCAACTTTTTTGCTGCAGAATCACAATACTGTACCTTCAGAGGCACTTTATTTACCAATGTATGAGAATCAATGCTGCAGGCTGAGTGCTGTTATGCCCTTTATTCAAGCAGTAAGTTGGTACTTTCTTTCAGCAGAAAATGCACAGCTCTTTGAAAAAATGTTAGAAAACTGAAAGGTGTGAGTTAGAAAAAGTTAGAAAAAAGGTAAACTAAATGATGGATCAGGGTTGTTTCAGTAAAGGGATGTCAGAAGATCACAATGTGGGAATGTTTTCTAGAGTTAAGTCCTTGTCAAATGTAGAATGCAAAAACAAATACTTGAAACATTCATTGCACATGGAAAGGATGGAGCTTTTTCCTGACAAGTGTCATAATCTGCTTTCAATTAGAAACAAAATTTAAAAAATCAGCTTTTAAGATGAGATCAACAGGAAGACACTTTTCAAGTATTAACAGACTGTGAACTGACAAAGATGGCTCTTGTGCTCCCTCTCCATGACTTGAGAAAAGTCAAGGGTGGATGGAGAAGAAAGAAAAGACAATGCCAATTTTATCAAACTCATAAAGGAGAAGCCCAGTGACTGGGTAAGTTTTAAGAGTGTTACTTGTTTCTAACAGCTTTATGACAGCACTTATGGAAATACATCTCTAGAGAAGATGGAGCTCCTTTGCAGAACCCAGGGACAGCAGCACAAAAGAATCTTTTGCTCATCTTCAGCCCCAGCAGCTGCAATTGCAGGATGTGGTTTTACTTTTCACACTTTGTGACAGGTTTTACTTATTTAGGTACCCGAATACACAGACACACAGTGGGATTTTCACAAGCACTTAATCAACCAATCCAATAGGTGTGTGTGTTTACCTTTACAGACCTAAATACTTGTTTTAACTCTCCTGTCACCTTAGCTTAGTGTTTTGTACAGTCCCTTAAGCACGGCACTGTTTTTCAAGCTCTCTGGGTGTGGGTGTCCTACAGGTGAGCAGCAGGAGAGAATTCTCTTTTTATGGAGAATACAGAAAGTGACAGACTGAGGCCAGGGACAGGGAATGCAAGAGAAACTATGCAAGCAAAGAGCCAAGTATGTTTTGAAGGTACAGAGCCCAGCAAATCAATAGCCAGGAAAGCAGGAGTATTACAAGTGGTAGCTCTGGTCAGTTCTGTTTGAAAACAAACACAGAAAAAAATAGCAGGGAATTAACCAGAATACGTAACATAACTGCTGCATTCCTTTCTCAGGATGGTATGTACTGGCAAATTTACCTCCACTTCAGAAGCTCTGAAAAAGCAGGTAAACAAAGGATTTCTATTTGGAAAAGTAAGCGTTAAGCTCAGAAATATTTTATGGATATGAAAGCACAGCAACCATGCAGAAGGTACAAACTCATTTTCAAGTAGTAAATTCAGTTCCAGCTGTTTCTTTCAGGAAACTGTAGGCTGAGTTTCACACTCTAGGTGGACATAAATGAAAGGAGAAGGTCTGCCCAGGGGAAAGCTCCACCATAAATTACCCACCGGTAAATGTCTGCTGGGGTTTTGATGTTGGGCAGCTCTGGAGTTGCATGGCCATTGCCACTGCTGTTCTTCCTTTTACGCTTGGCCTCTTCTTTCTTTTCACTGAATTTCAAAGTAGTATTTTTTCCTGTGTTTATTCTTACCTGAAAATTGAACACAAATGATGGTCTAGACCATAAAATCAACAATCACCAGGCTGCAGATCAACTGACTCCTGACATTCTCTTACCCAAGCAGTTGGGGACTAGGAAGCACAGGTAAGTTAAACAAATGTATGAATGGTAACATTCATAGTGTGCACTGTTTATTCTCTACCACTTGCACTAGGCTGGGGCATTTCTTTGCACTAATGTGCATGTATTTTGCATATAAAATATGAC
Organism: Chaetops frenatus; assembly: GCA_013400775.1. Taxonomy (NCBI): domain Eukaryota; kingdom Metazoa; phylum Chordata; class Aves; order Passeriformes; family Picathartidae; genus Chaetops; species Chaetops frenatus. The sequence goes on from VZTR01007561.1 coordinate 691,151, forward strand.
AGTCTCCTTATTCAAGCTCTGCTCAACAGCTGAGCTGTTCAAAGGTCAGTTTCAAGGCAAGTAAGAAGTCATCTGAAAAACTCCTAGGCAGGATACTGCCTTTAACAACAGCCAGAAGCCAGAACAGCAAGGTAGACACTTCATCACATTTTTAATACCATATTTAGGACTGCAGGATCTAAACAGCAGGTTTTAATCATTTAAAAAATCCCAAATGTCACCTCCAGCTAACATTCTACTACATCTACAGATCTAAAATTTTCAGGTTTAGATATGGCATATATATTTTATGTTATCTCTGGAGCAAAAGATATTAAATAAATAAAGTACAAACCCTTTTAGGTTCCACAGTGTGAGAGAAAAATATAGTTGGAACAGAGTTATCTCCAACATCTCTGTCATCTTCATCATCACTGTGATAGTAAGTTGAGCCATTAACCTGGCCCACAAACAATTCTGAATTTGCTAGTTCTTTATGGAAGTGGCCCTGAGTAACACAGTCTTCTACCCTACATGTCCCATTCACATCTGTTGTCTTATCTTCTTTCTCCTCTTCAGAAGAGGTTGCATCTTCTCCATTTGTCTCAACTGTATCAGGCATCCTATGGAATGAAAAATATCTAGGTGAACAGAGGCAATTCATGCTCTTGAGAGACACAAACAAAGAATGAACTTGCCTGTATGCAACTTTCTTTAGCCAGGTGCTGTGTTTTTAGACAGACTGGAATTTCTTTGGGCCCTCTAACGAGGGCTGTCCTTCCCACATCAACTGGAAATACCAAAACTGTGACATCATGGCTAACAACCCATTTACTGCTTGAGATTGGAACAGACCTAAGGATGTCACTGAGCATTAAATGTGTAACTCCCACATAGAAAACTATGGATTTTCACAGCCTGTGGGAAATGAATTTCACTTCCCCCTTCTTCATCTTAAAGAAAAAATAACCAGTATGCTGGACTGCTGTGGTTGCACAGAGGCAGAGTTTAGGAGCTCTGGCGTTGCAGTGCGTGCTTTGTTCATGTCCCACCCTTCTTCCACCTATAATAATTTTAATTCCATCTGTCTGGTCAGCTATTTACCTTACTGGTGAGACCCTCTGTGTACGAACAGCCTCACCACCCTAGAGCTCTCTGAACTCCAGTCCTGCCTGTGCCACAGCAGCACTGTACCTGTCAAGTTCACCAAGGATCTCTTCTTGTCTCTCAAGCTCTTCTAAGCGGGCCCACAGTTCCTCCTCTGACTGAAAACGGCCCATGGATTTTGTATCACTTCCATTTGCTGCAAAATCTACCTCAAAAACGTTGGATACTTTTGGCTTTGAATGAGGTTTGTGAGCAGTTCGGTATTTTCCTGTGTAACAAAAAATAAGATGCAATTACTAAGGCGACTGACCAAAAAACCCAACCAAAAAAATCCAACAAAAAATACTTGAGGGGTGGGAAAAAACCCACGAAGGAACTAAGGAATACGGGCAGAACATTTTCCATTTCAAATTATTGTTTAACTGTTTAAGTGAAACCGTCAATGAACCAGAGCACCAGCACACCATAATAGTCTCCGGATGTTACAGAAATACCAAGGCAAAGCAGAGATGTTTATTTACAAAGCAGGAGACACTGAGCCTGTGACAGTTTTATTACAGTGTGGGGTTTTTTACCTCTTGTGCCAAACAGTAGATTTTGATTTGATCTGATGGATACCAACATGTGAATGTGACATTTGCTCACTGTCCCATTAAGAGCAGGTTTTATTAACTGGGAAAACAAACCTTGTTTGTATTTTAGCTCATTTTTAACAGTCACCTACATTTAAAGAGCAGAGTCTTACTGTTTTGGATTTCTTTTTTTTTTTTTTTTTAATTTACAATGAAGGCCATTAAAACTTATCTCAAGAGTCACCTGGAAAATCTGATCAAAATCCAGTCATTATCAATCACTTATTTAGTGGAAAAGACCCAAAAATCATACAAAAACCTGCCTTTCAGAAATAATAAATATAAGCCCCATTTAAAGCTTCAGAGGTGACCTGAGATACACACTTGTGAGCAAACGGTAGTCAGTGACAAGTTCTTGCTGGGTATAAAAGCCTTGCTCCCTGGTAAAACAGTGCATCCATTGAGGATGGGGAATACCTTTTCCTGTTTGAGTGCTGTCTGGCACATAGGGAACAAATCCTAATGCTTTAGCCCTGTCTGGGTGAAGGGCAGGTCTGAGTGTTTAACCCCTTCTACCCAGACCAGCAGCTCCCTGGGGCACTGCCTGTTCCTGAGAGCTCCCAGGGGAAGTTCCCTGCCCTCTGCCCAGCACCACCCCCACACAGCCCCTGCACCTCTCCCCAGGACTGAGGATCCATCCCTTTCCACCACTGCCACAAATGCAGTGGGACTCCAGTGGCTCTGTGGGTCTTTATGAAACTGCCCTGTAGTTCTAATCAACAGTAATACAATGCCTTCATTACTCAGCATCCTTCGTGTTTTAAAATCTCTATTAACCAACTGTGTGGCCATTTTTTTTTTAAATTTTAAGAACCCATGGCTTAAAGAGATCCTTATTCAAATACGTCAGCTTATACTTTAATCCTGAGTTAAATACAAATTCAACAGCAACATTAAAAAGCAAACAGGTGACTGTAAGTAATGCTGGAATGTGTGTCCCCTACTCTTCCATGGGATAGCACTTTTCATCATCTCGTTAAGAAAAGGCTGAAATGTGTTTTAGTGAGATTTGAATATAAATTGAGGTAAGCCAAGCAATCAGAGTAACTTGTGAGGATTTCATTTGCTATAATTACAAAATTAATAAATAAAATTGGAAGGATTAGTTAACAATCTATTTCAATTTGATTGTCAAATTGTGCCCTCCCAATTTCTGCTACCCTTCTGTATTAACCACTGATTTTACTACCAAGGTAAGCACATGGCTTCCTGAACACCAGCAAGTGCTTTAACATGGCAGTGATTCTCCCTCCTAATTCAACACAACTTCTGTCAGCTAGGAAACCAGGTCAGATCAAAAAGACAACAGAGAGATAACCACTTTCTGCTCCAACATCCACTGTGCTCACTCACTGTTACCTCAAAGCACCATTAACTTCATACACTAACCAAAAAAAGGGAAGGAGAAAAATCCAGGAAATGGAGAGGTAGCAAGAAAATAAGAAGATGCTCAGGATACTTGTGTTTGCCTTCCTCTGACACACAGCCCATTTCCACATGAACAAAACCAATTCTTAGGCTGATGAAGCCCAGCCTGCCTCAGTCACTAAGCTGTCTCTTAGTTGCTTCTCTCTCAGTCACAGTACAGACTGGTGCTGAGAGAAAACATTGGCAATTTTCATTTAACACATTTTCAGCAAAAATTTAGAGGTTTTCAGAGGACAACAGTGACGAAGGAAGTTTGAGATACAAAAAAAGCTGCACAAATGCTGACCTGGCATGCACAGCATGGTGCTGCATTAACACTGTTATTGTGGGATGCATTTCCTAGAATGTTACTGCTCCTATTTTGCAATGACATCTACCCATAGTAGAGACACCCCCTTAGTCAGCCTTGGCACATAAAGATTATTGTGATTTATTCTAGGAAAATGTAACAGTGAACTGCCCATAGCCCTCTGCAAATCTGCTCCTCCCAAAAATGTCCAAGTGATGCTATTTTCAGACTGTAAAATTACTTGTGCCTCCAACTTTGTCCAAGCCCTATCAGGCACTACTTCACATAGCACAGAAATTATCCAATTCATTCCTTAGCACAACTACCTTTGCTTCTCAGTGTCCTCTCCAGCACTCTTTGGGAAGCATTTCTCCAGTCCACGTGCAGGAGCTGCACACCAGGACTGCTGGGGTGTTTGTTCCCTGCCAGTCATGGAACACCCCAGGACGTTCATGCTGTTCCCTGATGTCTCATCCCTGCCTGTGCTTCATCCCCACCCTGCTGGCACTGATCACGTGCTTTCCCCCTAACAGGCAGAGTTTGAGTTTCTCTAGTTTCCTTTCATTGTAAAGCTCACACTTTAATGCAAAAATAAGTCTTCTCCAGCTGTCTCTCCTGAAGCCAGCCTAGTTTATTTTCTGCCTCTCTTCTTCCAGACAACTTCAAACTCCCAGTGCAGACTCTTCAAAGAAAAAAAATCACCCAAATGTCTGCCTGATGGCTACCAAGGGATAGCAGAGAATCCACATGAAACTGAGGGACAGAATCCATCTTACCTTAGGATTAGTAATTTGTTTATTTGAGTAAAGCTATTCTTTTAATGTAAAAGACATAGTGAAAT